>OX638281.1:4615000-5215000 GCA_951806755.1 Brenthis hecate | reverse complement strand
GTTGTTAGGTTGAACAAACTACTTTTACCACACCTATCTTTTGACGGACGTTATTAAGAGTATTACATGTGTTTTAACGTTAACGCCCTTTGTTAATTGTTATAATGTGACCACTTGATTGAGTGATAATAACTTACATCATAGGTTGTCCTTTTTCTACATATATGTACATATGTTCAATATGTAATTTCAAAATGTAAAAAAATGATTTAAATTATAAAAAAGAAGTCTTTATGGAAATAAAGGATCAAAAACCTTGTAATATGCACCAGATTAAAACCCAAAAAAGTATCAACCTAACAATAACAAGGTAGGTGCATGACTTACCTACTCTCTGGTAATGAGCTTATTAATCGCTGCATTTTATCTTTATGTATTATTAGATACTGGTGACTGTTACAGTGTTAGTTCCGCTTCCGGTTTACAGAAAAAATATAACGTAACCCTTAAATTTTTATATACTATATTTAATGTTTATTATGTAGCTAATAATGGCAGTGGTGGCCCAGTGGTAACGCGCTCACTTGGGAAACCTAGTGAAGCGGGTTCAAATCCGGGTCTCGCACCTCTGATATTTTCATGTGCGAATCATTTCCAAAATGATTACCACTTGTCTTACGGTGCAAAAAAACATTGTAAGGAAACCTGCATGTCTGAGAGAACCTAGCAAGTTTTCGAAAGACATGTGAAGTCCGCCAACCCGCACTTGGCTAGCGTGGTGGACTATGGCCTGATCCCCCTCGTATTGAAGGGAGGCCCGTGACCAGTATACCTACATACTAAGTACATAAAAATATTAATAATTCAAAATAATTTTTTATCGAATAATGTCGCTACCTAAATATCAGCAACGTTCGTCAAAATAAAGTGATTTATTCCTCACATAAAGCCCACATGCAAAATTGGTGTAGAGTTACTGCAATAAGAGATTGAGTTGACTTCTAAATTTGCAAAAATTGTAAAGCCTGTCTATTGACATTTTGTAGTAAACGCGTAATTCATCTTGAATTATTTGTCACTATTTTTCTATGGAAACTAATAGTAGCTTATATGAGCTGAGCTGGCTATAGAGCCACCCCCGCCGCCTAAGTAACAGTGCACAATAGAACTGGTTTGTATGGAGAGTTCGTAAAGCTGCGGCCATTCTCCTGATTCCTAAATTTTAAGTTTTGTTTAAGCTTCGATCACATTTCATTTAACATTCAATATACGATACTTTTTTAAATTATAGTTAAGAATGTGTTAATAAGAATACAGATGAAGTCCTGATTCATTTGTGGTACCTACCATAATTTCGAGTTTATTAATTCATTTCATAAAAAGTTTATAATTAATACTTTTAGTGAAACGAAAAATTAAAAGAGCGTCGGAATCTATAGAATTACCAATTTTCAAAACTCCCAGAAAACTTTCTAGGTAACCCTCTTTTTCAGCACCAAGTGTCTGCACTATATATGTATGTAGTATGTACATAATTCGTTGGCTCACTATTACAAGGTTCTATGTTACAATTTTAGTACTTATTTAGTTATTAATGCTACAAGGTTCTTTGTGTCATTAGCTACAGTTTTGCAAAAACAAACCACTAGATAGCGGCACTTTAACTACAAAATATTCAATTTTACACAGTTCTATGTTGTTTTTTTTACGACAACAAAATAACGAAGTTCTGTGTAAAAATTACTAAACTTCATTAAAATTAAAATAGAACTTGTAATAGTAAGCCAACGAATTATGTATGCATACCGGTTTCTTCTGCTTTATTTTAACAATAATATTCAAGTATACGGACTGACGGACATGTTTTTTCTTTTCATTACTACGTCTGCAAAGTATTTACTGCTACGTGACAATAACTAAGTATTAAATTAAAATACATCAATACAGCATTTAGTCCAGATATTACAATAGCAGAGAACTTATCGATTACTATACAATGTATAATAAAATAGTAACTTTGTCTACATGAAATATTTTTTAAAAACAATGATTATAACGTATTGTGTACAGAATATAGACACTAAAATAATAATTAAATATTTTTTTTGTCTGTTTGTTTGTTTGTTTGCGCGTTTGACGCAAAAAGTAATGAACCGATTTTAACTAAATAGTGTGTAGTGATAACTTATTACTCGAGTCAACATTTAGGATACCTTTTAGGCTTTTACTACAGGAAAATCTTTTATTCCCACGGGAAAATATAATAACTACTTAGTAACCAAGTTCTAATTCAGCGCCGTACGGTGCTATGATGCAAAGAGGCGGCTGCCTCAGGCGATACAAAGTAGAGGCGGCATTCCAAATGCCTAAATGCTACAAGTCAAATATCCCAGACTCTCAAGCTCAACTCATGTGGATTCATTATTTTTTTCGGAACTTGAATTGTTGGAATATAGGTAGATATATTTAGTAGGTATATTGTTGAAACGTAGGTAGGTATACCATGTCTAGCAATTGACATGATAGACCGACCTACATTTCAGCAATAAAGCTCCAATGGTCTCTGAGTAGTATTACTGTGACATATGGACAGACGGACGGACGAATAAATTATAAGGATTTCGTATTTGCATTTTAGCTACGGAACCCTAATGAAGATTTTTTATTAGGGTCATATTATTTTTTTAATAATTAAACCCAAGGGGCGGCATTTCCGAAACTTGCATTATACTGAGAAAATCTACCGCATGGTCCTGGTTTCTATCGAGTCGTCCTTAGATATTTATATGACTAACGCTAGCTAAACCTTAAGGAATAAATTAAAACAATGTACTAGAAAATTGTAGGTCTTGAAAAGTCTATCTCCTAAGGTACAGTGATGGTACACTCGCAATACCTATGTTTATCTATACCTACATATAATAAAATTGTAACTAAGCCGAATCTGTACATTAAATATTTTTTTGGAAAATCTTATTGAAATAGACATTATTATCGATACACAGGCCGAATCTATAGTTTTTAGATTTTTTGTCTGTCTGTCTGTCTGTTACCGCATAACGGAAAAATCACTGGAGGGATTTTGATGAAATTTGGTATGTTGATAGCTGGTTTTCCGGGTCAACGTATAGGATACTTTTTACTGCAGAAAAATAGTTTCTGAGAAATCTACACTAAACGTTAAAACGTAATGTAGGAATGAACCCGAGCGGAGCGTGGGTGAGTTGCTAGGTATATATAAAAGGCAATGACTGGGTAAACAATGCCCAGATCAAACCGATGATGATAGAAGTTTAAATTTGCGTTATTTACGAAAGGTTTTTGCAAAATTAATCCCGATTTCGAAATTAAAATAGGGGATGAAAGTTTATGAGAAACTGTGTCACTTTAAATGTAGAATGCACAAAAATTTGTATAATTTTTAAAATAATAGTATGATGATATAAAGATTTGTATGTACGAGTATATTAGGTTTTTAAAAATTCGGAATGAATTATTATAGAGTTACTCCTTGGGGGTGGTAAAGTTTACATGTGAAAAAAATATTTATAATCAGAATTACCAGAAAATTAACACGAATCTTAGAATTTTTACAATTCAGTACCTAAGGAGGTAAAAAGGGGTAAAAATAAAGTTGTTTAGATTGTCTGTTTTTTTAAGTTAGGTATTTAGCTCCAATGTTACAAACAAAGATATTATATCTACATCAGAATTATTCCTGTTATAATTAAATCATCTTTTGAGAGAGTAAGAATATTTTTAGGGTGCAGTTAGCTTTGAACTGGTTCTGTCGAGTCGCCCTTAAAAATTTACATGGCTGACGCTGGCTAAACCTTAAGAGATACATCAAAAGAATGTACTAGAAAAGTATAGGTGGTAAAAAAGCATAAAGAAACCTCTGTAATATATATCTCCTAAAGTACACTCGCAATAAGTATTTATATTTAAAACGTACCTATAGGGAGGGACCCGAGCGAAGCCGTGGGTAAGTCTCTAGTAAAAATATAATACAAATGAATTAATCCAGTTTAACAAATGTCTTATTGTGATATCATACCAATTATTAGAAACGTGATGGGAAGACACGCCGTCAGCTTTAGGCAACCGGCACTTGCCACATAGTCTAACATGAAAATCTATACTTATAATAAAACTTGTACATAGAAAAAATGAATGCTAAGAACCAATTCAGGGGGATGTAAGAAGAGAAAGAGAACAAATCCAGTTTTTTTCACATTTTTTATTTCTTTGTCTGTTTGATTTAAATGAAAACTTGCATGGTGGTACCTTATATTACCGGTCAACATTGTAAATACTTATTACTTCATCCCAAAAAATTAAAGAATTCCCGTGGAATAGTTCAAAAACTATAGTAACTTATACAGCTTAGTACACAAAAACTACTGATTGGATTTTAATGAAACTGTACAATAATATAGCGCATAGATCAGAATAACAAATAGGCTACTTTTTATCCCGGAAAAATGTACGGTTCCCGTGGGATAGATTTGTTTTTGTTTGTCTAGAGGCGAACCCCAGCGAAGCGAGGGTGAGCGGCTAGTATATCATAAAATGTATTTTGTATTGTTATGATTTCTTGTATATATAAAATATTGTTTATAGTTGCTTTACTTTTTTCCTATCGATTAATTTTTACTTTATTTGTATTGTGGTGTAAATGGGGAAGAATATTCTTAGAATTGCATCATACACTGAGATAAGGATAAAATTTACCTATCTTCCTATACCTAGGGTCGGTAGTACAAAGAACTGATCGTATACAAAAACACATTACCTAGTATTATAAAATAAATATTTTGGAAGACCAAGTCAATGGTCAAAAATAATATTTTATAAATATTTTTAAATAGTCTAAAATTTATAGGAGTGACGTTAGCGAAAAGGTGACCTAAGCCCACTGTTTAACATTTATAACTTTTTTTTAAATTTAAGTAGTTTTATTTGGTATTTATTTAAATCCGGAAACTTTTTTTAAGTTTATAAATTTTTGGAAAAATTTTATGGGTTACTTTGATTTTAATGGTTTAAAGTAAGTATTTGAAGATTTTAACATTCTATTTTATATAGTACCATATTCATAGCTTTTTTGGACCTATTGAGTCAACAGTCGCTAAGAACCACTTGTGACCCCATAAATACACGATAAATTATCATCGAAATCGGCCTAGGAGGAGAAGGATTATAAACACGCACACCGGAGTTTTATATAAAAAGAAAATTTTATGTAGCAAATTTTCTGCATAAGAGAATATTTGGGGATGGATAAGGTCAGATTTAAAGTACACTTAACTTTCTTTTTTACAAAAAAAACATAATTTAGTAATTACATACTACATTAAAAATTTATTTTGAAACTAGCATTGTCCGCGGCCCTGCCCGCGTTTAGATTACCAAAAACTAAACTCTTAGGTTTTACATACGAATACTCTTACAATGCAGTTTTTGTATTTTTTCTCAGAAATGAGATATTTTCCTGCGGTGAAAAGTATCCTATATGTTGACCCAGATAATCAGCTATCATCATACCAAATTTCATCAAAATCCCTCCAGTGGTTTTCCGTGATGCAGTAACAGACAGACAGACAGACAAAAATTCTAAAAACTATAGATTCGGCCTCTGTATCGATAATAACGTCTATTTCAATAAGATTTTCCAAAAATATTTAATGTACAGATTCGGCTTAGTTACAATTTTATTATATGTATAGATATACCAAAATGAAACGTGACAAGTTTTCGCTAGAAATGTAATTTAAGTTTCTTCATGCAATGTGAACAGAATTTTCCGCTAATAATATGAAATTCAACGATATACAAGACCTGAGCGAAAATGTAGTGTTCAAATTGTTTGATATCTCTACATGTTCTTACACAACGTCGTCTAATGATTCAACACAGCTCAAGGACCGCGGGCTCGTCTGGCCACAAGGCACAATGCTCAGGAAATAGTTCATCTGATAGCTCGCAGGAAGTTTGCGCGTTGCGGAGGCGTGCATTGTCACGGCTTGATTCTATGAAATTGGACTCGACAGATTTGCTCTTCTTCTTTATCAATAATACCTCACTCGAGCCCCACAATCAAATATAATCGATTTCAATGAGAAAAGCATGTATTGGTTTTCAGTCACTAAAGGTTTTTGTAGTTGATTTATTATAATACCAGAAATATTTTTTGTCATTTTTATTCGTTAATTTGACGAAACTGTTACAAATAAAATCGATATTGGCAGAGTTATAGTGTTCCATGGCTTTTATAAAATTAATATGTTTGCAGGAATTGATTAATATAAATAAAAGATAACCTAAACCGAAACAATGTTATATTAAAGCGGGTTACCGCACTCGGCCTAGGAGATAATTATCTAAACATCTATTGAAAGATTCCTGCGTTTAAGTCTGGTATGCGGGGACTGATCCCCTTTTTAATAGTAACGGAATTAAACATTTACGAATGTAATCTAGATTCTAGAGTAAGAGACATTCGTTACAATCTTGATAGGTGGATCTTTTCCTTAAAATGCTTTTGAATTGTGCTTTATTAATAATATAAATAAATTCGTTATACCTACGTCCTACATACAGTCTATAACTTGATGTAGGTATAGCGAATTTATTTGGTAGCAATAATTAATAAATGTCGTTCAAAATTAAAATAAAATTGATTTTAATTATAACAAATAACCAACATTGACACTTAAAAATAAAACAAGAATCTATACATATGATAAAACAAAGTTCCCCATCTGCGTCTGTCTGTCTGTCTGAATGCGATAAACTCAAAATATACCGAAAAGATTTTCGTACGGTTTTCACTAATGGACGGAGTGGTTCATGAGGAAGTTTTAGGTGTATAATTCATTAAGGTTTTGTGTAAATTGACTGAAATATTACGATAATTGTTTATTTACTGGTAAAAACTACCCAAGTCAAATCTGTGAGAAAGATGACGATTATGCCATCTGCTGGGAAAAGCACAAACAAATTGATGGTAAACAATATTAGTTTTGCATTATCAACGTTTTTAATTAATTACTTTGTGTTTATTAAAATAAGTGTTTGTGATGTCTTCATCAAAAGTATCTTGCTGTATTCGTGGCTGTTCAAATAATATGCCAGCCGATACAAATCAAAGCACACCGACTTCGAAAATATCCGATTAGGTATCTATTCTAAATGAAAACCCCGTTTAGTTATTTTTACTTTTTAGTGCCTGAAGTGCGGTTTTTTTATAAGTTTCTATATCGGTAAAAAAAACAATTTTTATTATTTTTTGCATTATTTAGCCATAACTAATATTATTTATTACACTGTTTACATCAATATATTTATTTCTTATTTAACACGAGGGCGCTCTACTTTCGACAGGTGTGCTGCTCTCCCTAGTTCGAGTACACTCCCTAGGTATGGAGGGTAGAACTACCAACCATAAAGCAAAGTTACGTAATTATAAATTCAATATGGCGAACTCTTTTTTTTATGTACCCCCATGATATTATGGATCAAAACAATCACAAAATCAAAAAATCAAATGAAAGGGTTTGCCGAGAAGAATACGGAAAAAACATAAAAAAATTAAACATTAAAAAAAACAAGCTTTTATTTAAATTCTACGTCTTTATTTAACTTCTTACGTGCGCAGGTACATAAGTACACACACACACACACTTTTGTATTTATTATATAAGCATGTTTTTACAAATATTGAAATTTAACTTTTATTATATGCAAACATAATAGGATCAGATATAAATTTATTAAAAATAAATATCAAGAGTTTGTGAGGTGTGGTCATGCTTTGTGTGCCTTAGCCGTTACTACGAACAATAAAACCTGATCATGAAGTTATATTCTTTTTTCGTAGGTCGACATTTTGTTATACCTAATTGTTGCGATTTATTTATTTAAAAGAATTAATAATCTGATATTCTATTATTATTAATAAAATAATACTTTTTTACTATACTTAAATTTATATCTCAAACGGTTATAAAGGTTGTTGTAGCTATAAGCAGAATGTCAGTATTTTTTTTTAATATTACTTTCTCTTGTATTAAAATAGATTTACTTAAAAACAAGTTTATAATTTATAAATCTGCTTAATTGTTCACTTTTTTTTTTAATTATAATACAAAATGGAAAAATATAATCTTTTTAAAAATACTACAAAATAATACGATAATATCTTCATATACTTCACAATTATCTTCATATACTTATTCATATGACAATTGACATTTGCATATTCATATTTTTGTCTAGTTACTGTCTGTTTCGTACATTCATGGTTTCATTCATTCATTTATCGAGGGCGCCGCCCTGGCGCCAGCACCCCGGCGCCAAGCCGCCTTGTCCTGAACGACCGCAGTATCGTGCCGGGACCCGCCCTTGCTGCACAATGAATATTTTTTATGTTGTTTTCGTCATTGTGTTATTTAAGACAGTAAGTGCGAAAATCAATGGAGGTCCGAGAGGCCGTTTCGATAATATCCAACGAAAACCTAGTCATCATCATGTTAGCGCTCATCACGCACATTATTCCTACCATCCACCCACGGCGATACATTTCATGTGTCGCCACTGTGCGAACTTCGTCACGTACCCCGTCTATCACGGGCTACCACCCACATATGTGTATAAGTACCGCGAACATGGTGGCAGATTTGCTGATTTATTGACCGGACTAGCGTTGTACAATTTGGGAAGGGCTTCGACCGAGCATTGGCAGTACTCACATTTCTACCCATTGCGTTCAGACGAAAAATGTTCTATGCATGTTATCGACAGAAAACATTTTGAAGAGGTAGCTTTCCCTTGTTTCTTAATGTCGTCATTTATGGAACGATCACCTGAAAGCTTCTTACCGGATCCTAACGCTTTAGACATTACTTCGCCACAGATAGATATAAAACCGTATTTACATCACAACGGTTCCACTCTGAAGGTGACGAGCGAGCAGGAGTGTGTTTTATGGCATAATATGACATTAAATAAGGAGCGAAACATAATACCATGTGCTTTGTTAAAAGAATATTCGGAAACTATGAAGCCTTCTGGTATACCTGTATACGTCTGGCTGCCGTCTACTCTTGCTTTGGTCATCACTATATACACGTGTGGCTATTGCTGCTGCAAGAGAAGGATGAGGAAGGAAGAGATGCCGTTCAATGATACCACTGTAATCGGACATTGCACCAGACATTATTAAATATAACCTATTTGCCGTTTATAATTAAGAAATTAAATAGGGTATTTGTGATTGTACGTCATGTGAAGCTGTGTATGTTAGCACTGTCAGCAGATATGTGGTAATTGAATGTGTTATTGCAGTTAGTGAAGTTAGTGGATGTCTGTATAAAAAGAAAATAAACATAAAGTAAAAGTCGGTTTTATATTTTGAATTATTAGTTATTACTACTAAATTTTGAGTATCTACATAAATCTAAGTAACAGTATTTTTTTACAGTATTGTTTTTGTCTTATTCTACGCTTTTTTTCTGTTTGAGTTTTTTAAAGAGTAGTCTGTTCCTAAAGTACTTTAGTACCTAACCCAAAGGTATTCCATAAACATCAAAGTCAGTTCAGCTATGTTAATGCAGAAGTGTAGGGTATATTAGTAATTACAATAATTGTATGCTTATAATTATTGTAATGCAATATAGTATTTTTTTTAAGTAGCAAAAGAGCAACTCTTGAGTTTCTTGGATCTTTTTAGCTCACAGAATAGTATACTCTTACTGACATTAAATTTAAATTTAAAAATGTAAACTTGACATTTTAAAAGGGCTTGTAAAAGTCTATTTAAATAAACTATTATTTGATTTGAATGGAATCAAGCTAATTTGAAAAATGTATAAAGTTATTTTCAACTAACAATATTAGATGGAATATGTATGCGATTAAGACTGACAATTATCGTGATTTTTCTTTTTTTTTAAACTTAAGTTTAGCTTCTATATATCCTATCTATTATATATACCTATATATTTACAATAAGTAGAACATTTTTAACGGATCAAAATTATTATAGAATGTGTGTATGTATAATATTGAAATGCAATAAGAAAACACTCGTGCATTAGCTTGGATTGTATGTACGTTACATCTGAATTGATATTTAAGTTGCTTCAAAATATTTAATAATATTAAGTTTTAGATAATTATATAAGCCAAAAGATGAAGACTGTTCTCAAATATACTCAAAATAATCATTGATGAATTTTTCATGATTTATTAACTTAGAGGACTGATCTATATAGATCTTCTATTATAAATCTACAAAAGCTTGCATTCATTCTGTTATAGCATTTAAGAATGCATTATTGTATTAGATAAAAATTTTCTTAGATATAGGTACTTAAGCCTAAAGTTAGTTAAGTTTAAAAAAAATAAAAATTAACATACTAAAGGTGCCGAAAATAACATGACGAAAATAATGTATGTGTAGTATATGCTTTTAAGACTTTTTATAAATAAAAAAATACTTCTAAAAAAGAATATCTTTATTATTTTTCAATTCAGTTTTTATTCACAAATTTTATAATATGTAAATGCAATTTGGAAAAATTGATAAAGGATTTCTTATTGAATACCTTAGACTAAAGAATTATACTTACATTAGACGAAATATAATAAGAAGGAGTCCGCCAAAAAAAGTTTATGTCAAAATAGTCAAAGCAGTAGGTACTATATAGGTAGCGTAATAATACCGACTACCGTTTAGTGGCAGTGGTAGCCCAGTGGTAAAGCGATCGCATGGGAAACCGAGTGAAGCAGGTTCAAATCCCGGGTCTCGCACCTTTTCATGTGCGAATCATTTCTAAAATGATTACCACTTGCCTTACGGTGAAGGAAAACATCGTGAGGAAACCTGCATGTCTGAGAGAACTTAGCAAGTTTTCGAAAGACATGTGAAGTCCGCCAACTCGCACTTGGCCCGCGTGGAGGGCTATGGCCTGATTCCCCTCGTACTGAAGGGAGGCCCGTGCCCAGCAGTGGGACGATAAAAAGGGCTAAATACACACCGTTTAGTGCTTAAACTGTTTTTGCTATTCTTGATTTTCTGATATTTACAAACAGGTTGTAATTAATTAAATTAGAATTTTATTAATGTTATTAATGTTGATCTAATTGTTGCTCGCCATACTTAAATTATACCTTATAAAATTTAGATGTGTGCTGCAGTAGGTGATAAAAGTTTTATAAAACTGTTTTGACGTCACTTAGATTTATTTCATTACTAGCATTGCTCGCGGCTCCGCTCGCGTTCAGATGACCAAAAACCGAGTTCTTAGGTTTTACAGTATACTCTTACATTGCAGTTTTTGTATTTTTTTCTTAGAAATGAAACATTTTCGCGCTGTAAAAAGCATCCTATATGTTCACCCTCATAACCAGCTATCACCATACCAAATTTCATCTAAATCCCTCCAGTGGCTTTTCTGTGATGCGTTAACAGACAGACAGACAAACAGATAGCTGATAGACAGGCAAAAATTCTGAAAACTATATAATAATGTGTATTTCAATAAGATTTTCCAAAAAATATTTAATGTACAGATTCGGCTTAGTTACAATTTTATTATATGTATAGATATCAAAAACATGCAACTACATTCTCCTTTTAATTTCTCCATTGACGCAATTTGTGATTACGCGCGAACGAAGTTAAAGTACGTAGAACCAGCAAATAATAAGAATAGTAGAGTAGGTAATAAACCTAGAGTCTGGATAAGTCTCAATATCAATTGCATTTACATGGCTTTTGGCTAGACTTGTGACTTGAAATGATAAAAAGTAATCATGTCATCAAACACAGATCATCGTATGTCATTTCAAAGAGTATTTTATTTTACTGGAATTATGTATGCACATAAAAAAATCCTCATTAAAAAATAATCTATACATATAATAAAATTTTAACTAAGTCGAATCTGCACATTAAATATTTTTTGGAAAATCTTATTGAAATAGATATTATCGATACAGAGGCAGAATCTATAGTTTTTAGAATTTTTGTCTGTCTGTCTGTCTGTTACCGCATCACAGAAAAACCACTGGAGGGATTTTGATGGGTATAGTGATAGCTGGTTTTCTGGGTCAACATATAGGATACTTTATACCGCGGGAAAATGTCTCATTTCTGAGAAAATATACAAAAACTGCAATGTAAGAGTATACTAATATGTAAAACCTAAGAATTTCGTTTTTGGTCTGAACGCGGGCGGATGTTATACACATACACGTGTTTGTTATGTCCTTATATGTACATATACATATGTAGGTACTTGCGAGATAGCCACCGAATAGAGTGCTATGCGTTTTAATTTTAATTTAGATGTGTTTTTCATTTTGTTGTTGAGTGTTGACAGTTTGATTATCAGCTACAAGTGCAATAAAACGAATTTTGCTTCATAAAAATCACGAAAACCTTAGTAAATACGATTAAATGATGTAAATTACTCACAATGTCCTACATATATTTTAATTAGCTTCTGCTAATTATCATAACTCTACGAGAAAACGAGGTGTCGCTGTTACAAGGTAACACTGGGTCTAGTGATGTAGTAAATTTTAATTAAAGCAAAGTTTATAGGCGAAACATTATAATACAACGAATGGACTAATTTAATCCAAATGGAGGAAATAGAATTGATTTTGTATAAATTTAATGTAGAATTTATTTTATTTTGCAAGCAATTTGCCATTTGTCTGTTTAATTCAACAGCGGTGTACAAAGTAATGGTCTCTTCCGCCAACGATCTTTTAAACACGTACCGTAAATCGTAATGACCGGCGTTCTGGTAAAATTATTTTAATACATAGGTATAGTACTTTAATTTTCTATTAATATTAATACTTCATTTAATAAGATATAGGCATATATTATATAGATTAATATATAGATTAACTAGCATTGCCCGCGGCTCCGCCCGCGTTCAGATGACCAAAAATCAAGGTTTTACATTTCAGTTTTCATTGCACTTTTTGTATTTTTTCTAAGAAATGAGATATTTATCCGCGGTATAAAGTATCTTATATGTTCACCCGGATAACCAGTTATCATCATACCAAATTTCATCAAATTCCCTCCAGTGGTTTTTCCGTGATGCGGCAACAGACAGACAGACAGACAAAAATTCTAAAAACTATAGATTCGGCCTCTGTATCGATAATAATGTCTATTTCAATAAGATTTTCCAAAAAATATTTAATGTACCTACGGATTTGGCTTAGTTACAATTTTATTATATGTATAGATTTAATTATTTTGAGTTTTCATATGCACTACCTAAATAACATTCAAAATATGAACATCGCTTTACCAAGTAACGGGTGCCATAATAAAACACTGAAAAAGATTTTTTCTAACATTTTAACTTCTAAGA
The DNA here is from genome assembly GCA_951806755.1 of Brenthis hecate. Lineage (NCBI taxonomy): Eukaryota > Metazoa > Arthropoda > Insecta > Lepidoptera > Nymphalidae > Brenthis > Brenthis hecate. Next base: position 5,201,654 of record OX638281.1, on the reverse strand, counting down.
ATTTACTTTTTGTATATTAATATAAACACCCTGACCGTCGAAAGAAAATAAATTAAAGGGATATGTAAAATTTTACGATTGTAATTTCAGCTTTGGCAATATTCCAAAGCGACATAAAATATATATGTAACTGAGTGGACGCAAAAATGTTAATTGGGTGAAAGGAATATTTTTTTGGGGCTTAGTTATTCCTTCAATTTGACGTAAATTGAATATTTAGAAAAATATTTAAATATTTATTCATATTAATCATGTAAATTATTACTGCAAAAATATACACATAACGTTAGGAAGGAGAGTGTTGAATGTTGATGTAAATATTTAGTGACTTATTAGTTTCTATGGTTGTGTGAAATTATTTCTTTTTTAAATCATAGACTTTAGTTACGTATTTTTCTAAACATCAGATTTTTTTACTTTTCTTAAAAAAATGTAAGATTTTTTTTTATACATTTACACAATCGGTTGTTTATTACCAATTTACAGATTTCTTAATGTTGATTATTCATCAAATATGTTAATTTTAATACTAGCGGTTCAACTTCGCTTGAGCGATGCGAAGGTTCGTTCCTAGCTACGTGTTAACGGTTAGGATGGAATACATAGACTATATATTAATTTACTGCTTCGCTCCCTTGGGTAGTAGCATGATGATATACATTTACATAGCCTATAGCCTTCCTCAATAAACGGGATATCTAATGCAAAAAGAATTTTTCAAATCGGACAAGTAGTTCCTGGGATTAGAACGTTCAAGCAAACTCTGCCTCTTTATAATATTATACTAGCGACTTACCCTTACTTCGTTTGGATTCATCCCTTGATTGATTCCCATACAAACTTTCATCCCCATTGTAACTCCCTTAAGGGACGATTTCCGGGATTAAAACTATCCCATGTCCTTCCCATGGTCTCAAACTATCTTATTACCAAATTCCACCTAAATCAGTTCCGTATTTTCAGAGATTACTTTCTATAAAGAAACTCATAAATTTACAAACTTAACCTCTATAATATTAATATGATAAGTATATACGAGTAATTGTACCCTGCGATCGATTCCTATAATAGCGATACTAATAAATGTTCATAAATTATATATTATTCCATCTTTGATACAATAAAATACTTATTAAATACATTTATTTCCGCGTTGATAATCATTATAACTCTTCATATATCTTTGTTTATGATATTGACAGAATATGAAACACTTGGCGCCTCTTAGAACTGTAAAATTTATAGTCTATTCAAAATTATAGCCTACGACTCGCAATGACTCCCACGATTCAAAGTTATAAGTTAGTGTACTGTAAATAATGTCTATACAGTATACACACTATTAAATCGGATATATTATATGTATTATTATAAATGTGAAATTGTAGGTATGTGTGTATATACTCGTAATATGTGTTTGTTAATTTTTCGCGCTAAAACGATTTGACTGATTTTAATGTTTAGTACGTAGATAGAGCTGGAGTAACGGCTACTTGACGACACGTTTGGCTCAGTGTGTAGTGACTCTACTTGCTGTGCCAGCGGTCGCGGGTTCGAGTCCCGCTGGGGGCATTCATTGTGTGATAAGCACGAATGTTTGTACTCCAGTCATGGTTGTTTATATTTATAATATGTATGTATTTAAAGTTGTGTAGAGTATCAACTATCTGGTATCCATAACACAAGCCTCGTAGCTTACCATGGAACTAGACGGTGTTGTGTGTTAATGTCCCAACATATTTACTTAGTTAGTTAGCAAACCAAGGGTAAGGTCTAAGGGTTTAAAAGTTGACAGTTTTTTGTTCTATCTCCATAATCCGTATAGGTTAAAATATTCGGTAAATTAACCGAATATTCGGCACGACATAAAAAACGCCGAACATGCCGAATACGAATATTCGACCTAATATACGGCACATCACTAATACCTAATTTTATTAATTCATTAAAAAAAATGTAATTAAGAAGCAACAAATACTCATATAAAAACGAAAATTCACGGTAATAAATTAGTGTGACACAAATTAAAAGAACTTATGAAATTTGTTTTAAAGATATTGGAAAAAGACATGTACCTATACGAGTAAAGTTAGATAACGTAATATGAAGAACAGTGTCCTGGTTATGCAATATCTGCAGAAATGCACTCGATATTGGAAGTATGAACCAGCTGTCAACACTAGTTCCTTACTAGAACAAATCTAAAGATCTTATTGTGTACTAGCGGCTCACACTCGCTTCGCTCGGGTTCGTCTCTAGGTACGTTTTAAATATATATAAATAGTTATTAGCCAGCGTTAGGCATGTAATTTTTTTTTCGCAAATTTTTCATTTTTTCTGTTTATTAAAACTTTCCGTGGACCTTAAGGAACATACGAATTTTTTTTTAGTTTTAGCCGAATTGGTCCAACCATTCTAGAGTTATGCGCTAACCAACATTCATTTTTATTTATATAGATAGATTAGAAATAGATCAGTGCTAGAAGAATAAATAAATAAATAATTTCCAAAATGTGGTATGGTTTCGAAAATAATTACTGTTCTTATTAATAAATTAAATTTACTTTTACTTATGAAAAACAGAAAAATATCTGAATTAATCTTTCTTTTCAAAAAAAAAAAGAATCTTTTATTTTCAAATTCACATGTCACTATTTATATTATCTTTTAATTTTGAATAAATCGAATCAGATTTGCTAGTTTTATCGTATTATTTTTATTGTACAAGCATAATATAATAATATCTATTTAATAATATTTCAGAAAAAAAATAAAGTAGGTATTTGTGTAACGTAATCCGTAAACACGTTTGTGTTTAGGAAACTTAGGTTTCTTGTTCGATAAAAGTCAATCATCGGTTTTGTTACAATTTTGGCTTTTATCCTGTACCCCGATATAGTTTCCACGTTAAATTAATATGCTGTACGTGACATTTTGGTTTAATAAGATGCTATTTGTGTATGTTTGCTAAAATATAATCTTAATTCAGAAAAAAAAGTGTAACACCTATTAGAAAATCTTATTTTTGGAAATTAAATTTGAAAGCTGAAACAAGCTCATTTAAAGGCTTTTAAGGGAGAATTAGGGGTATGCATATACCTACCTATAAAATTAAAATATTATATCATTATGTGAAAAATATATAATTTATGAATAGGTGATTCTTTAAATTGATATAACTTTTTATTTATGAACGGATTGAATTAAAACAAATACTAAATGTGAAGTGAAGCTTACCACAATACATAAGTGAAAACCACACCCAAATCGGTTGAGCTGTTTCGGAATTTAGCGCGCACTGACATAGACAAACAGAGAAAAAATCTAACAATCATTGTTTTTGGTTCCATTGAGTTAATTAAGACCCTTCATAATAGTTTTTTTTTTCAAATATCTTCCATGTACAGACATCGATCAGTTACACTTTTATTATATATATAGATATTAAATTTTAACGTGTGGTTTAGGTCATTTTTACACTGAAGACTTTAAAGAATTAAAAAGCTAACTTCTTAAATAATATAAAATTATTTTTGTAAGCCACAAATCAAACTAGTTTATTGTAACTATTTCATTTCATCAATATGTTAGTCTATAGAGCGAGCTTCATGTAAACAAAGCACAAAAATTCTTTGTGTTATAAATTTCATCACGTAAAAATTATTTTGAAGTTATAAATAATGAAGAAAGGTATTGAGCTTTATTCAGAACAAAACAATACGAACACGTGACCAGTAGGCAGTACGTCTTTTTATAATAATTAGGCCGGAAACCTTTAAAGGTTATAAAGTCTGAGAGCAATTTCGTTTTTTTTTCTTGAGTTAAATTAGATTTGATGGATGAAATTAATTATTTAAATACCATGCGTTAGTACCTATTAGGTATGAAACGTTAAAATACGCGTACATATTCCTCTATTTATTTTTATTGTGAACTAGCATTGCCCGCGGCTCCGCCCGTGTTCAGATGACTAAAAACCAAATTGTTAGGTTTTATATATTAGTATACTCTTACAATTCAGTCTTTGTATTTTTTCTCAGAAATGAGATATTTTCCTGCGGTAAAAAGTATCCTATATGTAGACCAGGATAGCCAACTACCATCATACCAAATTTCATAAAAATCTGTCCAGTGGTTTTCCTGTGATGCGGTAACAGACAGGCAGACAGACAGACAGACAAAAATTCTAAAAACTACAGATTCGGATTCTGTATAGATAATAATGTCTATTACAATAAGATTTTCCAAAAAATATTTAATGTACAGATTCGACTTAGTTACAATTTTATTATATGTATAGAAGACTAGCGTACTGTGCTGATGTTATTACCACTTTAGTTTTTGGGCTAAGTGTACTGGTTTTTCCTATTAGGGAAATCTCATTAGCAGAAGCTTAACTTCTCGGAGTTAACGGTGTTAAACCCCCGTTAGTTTCCCCGATCTCTAAAATCGATCGGGAGGGTTATATCGTTTTAGGTCGACTTGCACCAAATTCTTAATTTATATTTTAAGATATAATAAACACTTAGTAAACGTCATATACTGTTTAACGTTCTCAAAATATTTAGTATATATACCATAGTAAAAAGTATCCTATATGTTGACCTGGATAACCAGCTATCATCATACCAAATTTCATCAAAATCTGTCCAGGGTCTTTGTCCAGATGCGTTCCCAGATAGACAAACAGACAAAAATTCTAAAAACTGTAGATTCTTCAATTATAATAACTATTTTAATGAGATTTTCCAAAAAATATTTAATGTTCAGATTCGACTCGAAATTTTCTTATATGTATAGATTTATTTCAAACTCAAAAACTTAACTCATATTTTATATCAACTCATAAAGTTTAACGGATCCAGACGAAAGCCAAATATCTAAAATAGCTAGCACCTAACAGAGAAACATGAAATTCCTTTTAGTTTTATTTTAGTTTTGATATAACTACTTATTACTGGCGATAGAAAATCTACATTCGTTTGATATTATGTACGTACGTAGCTTAGAGGTGACAGCTTTTTTGAACATTTACGTTAAATCTAATATATAAAATTTCCATGTCACAATGTTTGTTACCGTACTCTTCCGAAACGGCTTCACCGATTTTTACCAAATTTTATATGCGTATTCAGTAGGTCTGAGAATCGCCTACGATCTATTTTCCATACCCCTAAGTGATAAGGGTGGTCCACCCCAAAAAAATAAAATTATTCGGCATTAAAAAATACATACGAACCTAAATTTTCACTAGGGACGAACCCGAGTGGAGCGAGGGTGAGTCGCTAGTATTTAATAAACATTGTGAGAACAGGCCAAAATCTGTATAAAAATAAGTCCGTACAAAAAATCCCGTCTCGAAGTGACTTATTGACAAACTCCCTATACTCCTTCCCAGAAGATAATCATTTAATCTACTGATCTAATATGATAGTGTTAAATTATCGCTTACTATGATTTACTATGATTGCTATGAAGTACAGACAAACTAATAATTTAATATCCTTTTCTATTTATAACTATAAGAAAGAGTAGGGAATAAATAAACTTCTTAGATTAGAGGTAAAAAGTAGCTCAATTGTAGCTACAATTTCAGTTAGCTTCCGGTCTCAAAGTAGTACGCAAAAGTAATCGCAAATGGCTTGCAACATTTATACATACAAGCGGTCAGCTGTGCAAAATATTTAGCCAATTTTGAGCGTGCTACGTCAAAAAATTTAAAAATATATTATTGAGCAAAGCATATTATTCCGTTGCGGAATACTTTGCAGATGCAATGTGTGTAGGATTACTATAAGTTGATACTCTCGCAGGATGAGAACATAATTATTGTATTGATATATTGTAAATTATTATTATATTTAAAAAGAGCAACTGTTGAGTTTCTCGTCCGCTCTTCTTAGCACAACTGCTTTTCGAGCCGGTGATACTGACATTTAAATTAAGTTTAAAATGTAAATTTGACGATTCAAACGAGTTTGTAAAAGTCTATTTGAATAAAATATATTTTAACTAGCAGAACAACAAACAGAAGGACAAACAAACAAACATACTTTCACATTTATAATATTAGTATGGATATGGATTTGTATTGATTTCAATGGACTACTTTGTTTTTGAACCAAATAATGAGTCGTATTTAAATAAAAGTGTGTAATATCACAGATCATATAATACTATACTATGCTGTAATATGCATTAGTGCTTTGCTATTTGCTTCGCTCAGGCGCTTCTTTAGTGAATTTTTACTATATTATAAAGAATCCAAGGGCATTAAGCGAAAAATATCTCTGTAAAAAAACCACATTAATCTATTTTTGTTTATCAACCAATAATTAAAAGACATTTTAGCATTTATGTACACACTAGCCACTTAGCCTCGCATCGTTCGGGTGCGTCCGTAAATACATTTTAATTAGATAAAAATAATTATTGTGGGTGTACTTTAGGAGACACACTCATGCTATTGTTGACTTTTCGGTAGGCCTTCTAAGACCTACAATTTTACTTCCAGAGCCGGAGGCCTCTCATTCCTCTAGAGTCTAGGCATAAAATATGTATCTAAAAAATATATAAATTACCCTAACATTAAATGTGAAAGTTTGTGAATGTGATGTAATTGCAGCTTAACTGATTTAATTTAAACCCAGGAAGAAGATAGCTTATATCCTGCATTAATTTTATATGTTATATTGAATATATATGTTATATTAATTATATATAGGTATTATAGATATTGCCTGTTCACACTGACTTATCTACCACAGGAGTGGAGATGCAGGCAAAAGTAATGTTAAATATTACATATTACATAAACAGATATGATAAGCAGGTATCATTAAAAGGGCATAATTTACGATTATATATAACGATTATATATAGAAGTGGCGCACAAAATAAAAATACAATTCTTTGGAACACAAAGCAAAGCTGTAACTTTGTATAACACAACTTATACTATGAAACTATTTTTGATGTGAAACATCTATTGACCTTGACAGTAAAACCGACTCGTGGTGTGACAGAAAACGGAGGCGTGATGCTGTCGTGCAATCATGCCCATTCTATGCCATCGATTTCGATATCCTAAAAAAAATAAAACCGTCCGACTATTGTCCGTTGTAAGAATATTTACCACTTTTCTTGTTTTTGTTGTTTTGTGCAGTAGTTTCTATATGCAAAAAAAAAACCCTTAACCTACCGAGCTGAAAACTTATGCTTTTAAATCCAAACGATTTTTAAGTTCAAGAGTTTTTAAGGTTAAAAAAATATTTTTAGATGCAGGAGTTTCTGTATGTAAAAAAAATTACCTTAACCTACCGAGCTGTGCCCAGCTACGTATTCTACTTATTTATTAGTCTATTAGCCCTTCCTTATAATTTGTATATTTTATAAAGGACGAATAGACACTCCGAGTATTAATAGATGTTTAACATCTGTTTCGCGTCCCGTGGCGGCTTTTTATATCTATACATATAACAGAATTGTAACTAAGCAATTAAATATTTTTTGGAAAATCTTATTGAAATAGACATTATTATCGATACAGTGGTCGAATATATAGTTTTCAGAATTGTCTGTTTGTCTGTGACCGCCTGATGAAAGAATCACTGGACAGATTTTGTTGAAATTCGGTATGATGATAATTGGTTAAGCGGGTCAACGTATAGGATACTTTTTACTACAGGAAAATATTTCATCTCTGAGCTAAACGTTAAAACGTAACTAGGGATGAATCCGAGCGGAGCCAGAGTTAGTGGCTAGATTTTTATAAACATTAGTTTTTTGTAAACCATCGTTTATATCATAACTGATAGCTAGTAGGTAAGAAATATGCTCTTGTTATCTGACAGATTAGACAGCAACAAGTCATATTACAAAAAAAAACCTTATTATCGCTTTTTTCGGTGCACGAGGTATTTTTATTGCATCGTAAAAGCCTTGAAACTTGTGTCCGAGCGCCGTATGCTCTTTTATTAGTTTCCCAAAGGACTTTAGGTTGTTATGAAAGTCGTATGAAAAAGTGTTCGTTAGTTTAGTGATGTCCACGAATTTTATTTATTAAAGTGAACCGGAAAGAGACAGAGTATATTAAATACTTTTCTCCATAAGTTAAAAAAATCCCATAAAGCCGTCTAAGTTTTTTTTAATAAGCTTATTTATTTTACATTTTTAATATAATATAAGCATTAAAAAATCAACCTGAACATCCATACTTTAATATTATAAATGTGAAAGTGTGTTTGTTTGTTTGTCTTTCTTTCACGTCAAAATGGCTTGGCGGATTGGCGTGATTTTTTGTGTGGGGATAGTTGGAGGGCTGGTGAGTGACATAGGCTTCTTTTTACCGCGGGAGATTATCTCATTCCCACGGGAAAACACGTTATAATACAATCCAAAAAAATATTTAAGATCAGAATTACTTGAAACTTGGTATAAATGCTCTTCAATACAATTAATTAAATTTGTATTTTAGAAATTCGAAATTTATCCCATAAGGGGGTAAAATAGCGGATGAAAGTTTGTATGAAACCTACCATTTTAGAGCTTTTTTGTAGTTTTAGCGCGAGCGAAGCCGCGGGTTCTGCTAGTATTCAATAATAGACAAATAAATATTTGTAGAAAGATGAAAAGATGCCAAGACATACGTAAAATGTCGTCAAAGATCAAACATCGTTAATATGTTTATAACTTTTAACAATAAAACTGTCATCGAGCAAGACACGTCGAGTTGTAAAATATAATATTATATGATTATATATCTGCCATTTCTTACTCTGTCGATTTTTGCGAATGTTCTTTATTATATATCAATACACAAATAAAAGCGATTTAATTATTTTTTTCTAGTCCATAAAGACGATGTTTAAAGAGAGGTTTTTGCTCAACGTCATAAAAACTCCTGAACTTTGATTGATCTGATTGAAAAATAATAATGCAGGAAAATGTATATTCTATAATTAATAAATTAATAAATTTATAAAAACGTGTTGTAAGTTTTCGTCTCCGTTATTTTTGATATGGCAACGCGAACGGCGGTCGCTCAAGGTCGCATTCTTGCCATATTTATTAAAATACCAGAATATACAAATCCACAAAATTAGAGATTTCTTTGACCTTTTGTTTTTAAGGAGTTACCCTTTGACTGAATTTTATCACATTCCAAAAACTTATATTACAAGTTTCGATCGCACTATCCTGTTTGAAATACACATACATATGTATGTATGATGATGATGTTCTCCTGGCCGATTCCGGCTACGGCGGCCAATCTCATTGAGACTAGCCAACTGCGCAGGAGATATTATAGTGCACAAGTGTACGCGCAGACACAACGTGCACTCTCTATTCCTGTCACTCTCATACTCCGGTGGGACGACCACTCGACACGACCGGTGAGAGTTAAGGCGCAGGACCGACGGCTTTACGTGCTCTCCGAGGCACGGGGGTGAAACACCGCCACCTTCCCAACTCCGGGCTGTTACTGAGAATTACTATACAGAAAGACCCAATAACTAAACTTAGCCCGACCCGGGACTCGAACCCAGGACCTCCGATTGTGCAGCCGTACATGCTAGCCACTACACCACCGAGGCAGTTTAGTTTATGTATGTATATATGTATACTAATAAAATGATAGTATGAAAAAAATCGCAGTGATTTACACAGCAACACAGCGATTAAGATCTCATTTAATGTGAAAATCACATAACTTATTCGACATTTCTTTAGATATGAAACGCAATTTTTGGAGTATTTTAAATAAAACTATCTTTTTGGATTATTATTATTAAAATAAATCCGCGGGTTTATTTTAATTTTTGTTTCCCTAAAAAAAACCGCGAAATAATCCGAAAAGATATGTGGTTATATTTAAAATGTCAAATAATTAGGCCAATAATAGATGATTGGGATTTCCTATCAACAAATTCTTAGTAGCAGCCCGATAGTTGGGTATTCACGTCTGTGCCTTGGACTTTGGAGAACGCGAAATGTCCATGGTCCTGCTTCTGCGTGTTATAGAGATCAGGCTATTATAAATGCACACTCCCTAGGTTAATTTCCCATACAAAGTTTTATCCCCATTTTCACCCCCTCAAGGGATGATTTCTGGGATAAAAAGTATTCTCTGTCCTTCCCAGGGCCTCAAACTATCGTCTTACCACATTTCATCTAAATCGGTTTAGTAGATCCATTGATTACCCCTTAAAACCCCTACAACCTCACAAACTCATATACATATTCACAAACTTTACCTCTTTATAATATTAGTATAGATAAGAAAAAGAGAGAAGAGAATAAGCCGAATAAAAGAATTAAATAGTTGACTACTCAATGTGCATATTAACCTTGTACACTATAATCTCTCTACACCTACAGGTGCCTAGTCTCTGTAAAATTGCTATGACCGAAATTCGGCAAAGCAAATTTTTATTTTTTCATAAATATCACAGGTTTTTATTATATAATAAGAACTTTAGATAGTTATCTAATAAAACATTTTAATGTTATTAACTTGTTTAAGTTAATTTTTTTAATAATTAAAACAACATACATATAATATGTACCTAATATATATATAATATAATATATATATATATATATATAATATAATATATATATATATATATATATATATATATATATATATATATATATATATATATATATATATTGTTGTAGAAGCTCATTTCAATTATAACTGCAAAATGTACTTTAATCTTATAGATTTAAATATTGCAAGTATCAAAAGTTTTCATTTATATTCGCTTACCGAATTCATTTTATTCGTGAGAGAAGATGTGATTGAAATGAACATTTCATATTTGATTTCTTTTATCCCCGGTGCTTGCACAAAAATAATTTGATTTTTGGCCCTTGTTACTAAAAATAAAATAGCTAACTGGCTAGTTATCGCTTTGTAAATTGTTTTTCAAACCAAACATAATTATATCCTTACAAACTATCTTAGAGAAAATCATACTAGTATTGTAATTTTAGGAACCTTAAAAATAAGTTTATTTTATTAATAACTAATAATATTCATAATATTAAGTATTAATTAATCATATAATTATGTTCTTATTAAAACTTTTGAGCGAAATTTAAGTACATTTTCACTTTTGGTAAAATTACTAACAATCAGCCCTTTTTTTCGTGTCGGGAAATGCATTTACGCATACCACCTGATCCCCCAGGTGGTGATGTGGGGCTCACCAGCTACAAGAGCCGGTACTCGCTCAGGCACTAACAACTAAAATTAAAGATATTATTAGACTTATTACTGTGTATAAATATTTGTACAGGATTATCTATTATCTATTGGCTGTGATTAGATTTCCAAAGTTGCTATTTTCGGAATAAGTGACAGCAAACATTATCATGCACATTACACTAAGTTCTAATTGTTTTATCGTCTGTGAAATAATACTGTGATCTATACTTTTATTAACATTATTTCGTCAACGTCATATAAAATAGAGAAGATATGATATTAACATTAAAAACTATACCCAGATTAAATAATGACTATCGGTGAAAGTCAGCTTTGTGGCTTGCGGCCACGTCGGCCAATCTCATTGAGCGAACTGCGCAGGAGATATTATAGTGCACAAGTGTGCGCGCAGACACAACGTGCACTCTCTATTCCTCTCACTCTCATACTCCGGTGGGACGTCTGCTCGACACGACACGAAAGACTCAATAACTAAACTTGGCCCTACCCGGGACTCGAACCCAGGACCTCCGGGTGTGCAGCCGTACATGCTAGCCACTACACCACAGAGGCAGTTAAAATCCCTAAATAAGATAAACACTAAGCTTCGAACTTCTTATTAGTAAATAACTTTCAGAGCGTAATATAATAGTAATTTCGATTTACATCCAAACTCACAAATTTTACATCTTTGAATACGAGTAATAAATGTAAATAGATCGATGTTCGTCGTGACGTAGGACATCACACATGTTATGTCAAACTGGTACTCGTATTGCCTACAGGAAGTTGGATAGTCCATTTTGTATTTGTTTATATTTTTCTATACAGATGTACAAAAATCCATGTGACCTGTCTACGATGTCTTTAACAAAAAACTTCGTTGGTTACATGGTTTAAGAGACGCAAAATAATTATATAAGAAATAAGGTCCCAAAGGCCTATTTTTTAAATTATATATTTATATATAGAGAACGAACTGTTTGGAAGATTAATATGTATACATATATACATTATACGTACATGTGTATGTAGGAGTTTAGCCGGATTTAAGTGCGAGGTTCGGAGTAATTAAGGAATGGATACATCTTATAATTTTGCAAAGAAATTAGATTTAATAAAATAAAACGATAGTTAAAATGCCTTTTAGCTTATAAAAGGAAATATTTTTATTGTGCACATTAAAACGGATTAAAAGCATCTAAAAATGTGTTATGGGGGCACTGCTACAGCCTCAGTTGCTCTTCCCTAAACCCGTCTCTGTGTAAGAGTGATTAATGTTCCTTCCTCCGTACTTCGCAATAAAAATAAATCAGAATGTTAAAAAAACAAACACTATACATCCATTTTATGTATGTTAAATCTATCTAGTATCTACACAGTGTAACACTTTTGCAATTTAAATATTATCCGTTAATTAAAACTTTCTTCGTGAAATCAAATTCCTAAACTAACTTAGAAGTTACTGTTTAGGCTAATGTATTAGCGTAATTCCATAGATGATTTTGAATAGTCCTGCTACGATTAAAGAATTGAGATAAGTACGGTGAGAGTAAAAAAAATGTGTAAAAGTGATAGTAAAAGAGGATAAAAATCGGTCTAACTGCAGGCTTATTGTTTTTCAAATTTTGGGAAAGGGAATTAATTCATTTACCGATCAGAAAAGCTACTACCTACTAAAACCTAACGGAACCTCCCAAGTCCCTTGTATGCGACGTCTCAGGGTTGTCCCTCAACAACGACGCCACGACGGCTGGCTTACCGAGGCAGGCTTAACAACTATGGTATTGCTCCGACGGTCCACTCTGCTCTCAGAGAAGTAGCACCAGCAACTTGCACGGTACATCACCCACAGAAGTGAGCCACTGCCCAAGTGCGTTTCTTGGCTTCGTGCCCGGCTGGACTGCCGGGCACTACTGAGCCCCACCACCACGACAAGGTGAACGCACGTTGGGGGGAAGGTTTATAGCCGAACACAATCTAACCTACAAAATCAGAGCGTTACATACAAAATTAGGTTCTTATTACACCCTGTAAAAGTACATATCGTTGTAGCCTCTGTCGAGTATTGTGATTGTAGTTCATAGAATTAATATTTAAAAAAAAAACTTGAACAAAACGACAAACGTGTTAAATATTACTTTAACACTTAAATGGTAATGGAAAATTTTTAGTACCAAAAAGCTTTCACTTGAACTATAAATATTGTAGAAAACGAGCCTATTTCGCTTTTACATGTTTCTCTCCTTTGTCTTACTTAAATAGTAACTTTATGTTTGTCATTCTCGATGTTCAGGTCGTAATCCGAGCGTTATCTTTTTACCACGTGACCTTGCGTCACGGCCACCACCCTGTTACGTCATTACCCCTAATCTTAAGGGTTTATTACTATATAACTTTAAGGGTTAGGCTTGGTTTTCCTTATCTATACATATAATAAAATTGTAACTAAGCCGAATCTGTACAATAAATATTTTTTGGAAAATCTCATTGAAATAGACATTATTATCGACACAGAGGCCGAATCTATAGTTTTTAGAATTTTTGCCTGTCTGTCTTTCTGTCTGTGTGTCTGTCTGTCTGTCTGTCTGTTACCGCATCACAGAAAAACCACTGGAGGGATTTTGGTGAAATTTGGTATTGTGATAGCTGGTTATCCGGGTCAACATATAGAATACTTTTTACCCCAGGAAAATATCTCATTTCAAAAAAAAAATACAAAAACTGCAATGTAAGAGTATACTAATATGTAAAATTTAAGAATTTGGTTTTTGGTCATCAGAACGCGGGCGGAGCCGCGGGCAATGCCAGTATTTAATAAATTTAAATATGTATTAACGTAATTAACTTATACATAAAAGGATTCGAATGTGTTAAGCTGGGATAGCTTATCTTCATTTTGCATTTAACTAATTTATACCATGGGTTCATAAAATATGCAAAGAACTATACACACATCAGGCCTTGATTTGCTTGCTTTCGACTTATTAGATTTTTTTTATTACCTACTTATAAATAATTGTTTGTGTTGATCATATAAATGCAATTACGGTCTGGTTATGATAATGTCGTGGGAAACGTCACTCACCACCATTGTTCATTTTATATCTTTAATCTTTATAAACATTTAAAGTCTTTAAAGTATCAGATCAGCAAGCTCTACCTATAAATATTGTTATTCTTTAATGGTTTTATTCGCTTGCAATACGTATACTCCCTCTTTAGTAATAGTTTTCACTTCTATCCTTAATAGCGTTATGTTATATGAGTTTTGGGATCGTAAATTAAAACTACGCCTTTGTCACTATGAATGTTTTATGGCTTTTGGCTCACGAGAGTCACTCATGGCCAGCCCTGGATTTACACTAGGTGCACTCGGGGCTAGTGCTCAGGGCGGCAAATTTTTAGGGGCGGCAAAATTCGGAGGGTGGGAAAATTTTTTTCTTCGCGTTATCGAAAATGCTTTTTTTTTATTTACCAAAAATTAAAAAAAAAAGATTGACTGGTAGGTACATTTTTCCAAAAATTGATATCATTTACAAATTATTATCTTTTTGCATATTTCGAAAAATTAATGATTAAAAAATTTAAACTTTCAACACTTTATTCAAAATTTCGATAGTAGGGCGGCATTTTTTACAGTGCCCAGGGGCGGCAGTAAGGTTAAATCCGGCTCATGGTGGTTCGCGAACAATTGTCGTACACGCACAATTTTGGCTAAGCTCAGTCTTTGAGCATTTTCCGCCAATTTACACTTACGCTTCTTCTTCATAATCTTCTCTTAGCTACGAAATGAAATAGAACTCTGTACACACTGCGGCCTTTTTTTATGAATAAACAAAGAACATTCTAGTATTCGAAAATTCTAATATTTTCAAGTAATTTAAATTTCTTTCTCAAAAATGTTTTGGATGTGTTAAGCATTCTTTAATCATGCTATTTTTAATGATATTATTTTTCATGTAAAGACGTTACACACTGTCTACTAAGCGACAATAATACAACTTCACATATATACTCGTATGTAGTTCCATATTGTGATTTCGAATAAATTGCCATTTTAAATAATGTTAGAATTTCCATGTTACTTCTATTTTTTTTATTATTCTATGTACTTCCATTCGATATTTGAATCTTTTGAAAAGTTTTCCGTTCCACTGAACTATTAAGTTATACCATGTACTGCTACAGTAGAACAGACAGAATAAAATAAAAACCTGTTAGCATTTTGGTAGCATACAAGTAAATGACTAGATTTGATAAAATGAGTTTCATTTCAATTTTATATTTTATTTAAGTAAGGATAAAAAAAAACAATATTTTGTAACATAATTAAAAAAAAAACACAAACTGTGCTTTAAAGTTACAAACTTCAATAAACATAAAAAAGCTTTAAGATTATAAATTATAATTATCAATGATTTATTATGCATATATCACATCACATCACACCTGTAGCTGTATCACTAGGATTTATATTTAAAAGAAGACCGTAGGTTCAATCTCTACCAGAATTAAAAGATGGTTGTTAAGCCTGAATAAGCTTACAAAAGGTAGATCCGTACCTATGTGTAGTAGCTATAGTGGCTGTAGTAGCTCTAGCTCCCTAATAAAAGCGGATCGAGGTCAAAGCTGTACATTGATTTCGTTTAGAAAATTCGTTTTTCGAATTTCCCTCATTTTTGGCATATAATTTATCTATTTGAAAACATGGCTTATATGAAATAGGAAATAATAACTACCGTAGTGAATAAGGTCTCTAACCTCGTTTAACAACTGTTTTGTATGGGACTCGTCTAAACGAATCAAATAAGCCCAAACTTAGGAGTAGCCACTAGCCACAAAAGGGATCTAAGTATCCAATTATCAATTTTATGGTATCAATTTATTGTATAGTCAACCGGAATTCATATAGATTACATAGAGATCTTTTGAATCAATTTGATTAATTAGAATTATAGTTGAAATGGACTTCACAGATTTCATTTCATATTACATGTGATAATAAAAGCGGGTAAATTTTTATTTTGGGTTTAATTTCCATAATATGCAGATATTCATATATATATATATATATATATATAATATATATATTATATTATATATATATATATATATATATATATATATATATATATATATATATATATATATTATATATCTTTACTATACGTCATATGTATAAATTTTATACTTTATGTCAGAATTTTTGAGATTATGAAAAAAACTGGAAACATTTTCTTTTGCTAACTTTATACTGTAAATTTTATTTCCTCATAACCGTATGCTATTTGGCTTTGCAGCGAATAGTATTTTTTATATTATCTGCCTAGTATATTCCAAGTTTTATGACATGGCGGAATGAAAATAAATTGTGAAGGTATTATTTTGTGAATAAAATAAAATTTAAACTAAATTTTTTTTAACTCTAACAGACTTTTTTTAGTATGCACATATCTTCTTACTCCATTCTTCGACAATATTTTGAAAACCGTTGCTGTGCAGGAGTTTCCTGAAGCAGTTCTTGAAGGCAAATCAATATAATTAGAATAAGGTTCAATATAATAACAAAACTAGCATTGCTCGTAGCCCCGCCTGTGTTCAGATGACCAAAAACCAAATTCTTAGGTTTTACATATTAGTATATTCTTACATTGCAGTTTTTGTATTTTTTTCAGAAATGGGACATTTTCCCGCGGTAAAAAGTATCCTATTTGTTGACCCGGATAACCAGCTATCACCATACCAAATTTCATTAAAATCCCTCCAGTGGTTTTTCTGTGATGCGGTAACAGACAGACAGACTGACAAAAAATATAAAAACTATTCGGCCTCTGTATTGATAATTATTTCGTTTATTTCAATTAGATTTTCTATAAAATATTTAATGTACAGATTCGGTTTAGTTACAATTTTATTATACGAGTATGTATGGATACCGTATAATAAACTTATGTAAGATGCAAAGACACATCAAACATTGTCCGACGTTATTCATATGTTTATTATATGTTTTTTAAACTGTACAAATGTCCTTTACAATGTAATTTATTAGTGTAATGCCCTAAGGGCTTGCTTTGAGTTCATTGGAAATGTAATAATTACGTACATTGACCATGAACGTTCAACGTCGTAAATTAGATGTCATTCTATTAACTTATACCACTGCCTCACATCGATGGTGTAGATTTTATCAGTGAGGCAATTACCTAATGATGTTATTAAAGTGATACAATGGAAACTAGATAATTTCCTAGTAAACTTGTTATATAATTAATTGCATCCAAAGCTTGGATTTAATTGTATTAACCAATAATTAATATAGGTACCTTTTTCACATTATCAGCAGTATGTTTTATTCGATTGCGGTGAAGCTCACTGCTCAAAGGATTTTATGTGTATGTACATATCTCTGTATGTGCGATTGCATGTTCCTTCGTAATTACTAAACTCTGTATAGTGTATAATAATATACTGTTTCGTTAACTTGTTTCCATCTTTTTAGTTTGCTTTTTACGCGGTCTGGGTTTTTAATTTTGTTGTTTAATTTTTTATTGTACTTTTTTCTGTAAATTTTCCAATTTCTAAGATTTAAAGAATTGTTTCCCCGAAAAATACGACAATTCCAATAAATTGCTTAAATTAAAATTCACCTGGGAAAGATACTCGTGGAAAACAATTAAAAAATAATTATAATATTTTGATTGACAGAATCTTGAATAAGTCAAAATATTTTACATAAAAGAGAAAAATATGGTATCATGATTCGAAAGTAATTTTAAAAAGAAAAATTTCACTTTCACAAACTATGTCACAGTGAATTATAGAGTCGGGAAATCACCTTCTGAACTACGTGACGAAAATATCGGTTCGTTATTAGTTCGACAAGAAGCAATATAGTATGTAGTAAGGTTAGCGGGGAACATAAAAGGCTTATTGGTCGGTGTTCAAATAAAAGAAAGTAATGTTTGGGCTTCTTACATCGGTATACGCGTGGATTTTCTAAATTCCAACGACAATTTCTTTGATTCCATCGCCAATTTTCATATACACTACTAAGTTTTTGGATTATATATTTATAATATGTATGTATTTAAAAGTCATATATGTGTAGTGTATCAAGTATCTGGTATCCATAACACAAGCCTCATAGCTTACCATGGAACTAGATGGTGCTGTGTATAAATGTCCCAACATATTTATTTATATTATTTATTTATGTGATAATTATGAGACAAAATGTCTTTCTACAATCTCCGACATAAACGATATTTTCATCTTCTTTAAACCTTAGTTATGTATCTATTATAATTCAACCTATTACAAAGGATACAATACAACTAAGCTTGCAATCTTCTAGCTCACATGTAGACTTGGCTTAATTTGCTTCTGCAATATGCGTAGTTACTTTATGTGAGAGTCTAATACTAACTTCGATAGTTTAAATTTTAATGTCTTGTGATTTTTTAATTTGCTCCGGTAGATAATTCGCAAATACAAATAAAAAAATTATAACTTCTAAACTACGAAAAATCGCGGAACATACGTGAGGTATTTTCGGATACACCCAGGTGTGTGTAATCTAAAAAAAAAATTATGACTTCACTTCTTGGACCAGCCTGTATAATTATTCAAAGGTCGCAGTACCTATATAAGTATAAAAAATCCACTCCTATTGTTGGGTTACACATAAAGTAATTTTAAATACAGTAAGCGTACAGAAATAATATTTCAATAATACATATTACTGAATTTCAATAAATTATGCATAAATCAATGCTCGTTATTATATTAGGTGACCTTTTACTACTACGAGCATTAGTTTAGTCATAATTACAAACTAAATAAATACTTCACTGTTTAATTATTTTTTTTTGTTGACTATTTCTAATGCCTTTTACAGTGGCCAGTGATTAAGATTTGCGGGTCATCAAGTATAATGATAATTGAATTTTAATTACATATTTAATAAATAACCACGATATTTCCATGTTTGTTAGACAAAAGGAACATTTATTGTGAAACTTCTTTAAGGCATTGCATTCTTTTCGTTGTTAAAATACCTTGTTGTGAAAAATACATCTATAAGTTAAAAATAAGAATAATATGTTTAGAAAATTATTGTTGTTTATTGTGCTTCTGTTTTTAATTGTAAATTATACTCAATGTAAGAAGTATCGAAGGCATTCGGGTACGAATTATAATGGACGATGGGGTTCAGTGAGTATTCCACCATCATATTACAATACTGGACACAGTTACCCTCCATCTGAGTCAGGGCTTTCTGGCACATCGCATACCTTGAATCCACCATGGAGTTTATACCCTTCTTCATCACGACTATCCGGAACGTCTACAGGAAGCTATTATCCTCCATCAAGTTTGTCCGGTTCTTCAACAGGTTCTGGATATCCATCAAGTAATAGACTTTCCAGGACTGGGCTTCCTGTTGTGGGCAACCAAGTTTATCGACCATTTTCAAGTATTACTGGTAACAATAAACCCACATATCCTTCTTCGTCAGGCTTATCAGGATCTAGAATTGAACCTGCACGAAATTATCCTGCACCTTGGCCAAGTACCGTACAGAATTATGGATATAATAACGGCCTCACTGGTTATCGTTATCATTAGAATCATAACCAAGTAACTGAGTTTATAAATGAAAGCGTCGCTATGCATTTTGATCTGCATATCTAAGTGTTATAATATTAAATGTGTAGATATAATTTTCTGAATATGTGTTTATATATATATTATATTAAAAATGTTCGAAAATTATGATGTTTGCTCATATTAACAATGACTGTTGTTCGAAAGAAATACTGAACTATTTTGAGGTAGATTTTATGTTGAGTTTTAGAGCTCTGTACCCGAAGAGTGCCAACGAAACCCTATTACTATGCCTCCGCTGTCCATCTGTCAGAGGGCTGTAACTCGTGCACCGTAATAGGTAGAGTTGAAAATTTCCAGAGTATGTATTTCTATTGCCGCTATAACAACAAATAATAAAAAATAAATAAATAAAAAAACGACCATATAGTAAAAGTCATATAATTACAAAGTACATGTATGATGGTACGGAACCCTTCGTGTGCGAATTCGACTCGCACTTGACCGATTTTATTTAAAAATTTAAATTATTATACTTACATTGAAACTACCCGAAGGTATATGAATTTGAAGTTTACAATGAATAAAAACTTGGTCTTAAAATGTATAAGATACAAGCTGCTTTACGACTAATTAATAAATTACAGGTGTATTATTTTTGTTAGAACAATTGTAAATTTTCATTTTATGACATGAGAGTAATTTTATTTTTTTTGTCCGTGTCCATTATTTACATCCAAAATATTTTCCTAATCATGCTATTAATGCGACTTTATCTATATAAAACTGGTGTTAGTATAATAAATACGAGTATTACAAGAAAACTGGTTATTAAGTTATTTCTCAAAAAAGGCAGTGGTAGCCCAGTGGTAACGCGCTCGCTAGGGAAACCGAGTGAAGTGGATTCAAATCCCGGGTCTCGCACTCTCATAATTTCATGTACGAATCATTTCTAACATGATTACCACTTGTCTTACGGTGAAAGAAAACATCGTGAGGAAACCTGCATGTCTGAGAGAATCTAGCAAGTTTTCGAAAGACATGTGAAGTCCGCCCCACATTTGGCCAGCGTGGTGGGCTATGGCCTGATCCCTCTCGTATTAAAGGGAGGCTTGTGCCCAGCAGTGGGATATTAAAAAGGGCTGAATACTACTCATTTTTATTTTTAGAGCGGAGAAAGTCCAACTAGCTATTTAATATTATAATTAAATTATTAACAAAATGGTTTGTTCATAAATTATAAAAACTGTTCATTTATATAATTGTTATCTAAGTAAACTACACTGCTTGTAATATTTTTTCGAAACATAATAACTCACATACGGTATGAATCATATTCCTATTGTCTCCAATATTATATCTTTGAATGATCTAATAAATCTATACATATAATAAAATTGTAACTAAGTCAATTTGTACATTAAATATTTTTTGGAAAATCTTATTGAAATAAACATTATTATCGATACAGAGGCCGTTTTTAGAATTTTTGTCTGTCCGTCTGTCTGTCTGTTACCGCATCACGGAAAAACCACTGGAGGGATTTTGATGAAATTTGGTATGGTGATAGCTGGTTATCCGGGTCAACAGATAGGATACTTTTTACCGCGGGAAAATATCTCATTTTTGAGAAAAAATACAAAAACTGCATTGTAAGAGTATACTAATATGTAAAACCTAAGAATTTGGTTTTTGGTCATCTGAACGCGAGCGGAGCCGCGGGCAATGCTAGTACATAATAAATAAAAATTATGTGCCCTATTGTGGTTTTGAGCAATAAAAAAAATATTTTATGTTTTAAACCACAGTCCACCAAAACACGTTATGATGCATTAATAACAGGTAGAATCAAGTAAAGTCTATTAACTAATAGTATAATTTCTTCCTGCAATACCATAAATTAAGGTAATCAAAAGTTTATAACTAGTTTATTTTAATCGTTTAAATCTAACTGTAATTTAGCAAAGAATAACTATTAACTTTTAAGCATATTGCGGCTAGATAAATTAGATGGAAACTGATAACTGATTCTTTTGTTGTCACGGCCTTCATGTGCAAAATTAAATTCATTCTCTAAAGTGGCTTCATTTATAAATACGCAATCAATCTTATGGTAATAACTAACAAATAATATAATATGAAATCAAACATCTAGAATCAGAGACATGCCTATATTTGTAGTTCAACGTCAATTCTATCTGCACAAGGTATATGTAACATAACACTAAATGATTTTCCTGAAATGATTAATAACAATGTAGAAGATACGAGTACGTAAGGAAAATTATATATAAATAGAGATATATATATATATATATATATATATATATATATATATATATATATATATATATATATATATATATATAATTATACGAGTAAATCAAAATGTTACTTATATGTTTTAGTTACTTAATAATTATATATAGATATGTATATAATTTAAATAATTTATAATTTAAAATTATACATAATTATATACATATATAATATTAAATTTTTGGCGTATTCTATGCCTGACTATGCCTATTATGTTGAAGATCCCAGATTCGATGCCCACACAAGAAGAAGTTTGTATTGTAGGTCAGGTGTTTTTCCGAACCAAGACAAAACAATACGAGGAATTTAATTATCATCAGTCGAATTAATTAACTATTTAATAATTATTAAATAGTTAATTAATTCGACTGATGATAATCAGCTAAACGCTAGCTATTTTAAGTAACATAGGTTTTTTGGTCGAAGTGCCACATAAGCAGAGGCGGCCGGAAACAGATTAGTTAAAAATAAATATTTCACAAATAGAAGAAAACTATGGACATTTAAATAAATTCTATATAATAGAATACAGTAAGGGCACAATTAAAATTATTACTAACACGTTAACATTATTAATACGAGAAGCACCATTGTTCATGTGGAAATTAATATAATATAGTATTTTTTCACATTGCACTTGATAGTTTGTCATCCCTTCCCGACTGTACATTATGAGCCTGCAGTCGGCGTTTTTAGTTACGTACAATCGTTGATTGGTCACGGGATCTTTTATTGTGGTCAGTTTCCAGTCAACAACACCTCCTTCATTCTTGCTGGGCATAGAAATTATTTCTTTAACTCCTGGATCTTCCCTCCAAAGACTGACATCAATCCCGTCTTCCATTATTTTTCGAGTGTTATACTCATGAATGTAATGATGAAGAAACACTTGAGCAATATGACAATATATGGTGAGGGTTTCGCTTATATCAATATCTTCTATCCTGAGCCAGCACTGTTCTGATCGATCATTTCTATTGGGTAACTCCAAAGGAAAAGGCACCACTAAATACGGCTTAGTTTTCTTTGGTAATTCTTGACATTTGATCGCAACGAAACATAAAATGTTTGTGGCTAACAGTGCAAGTAACATTTTAAATGTACAGTTGATACAGCGTCATGATTTAAAATGATTGTCATGGTTTAAGTAGCGGCAAAAAATGAAGCAAGAATTGGCTTCACAGACAATGATTATGGGATGAGATTTGCAATTTACGACTCTTTGTAATACTGTTTGATTTTTGTAGTAGACACAGCCATATTATATTTATTTTCTAGTTATGTGTAATATTTCACATTATTTTTATTTTCCGATTTCATTAATTTGTTTACAGCGGGAGATTATCTAATTCCCACGGGAAAAGACGTTACAATACAATCCAAAAAAATATTTATGATTCGAATTACTTAAAACTTGGTATTAATGCTCTTCAATAAAATTAAATAAATACGTGTTATGGCATTTTTCGAAATTCATCCTAGAAGGGGGTGAAATAGGGGATGAAAGTTTGTATGAAACTACCTTTTTAAAGATTTTTCGTAGTTTTCCGCTAGTTATTCAATTAATATACGAATTATTAGTTTCGGAGTGAAACTTGTCATGGCAATAAAAATATGTTGTAATCATTATGTAAAAATAATAAAACAACAAAATATTGTTGATTTTAACGTAAGCATTCATTATCATTCCTATCTAGAAAAATATAAAAAGAAATATTAAGCGCAGTAATATTTTATGTTATTTTCATGATAAATAAACACCGTACGTATATTTAAAAATACGTAGAAAAATTCCAATATTTAATGTATGGCAGTAATTCGCCACTAACTTTGCTTCGACTCTATCAACACGTTATCATACTACAATGCGTTTTTCAGTAAAGGCCATGCAGGGACCTGCCCTTTTCACTCGACTGCGAAGCCCAAAGGAGGGTTATATGTTTGACCTGTATATATGTATTTGTCTGTATGTCCGATCTTATTTCCCTCTTAATTACTAAACGGCGTAAACGATTTGTATGATTCACATGTTATTAGATTCGCCTTGATAACGCGAATGTCATAGGGTATATAGTTATTATTGAAAATCTAAATAGCGGATTTCATGCGTCAATTTGTCTTAAAATCTTCCGAATTTATCGAGTGGGACGGCAAAATAAAGAGGCGATTACAAAAATATACACTACTTATATGTTTAAAAGTGATTTGGGGTATGAAATTTTGAAAAAAATCTCCAAATTCCTAAATAATGGCCAAAACTAATAAGCTGTAAATAAAAAATAAATCATAAAAATAAAATCTTAAAAAAATAATAATAATATAATGTAGCCAGCCGAGGCAAAGCATTCGAAAATATATAATATATTTCGATACGTAAAACACATATTTACATATTAGATATTCATATCTTGAAATATTGCAGGCTGGCATCGACTTCGAAAATATCTGGTTAGGTATTTACTCTAAATGAAAACCTCCATTTAGTTATTTTTTACATTTTAGTGCCTGAAAGTCAGTTTTAATTTTTTTTTAAGTTTTTATTTTTCCATTTTTAGTGTAGACGTAATAAGCAGTTAATTTGTAGGAAGAAAGTTTTTTAATAACATATTCGAATAAACAATTTATTTAAAAAAATATTTATTGTTGATATTTTTTAAAACCGGTCGACCGATTTCGATAAAATTTATATGGGACCTGGGAAGTAAAACAAAAAACAAAAAAAATATTTCCAAATCGGTTCAGTCGTCTTCGAGTAATCGGTGGACATAAAATAAAAAAAAGAAAAAAATCCGACGAATTGAAAACCTCCTATTTTTTGGACGTCGGTTAAAAAACGACTGCTTAAAAAATGACCTACAAAGATGAAAACAAGTCGATATAATTTTTGCATTTTATTAACAATCTTTACATCATACAAACACTGTAAAAGAAGCCAGTAAGATATACCAGTATTTCGTGTTTCAATTAAAGTCTAAATTAGAATCAAACAGTGTCGTAATGGTCAAGATGATAATTTTCTGCGGATAAAATGATTTGATGAAGGACACCGAGACCGAGTACTGCTAATAAGACATGTTATGGTACACTGCGCTACGGTAGTATATTTAATAATTTTAAAAATATCAATCAAAGCTGATATTCATAGTTTTTAAGAACTACATGACCGTTTAAAAAAACACTAAGTATTTCTAGCAGTATTATGACAAGATCAATTGCTACGAACAAAAAATGTTTTATGACGTACTGATTGATAACTTCTTATTTTATTTTAATACTTTTATTAATTAGGGCTATATTATTTTGTTTTCTAATGACTTTACATTTTATAAAATAGTACCTGGACCACCGAACTTCGCTCGGAGTTTTTGGCTAAAAAAACATTAAAAAAAAACAAAAGTAAAAACTTTGTATCCGACCGGGATACGAACTCAGACACCGGTGGTTGTCAAACTTGCGCCTTGGCCGCTTGACCACGATGCTTATGTCCTAGCGTGCGAATTAACAACCATATTTTGCATGGAATAATGCGAAACAAAACCGCATGAAAATTCGAAAACACGCGTTTTCCCAGACATAAAACTAATTTAGATCGAATTATCGTCCCCGAAACCCCCTGTATACTAAATTTCATGAAAATCGTTGGAGCAGTTTCCGAAAATCAGATTATATATGTAAATATATATACAAAAATTGCTCGTTAAAATATAAAAGAAACTTATCAGGATACGTGTTTGTCAGATACAAAAACATAAGTTTATATATGTATGTTACTAATCTAACAATATTATTAAACTATCGACTCACCCTTGCTTCGCTCGGGTTTGTCTCTAACCTGTTTCTTCATACAAACTTTCATCCCCATTTTCACCCCCTTAAGGGATGATTTCCAAGATAAAAAGTATCATATGTTCTTTCCAGAGTATGCTAATCGACAGTTAAGCTAACGGATAGCTTAGCTAATCGGCAGTTAAGCTAACGGACAGCTAAGCTAACCGACAGTTAAACTATCTTCTTACCAAATTTCATCTAAATCGGTTCAGTAGATCCAGAGATTACCCCCTACAAAGCGGTCACAAACTCACAAACTTTACCTCTTTATAATATTAGTAATTACAATAAGTATCTTGATAAAATACCGTAATAATTAAGATGTACAAATAAGTGAGATGAATATACATTTTTATCTTTTTGCTCACCTTTGACCTACATTTATCAATAAACTAGCGTTGATTCCTCATACAAACTTTTATCCCCGTTTTCACCCCCTTAAGGTATGATTTCCGAGATAAAAAGTCTCAAACTATCTTCTTACCAAATTCATCTAAATCGGTTCAGTAGATCTAGAGATTATCCCTACAACCTCACAAACTCACAAACTTTACCTCGTTATAATATTAGTATATAACACATTAACAAACAGGAAAGTATGTTATAATATAACATGACATCATATTGATTTGGTTTAATAATAGGCATATCATTATAAGTACTCTTGTAACTCGAGAGCAGACGTTTGTGTTATTTTGCTATTATGGCCAACAGAAAATTGTTGTGCCTTCTGTTATTTTACCTAGTTTTAAACTATTCGGATTGTCGAAGATCCGGTTCCTCAGGACATTCGAGTGGTTCCAGATCAAGTTCAAGTCATAGCCGAGGATCGGGTTCGAGCTCAGCTAGCAAACCATCAACGAGCTACAAACCTAGCCACTCCTCCTCGTCTTCTTCCGGTTCTTCACATACGTATCCGTCATCTTCGTCTAATTTATCCGGTTCAGGATCTAATACAAATTCATGGTCGTCTTGGAAGAGTCAAGGATCGGGAAGTTCCAGTTCATATCCATCGTCAATAGGATTATCTGGATCAAGATCAGACATTAATAAATATCCAGCTTCAACTGGCTTATCCGGTTCAGGAGGCGGTAGCTATCAATGGTCATCGGGATTATCTGGACCAGAATCAAGCAATAGAAAATATCCAGCTTCAATTGACTTATCTGGTTTAGGAAGCGGTAGCTATCCATGGTCAACAGGATTATCTGGATCAGGATCAGGCAGTAGTAAATATCCAGCTTCAATTGACTTATCTGGCTTAGGAAGCAGTAGCTATCCATGGTCAACAGGATTATCTGGATTAGGATCAGGCAGTAGTAAATATCCAGCTTCAATTGACTTATCCGGTTTTGGAAGCAGTAGCTATCCATGGTCAACGGGATTATCTGGATCAGGATCAGGCAGTAGTAAATATCCAATTGACTTATCTAGTTTAGGAAGCAGTAGCTATCCATGGTCAACGGGATTATCTGGATCAGGATCAGGCAATAGTAAATATCCAGCTTCAATTGACTTATCCAGTTTAGGAAGCAGTAGCTATCCATGGTCAACGGGATTATCTGGATCAGGATCAGGCATTAGTAAATTTCCAATTGACTTATCCGGTTTAGGAAGCAGTAGCTATCCATGGTCTACGGGATTATCTGGATCAGGATCAGGCAGTAGTAAATATCCAGATTCTATTGACTTATCCAGTTTAGGAAGCAGTAGTTATCCATGGTCAACGGGATTATTTGGCTCAGGGTCAGGCAGTAGCAGCAAATATCCAGAATCAACGGGATTATCTGGCTCGGGATCAGATAGTAGCAGCACAAATCCAGCTTCAATGGGATTACCTGGTTCTTTATCGAGCAGTAGCGACAAATATCCAGCATCAACAGGGTTATCAGGCTCCGGGTTAGGCAGTAGCAACATGTACCCACAATCAACTTGGTTGTCTGGCTCAGGGTCAGGTATTAGTAGCAAGTATCCAGGATCAACGGACTTATCTGGTTCTAGTGGTAAGCACAATTATCCGACAACGACAACAGGATTATCAGGATCGGGCATAAATAAACAGGATTATCACCCTTCAAATACTAAGAATACAAATCCTTCTCATCCGTACTACCACAGCAATACTTATAATACGAACAGTGCGTTTGGATCTGAATATAGTGAAAGTAGCCCATATGGTTATGGCCACAGTACGTTTTATTCAGCTCCTCAACATGTCTACATAACTGAATATCGAAATTCTAATAGTCGATTTGGAGATTTGTTAACTGGTCTTACATTATATAACATGGGTCGTTCTCATGGACATTATCACGATCACTACTATTATGATGATTACTATAGGCGTAGATATAATACGGGAGAAAGTTATCAGACGCCATACGAAAAACCAAAAGACGAAGCATACTGTGCGCTAAGAGTTAAAGAAAATAATAAAATAGAAGTACTTAAAATACCTTGCGAAATTGTTTCAACATTTACAGAAGGAAGCAAAAAATCTTCTCCTAATACAGAAACTCAGACAGTTTGTGTCTCGAATTATACGGTTATAAATAACACACAAGCTGTACCTACAACCACCCCGCCAAGTAGCACCACGTTATCTAATAATCGCTCTAATATTCTGCCGAGCAATGAGAGCGTAATAAATTCAACAGTGTTACCAATTAATGTTTCCATAACAACGGTGTCAGAATCTACTAATGTCTCTACTACAGATAATTCTTCAAACTTATCCGACAATAATTTGTCAACATCATCTAGTCTTCCAGAAACAACTACACAAAATGTTACCACTTCCACCACGGTGAGACCTATATCTAACTCCAATAGTACGACTCCTGCAGTCAATAATCCATCAGCAACGACATCAAACATCACCGTAATGAATTCAACTAAATGTACCACCACTACAGATCCATTGAGTGTCAAAGGGCCCCCGGTAAATACCTCAAATATGGAATGTGAAGTTGAAATAGTTACAAAACAATCTCGATTTAGCACAAAAGTCGATTGTGAAACGCTATTAAAATACTCAAAAATGCCAGAACCACCAAAAACAGATAGCCCCATTCTACCTTCAAGAACTAAATTAAAGTCATGGCTTTCTAACCCGCCATGGTGGATGTCAATGTTCATCGCTGTGTGAAGTTTAGTATTCAGTGTTGACTGCATTTATATAATACTAACACTTAGTTATTATTTTTAAAATTTATACTAAAATCTTTTTTTATATAAATTTATTTAAAAAAAAATAGAATTAAAAAATTTACCTATAAACATTTGTTATATTTCTTAAATTTAATGTAATAGTTTATTGTTAAAATAAATAAAATATGTTTGTCTTCATCTTCGTATTCGTCACTAAAATTTAAATTCCGGCCAATTGGCATATAAACAGAGAATAATTATTTATTATTACTACAAACATTATTTTTGTTTCGTGCTATCCTAAACATGTCTATCATTTTTTTAACATTCAATTATGTTGGAGCCCTAAATTATCTACTAAAATTTATTTCATGCGATGTTATGCAAATGTTTGATTCGATGTGTACAATATTTACACCGTCATATTTAATGGTAGACAGATTATTTAATATTCATGATCATCATTCTGTCTAAAATTGCTTAACTCTGTACATAATAGATACATAATAATATGCTTACAGCAGCTTTAACAACTTAGAATTACAGTTAATAAAAAAATATGATTTATTTTAATTTTTCGTAAGACATAATGTAACTTTAAAACAATTTATAAAAGAGTTTGTGCCATCTTTGTGCGTTGTGACATGAATGAGATTTGAACGACATCATTGTTATAGAAATAAATTTGACAGGGCGTCTGGCTTAAAGAGCAAGAACATACTAGAAAGAGACAAAGCGACTGAAAAAAATGAAGGTTACAATTTATTCTCATATAATAAATTATATTGCTTTATCTTCAAATGTACACCTAGTCATATAATATACTAAGTATATAAAGTAAAAAGTATATAATTATGAAAATAATGACACATTATTGCCATTTTCACATTTCAATCAAAATTATTAATGCCATATTTAACTATTTTTGTTTGATATTATTATCGTGAATGAAATATAAATATCATATATAATATTTGAATATGAATTCGAAATATAAATTAAAAAAAAAATAATTCTATTTTAATTCTACAATAACTTTTGAACTTCTTTAGGCGTGACTGAGAAGTAACATTGGAAAAATGAGTGTCGCGAAAGTAAGTGTCGTGGAAGTCCATTTTTTTTATTTATAATTAAAAAATATATATTTATATTATATTAATTTATTTTTATTAATCCCTCCACGACCGCGGATACGCCGGCTTTACAGTTAACAATAAATTTCTTAGAAATATACCTGGAGGTGTTAATATACTTCTTCTTCTTCTCCCTGCCCGTTTCCCAATCACTTGGGGTCGGCGCAGTACATCTTCTGTACTGCTGATAGGAAATAATGTAACACGGTACTACTAGCACGGTAATGTATGTAACATTACCGTTCTAGTAGTATTGTTGATCGAAGATTGAAAAGCATTAATACCAAGTTTCAAGTAATGAATAATATCAACCAGTTTTGATTTTTATCTTACAATAAATACTCCATTATTATATATATATATATATATATATATATATATTATATATATATATATATATATAAGAGGGTTTTTTTATTTTTATTATATATTTATTTAAGGCCGTGCAGGGACCTGCCCTTTTCACTCGACTGCGAAGCCCAAAGGAGGGTTATATGTTTGAACTGTATATATGTATTTGTCTGTATATCCGATTCTGTTCCCTTGTTATTATTAAACGGCTTAAACGATTTTTATGATTCATATGTTATTAGATTACCCTTGATAACGCGAATGTCATATGGTATACTTATTATTAAAAATTAAAATGGCGGATTTCAGGGGTCAATTTGTGTCTAATGTCTATAACAAAAAATCTTCATATGTATAGGTATCAAAAAAATTTTTAAGAGGCGATCACAAAAATATACACAACCTATATGTTTAAAGTGATTTGGGGGTATGGAATTGTGAAATAAATCTCCCACATTTCTGAAAACTGGCTAAAACTAAAAAAATAATTAAATTATAAAAAGCTCCCGACTGCTTACAAAATGAATGAAACGACTTTATAAAAAATCTTAACATCATATAAACAATGCAAAAGAAGCCAGTGAGATATTGAATCTATGAACACCCTATTTACATTACTAAAAAGCATTTCGTGTTTTAAGTCTAAATTTTTGACTCTCAAATAGCGTTGTAATGGTCAAGATGACATATTTTCTGTGGATAAATTGATTTGATGAAGAACACCGAGCACTGTTAATAAGTCATATTATGGTACACTGCGTTACGGTAGTCTAATTAATAATTTTAAAAACACCAATGAAAGTTGATATTCATAGGTTTTAGGAACTACGTGATCATTTTTTGAAAAAAAAAACTAACTAAGTAACAGTAGCATAATAAAATCTAGAAATAGTTACGGAAAAAAAAGTTTTATGACGTACTGATTGATGCCTTCTAATTTAATTTTAATACTTTTATTAATTAGCTATATTATTTTGTAATGTGTTTTTGTAATTATGTTATATATGTATACGAGCAACTCACCCTCGGTCCGCTCGGGTTTGTCGTTGCTTATGTTTTAACGTTTTGTATAAACTTCTCAGAGATGAGATAAGTATGTTCCCGCAGTAAAAAGTATCCTATATGTTGATCCGGATAACCAGGTCATACCAAATTTCATTAAAATCTCTCCAGTGGGTTTTCTGTGATGCGGTCAAAGACAGACAGACAGATAGGCAAGAATTCTAAAAAAATTAGATTGGGCCTCTTTATCGATAATAATGTGTTTTTCAATAAGATTTTCCAAAAAATATTTAACATATAGATACGGCTTGGTTACAATTTTATTATATGTATAGATACTTATCTAACAATATTACTAACTAGCGATTCACCCTCACTCCGCTCGGGTTTGTCCCTAGATACATAACAGTTAGTATAGATTTCTCAGAGATGAGATATTTCCCCGCAGTAAAAAGTATCCTTTATGTTGACACGGATAACTAGCTATCATCATACCTAATTTCAACAAAATCTGTCCAGTGGTTTTCTCGTGATACATTCAAAGACAGAGACAAGAATTCTAAAAACTATAAATTTGGCCTATGTATCGATAATAATGACTATTTCAATAAGATTTTCCAAAAAATATTTAAAATACATTGTACAGATTCGACTCAGAATTTTATTTTATGATTTTACAATAAAATTCTCGACAAAAAACTCTAATAATTAAGATGTACAAATAAACGAGATGAATGTACATATTTATCTTTTCGTTCGCCTTTGCCCCACATTTATCAATAAATTATAGTAGAGCCAAGCAGGAAAGTATGTTATGATATTCCCAGAAACATGACGTCATATTGATTAGGTTTAATAATACGCATAACATTATAAGTAGTTTTGTATCGGAGAGCAGACGTGTGTGTTATTATAATGGCCAACAAGATATTGTTGTGCCTTCTGTTATTTTACCTAGTTTTAAACTATTCGGATTGTAAAAGATTCGGTTCCTCTGGACGTTCGAGTGGTTCCAGATCAAGTTCAAGTTATAGTCGAGGATGGGGTTCGAGCTCAGCTAGCAAACCATCAACGAGCTACAAACCTAGCCACTCCTACTCGTCTTCTTCCGGCTCATCACATACGTATCCGTCATCTTTTTCTAGTTTATCCGGTTCAGGATCTAATACAAATTCATGGTCGCCTTGGAAGACTAATAATCACGGATCGGGAAGTTTGAGTTCATATCCAGGGTCAACGGGATTATCTGGATCAGGATCAGGCAGTAGTAAATATCCAGCTTCAACTGGCTTATCCGGTTTAGGAAGCGGTAGCTATCCATGGTCAACAGGGTTATCTGGGTCAGGATCAGCCAGTAGCAGCAAGTACCCTGCATCAACAGGATTATCTGGCTCAGGATCAGGCAGTAGCAGCAAGTACCCTGCATCAACGGGGTTATCTGGCTCAGGATCAGGCAGTAGCAGCAAGTACCCTGCATCAACGGGGTTATCTGGCTCAGGATCAGGCAGCAGCAGCAAGTACCCTGCATCAACGGGGTTATCTGGCTCAGGATCAGGCAGTAGCAGCAAGTACCCTGCATCAACGGGATTATCTGGCTCAGGATCAGGCAGTAGCAGTAAATATCCAGCATCAACGGGATTGTCTGGCGCGGGATCGAGCAGTAGCGGCAAATATCCAGCATCAACAGGGTTATCTGGCTCCGGGTCAGGCAGTAGCATCAAGTACCCAGCATCAACCTGGTCGTCCGGCTCAGGGTCAGGTAGTAGTAGCAAGTATCCAGGATCAACGGGATTATCTAGTTCTAGTGGTAAGCACAATTATCCGACGACTTCTACAGGATTATCAGGATCGGGAATAAATAAACAGAATTATCACCCTTCGAATACAAATCCTTCTCATCCGTACTACCACAGCAATACTTATAATACGAACAGTGCGTTTGGATCTGGATATAGTGGAAGTAGCCCATATGGTTATGGCCACAGTACGTTTTATTCAGCTCCTCAACATGTCTACATAACTGAATATCGAAATTCTAATAGTCGATTTGGAGATTTGTTAACTGGTCTTACATTATATAACATGGGTCGTTCTCATGGACATTATCACGATCACTACTATTATGATGATTACTATAGGCGTAGATATAATACGGGAGAAAGTTATCAGACGCCATACGAAAAACCAAAAGACGAAGCATACTGTGCGCTAAGAGTTAAAGAAAATAATAAAATAGAAGTACTTACAATACCTTGCGAAATTGTTTCAACATTTACAGAAGGAAGCAAAAAATCTTCTCCTAATACAGAAACTCAGACAGTTTGTGTCTCGAATTATACGGTTATAAATAACACACAAGCTGTACCTACAACCACCCCGCCAAGTAGCACCACGTTATCTAATAATCGCTCTAATATTCTGCCGAGCAATGAGAGCGTAATAAATTCAACAGTGTTACCAATTAATGTTTCCATAACAACGGTGTCAGAATCTACTAATGTCTCTACTACAGATAATTCTTCAAACTTATCCGACAATAATTTGTCAACATCATCTAGTCTTCCAGAAACAACTACACAAAACGTTACCACTTCCACCACGGTGAGACCTATATCTAAATCCAATAGTACGACTCCTGCAGTCAATAATCCATCAGCAATGACATCAAACATCACCGCAATGCATTCAACTAAATGTACCACCACTACAGATCCATTGAGTGTCAAAGGGCCCCCGATAAATACCTCAAATATGGAATGTGAAGTTGAAATAGTTACAAAACAATCTCGATTTAGCACAAAAGTCGATTGTGAAACGCTATTAAAATACTCGAAAATGCCAGAACCACCAAAAACGGATAGTCCCATCCTACCTTCAAGAACTAAATTAAAGTCATGGCTTTCTAACCCGCCATGGTGGATGTCAATGTTCATCGCCGTGTAAAGTTTAGTGTTCAGTGTTGATTGCATTTATACTAATACTAGTACTACCTATTAATTATTATTATTTTGAAATTTTATACTAAAATCTTTTTTAATATACATTTCATTTAAAAAAATTATAGAGTATAAAAATTTACTAATAAACATTTGTTATAATTCTCAAATTTAATTTAATAGTTTAATGATACAATAAATAAAATATGTTGTGTTCATCTTCATATTTGTCACTAAAATTTAATTTCCGTCTATCATATGCAAATGATATGGTCATTGGCATATAAACATAGAATAATAATTATTATTACAAACATTGTTTGTGTTACGTGCCATCCTAAACACGTTTAACATTTTATAAAACATTCAATATCTAAGTTCGAGCCTTTAACTGTAAAAAATAATAAGGCGTGAAATATTTTGAGATAATATTTAAATAAACATAGTTAATTCAATATAAACTTGTTTCAATTTCCTCATAATGACTTCATTAAGTTTACTATTGTCAATAAAAACTTTTTAACAAAAAAATAAAAACCGACTTCAAACAAAAGCACTAAAAAGTAAAAAATAACTGATTGGTAGTTTTCATTTACTATACATACCTAATTAAATATTTTCGAAGTCGGTGTGCTTTGCTTTGTATCGGCTGATTGTGCTTTTGGTTGAAAAAAAATCCAAAAAATCTGTAATATTCTTGGCAACTTGATTTTTGTTTAATCTTTTAATTTAGTTTTCATATAATTAAAAAAAAGGACCCCAAATTTTTTTTGCAAATGTTATATACTGCGCAGTAACGAATTAACCGCTAACGCTATACCAGACTCGCGGGACTATACTCGCCAATTAACGAAATTATATTTTTTCACAATTTCAACTTGCCAAAAGGACCTTCCCAAAATTCGCCACGAGCTCTCGGGCTAGATATCTAGAAATTATATTGCATATTATGGAGGTATTAGGTAAGTTATGACGCCCAACCTAAAAAAAGTTTCAGACTAAATATGAGACAAGGTAAAACCCATTAACGGCTTATGAGAATGGAAGTGACGCATCACGCAGTAGCTTTGGTGCTAGAGCATATACGATGTGAAGTGTGCTGCGATTGACTAAAGCATGTGATTTGATGTGTAAATGTTTGATTTGACGTGTATTATATTTAGATCATCATATTTAATGGTAGACAGATTATTTAATTTATAAAGTCATCTTTCTGTAATTCTACACACTAAAATTGCTTTATTATACACATACTATTACAGCAGCTCTAAAAGCTTAAAATTAAAGTTAATTGAATGTTATTTATTTTAATTTTTCGTAAGGAATTAATATCATTTTTACACATCTATAAAAATCTATCCATTATCCAAATATACAATTTAATTATTATTTATTATTGTGTTTGTGACATTGTGTCATGTTTGTGCGTTGTGACAATTTACATTTGACATTAATGAGATTTGTCATTTGCACGAACTTCATTGTTACAGTATAAATTGGACAGAGCGTTTGGCTTATAGAGCAACAATATATTAGAAAGAGACAAAGCGACTGAGAAAATATGATGGTTTTAATTTATTCTCACCTAATGTATAATATTACTTTATCTTCAAACTTACACTTAGCTATATAATATACTAAGCATATACATATATTCAATATTAATGTATTTACATAAAATATATGATTATGAAAATAATGACATTATACACAAAACCTATTTTTTGTTTGTTATTACTTATTATCTTGAAAGAAATATAAAAATCATATTTAAATATGAATCCGGAATATAAAAAAATAATAATTGAATCAAATAATATTTTTAATTTCCACAATAACTTTTATTTTATTTCCTGAAAGATGGCAATGGTGTATAGTGTGTACATGCACTCGTGCTCTTTTCTAACTTCCCCTTCTTTGGTGAAATAGTAATATGTACACAGATAAATAAAATTAAAGTATCTGTTTGTAATGTCAAAATAACAACTTTTTACTAAAATGCATATAAAATTTTATACGGTACTTTTAAGAAAAACACAATTTTAAAATATTTTGTCTGTCTGTCTGTTTGTTGCGGCTACTCTCCGAAACGGCTGGTCCTATTTTGACGGATCTTTCACTGACATATAGCTGATATTATAAGAAATAACTGAGGATACTTTTATTTTAGAAAAATATAGATTATAAAAAGAATTGGGGTTCTGCTCAAAAAAATTAAAATGTACCCGCACGCACCTGAGCAAAGCGAGGGTAAGTCGCTAGATATATTATAAATTTGAAAGCTTGTCAGAATAGCTGAATGTTTGTTACTCTTTGACGAACTAATGACCGGATGAAACTTTACAGTCATAAGGCTTATT
Organism: Brenthis hecate; assembly: GCA_951806755.1. NCBI lineage: Eukaryota > Metazoa > Arthropoda > Insecta > Lepidoptera > Nymphalidae > Brenthis > Brenthis hecate. The sequence goes on along the minus strand of OX638281.1, from coordinate 5,164,747 downwards.
CATCAGAAAGCACATATTTTTAGTAATATCTAATTGAAGTACCATGCGGAGCCACACAAAAACACTAGTTATGTAATATAGAAGTATTGATTAGCCGAAGATAGTAAGAGTTCTCTTTATTCGTCATGTGGGGTCACACAGATGTGTGGAAACACGTATTGTAATTTGTAACACCCGTTGTTTTAATATATTATTGATTAAGTCAGATATTTGTGTAGTAGTGCGCATAAACTAGGAACCACGTAGTACTGTAGGTGCTGTTATAGTGTTTTATATTATACTAGCGACTCACCCTCGCTTCGCTCCAGTTCGTCCCTAGCTTGATTCCCCATACAAACTTTTATCCCCATTTTCACCTTCTTAAGGGATGATTTCCGGAATAAAAAGTATTCTATGTCCTTCCTAAGATCTCGAACTATCTTCTTACCAAATTTCATCGAAATCGGTTCAGTAGATCCAGAGATTACCCCCTACAACGTCAGAAACTCACAATTTCACAAACTTCACCTCTTTATAATATTAGTAAATGTAAAAAAACTATAGCCACATTAATCATCACACTACTACACAAAAATGTAACTTTGTGTTTGTTTTAATTGGTCACCATAGGATTATTAATGTATTTAGCCACGACGTTCTGACGGCTGGTCTACCGAGGCAGATCTCCGACGTCTTTCACGATAGCTAGCTTTCTACTCGCATTTAGGTAGTCGTTTTCGCCACCTCGGCACGTTCAGTCTCTGGAACAACCAACCGATTAGATTTTTTATTTTATTTTGAAGTTTATTTATTGAAGAACATTAAAAAAACTTTTTTAATCTTTTTCAATATATATATATATATATATATATATATATATATATATATATATATATATATATATATATATATAAGGAAACTACGTTATTAAAGTAACTATAGATAAATGAACAACGCGTACATATACGCGTTAGATCCGGTTCGTTGTCGTCCAAAGCTTATGATCTGTTGCGGCATTTATAATACAAATAACTGTGCACCGTAGTGTACATGCTTTGTCTCTCTCTTACACCACGTACGTTCGATTCATAACGTTTAGGCTTTAGTATATTTTTTGTCTATGTATTATTAGTCTATGCTTTGTCAATAGTTTAGTATAATTTTAGTGTAATATTTCATAGAGTATATTGCTACATATATAAATAATATTTCTTCAGTTCCGTGCGCAGGAGTCATTGTGTAAATACAAATAAGAATAGTTTTCATATTGTGCAATTGTGAAATTGGAAATCGGCGATATGCTTCGCTACACTTATACTTTATTTTGTATACTTTGTGTACTTTTTAATAGTGATGTGATTTCCTCAAAACGTATTTCGGGTAGACATTCATATCCCAAGTCCGGTGGCCTTTCCGGTGGTGGCAGCCACTCTTATCCGTCATCCGGAGGTCTTTCGGGTGGTGGACATGGATATCCGTCTTCTGGAGGCAGCCATGGATATCCCTCTTCTGGTGGATTGTCAGGCGGTGGCCATGGGTATCCATCATCTGGAGGAAGTCATACTTACCCATCATCTGGGGGAAGCCATAATTATCCTACCAGTACTAATACGGGTAGTCATGGATATCCAGCTGGGAAAGGACTATCGGGCAACTCACCAAGTCACGCAGGTGCCTCTACTACAAATGTGCATTACCACTACAACTACAATCCACCTCAACAAATAAGATACACGCCTACACATGGTGGGCCACCAGTAAGTTATCCAGTTTATCATGGAACACCTCCAACCTATGTTTATAAATATAAGGACTCCGGAAGCAAATATGGCACCTTACTCACGGGGTTAGCCCTTCTTAATCTTGGAACACTTGGTGTGGCTGCTTATTCTCTGGGCAAAGGCCACAGTAACTCTGAATACAAACCACAGCCTGGTGAGGTGTGTAAATTCGGTATAAAGAAAGATAATGGAGATTATGAAGAGACTAGGATAGAATGTAACTTGATTTCAAGTTTTATTTACCAAGAAGAAGCTAACCGCTCACATAATTCAGGAACAAATGCCACTGTAGTAACAACAACAGTGACAAATGTTACTACCGTGAATGTAAATGGTATAGATCATCCACCTTCCCCAGTAAATGCAAATCCTCTATATGAAATGCTACCCAATGGTACATTAGTGCCTGTTAATTCAACTCTTGTTAATACTACAGCCATCTCAAATAATATGACATCTAATGGTGGCATGACTTCAGTTGTTACAATTTCAACAACTAATACCACAACAGTAAATGCAATAGATGTGAAGGGTAAACCTATTGATGTGACTCCGGGAATGCAGTGCTATGTTATAAGGCACAGTCCGTCCAGTAATATGAAAAAGGCAGTGCCCTGTGGATTATTACAAAGTTATGCAAACCAATCTCTAAAGAGGAATTCAGCTATGAGAAATGTACCCATTATTTCTATTTTTGCTGTGGTTTTGGCGATGTGTGTTGCATAATAAAATACATCCGTCCTTATTACAATTTTAGGTAGCTAGATACTTATGAATGTAAGAAATCAAGTAAATATTGTTTTTTTTTTAAGTCAAAAAATATAAGTGTTAAAAAATGTAAGTCTTAAGAGTGAAATCTGCCTAACCTTTATTAAGTGCAAGATGTGTGGTTAAACAGACGAACAGATATTTAAAAAAAAATGAATTTGACTATAAATACCCCAAGTATTCTTTAAATTAAATATAAATATATTACTATTAATACTATGCTACTTTAACCAAATTATAAGTTCATCACAAGTTTTCAAATAATTGTTACATTTTTTATTATATTGTCAAGAGCAGCCAAACTGAGACTGATCTAAATTGTACTGTAGCAAATGTTATATACATAATAATAATAATAATATTAAAAGCTTTTGGAAAAATTGTATTATATTTATTATATAAAGAAGTCTCCACTATTTTAAATGTGATATTTTATTATGTATTTTAGTAATATTACATTTTGTTTGTTTAAATAACATTGTTTCATTTATAGTGTGTTCTTTGTGTGCAAATTTAGATCTACTTTCACTTTTAAATTTTCTTCTGATGTCATTGAGCATCTGAAGTCTATGTTTACTAAACATATTAATTCTACTAATATTATAAATGTGAAAGTTTGTGAGGATGGATGGATGTCTGTTACTCTTACACGCCAGAAGGCTGAACAGATTTGGATGGAATTTGGCACAGAGATAGATTATAGTCAGGAATAGCACATAGGTTACCTTTTATCCCTGAAATGTACGGTCCCTTTGGCATAGATTTGTTTGTGTTTAGGGACGAACCCGAGGGTGAGTCGTTAGTAATCTATAATCATACTAAAAGTGTAAATACCAGATTTTATTTGTTTGTTTTAACTAGATGACCGGTGCTCACTTTATGACATAAAATTGTGTGTTTCAACTCTCATTACTGTATTAAAATACAGTTGTGTAATTTCCAATGAAGATTAATATTTTGTTTTATACATCTTTATATATAGTATCCAATGAAAATACAAATCTATATCTACATATAATAAAATTGTAACTAAGCCGAATCTGTACATTAAATATTTTTTGGAAAATCTTATTGAAATGAATATCATAATCTATACAGAGGCCGAATCTATAATTTTTAGAATTTTTGTCTGTCTGTCTGTCTGTTACCGCATCATAGAAAAACCACTGGAGCGATTTTGATGAAATTTGGTATGGCGATAGCTGGTTATCCGGGTTGTTGACCCGGATATAGAATACTTTTTACCGCGGGAAAATGTCTCATTTCTGAGAAAAAATACAAAAACTGCAATGTAAGAGTATACTAATATGTAAAACCTAATAATTTGTTTTTGGTCATCTGAACGCGGGCGGAGCCGCGGGCAATGCTAGTTATTACTATATTCTGAGGTAGAATCATTAAAATTATTTACATGAATATATTACTGTTCAATTAGTTTATTTCTGTATTTTAGGCAGATACTGCTAAGTCGCATATTTATATTTCAAATAAAGTTTTTGTGATTATATAATCAAAAATAGTTGCATATTAAAATATATTATGAATTTTTAATGAAAATTGATGAACTATGGGGCTCATGAAGAAAGTTATATAATTTGTTACATAACACTTATAATACACAGTATACACAATAGATTTGTATCTATACATAGATATAATCTGTATTTTTTGTGAATAAACAGAAAAATAAGAAGTCAGACAAGATCTAGAATGTAGATTTCACTATTGCTATAGTAATTAAATATTATCATAACATAAATAAAACGCATTCATTTTATCAATCAATAAAAATGTGTTCACGTTATTGAAAAAATAATATGTTGCCTGGCTTGTAGCGTCAGACTAAAAGAATATTTTCGAGTTTTGTATTTAGTCACGGTTAATGACTTCGCTGACTCATCAGACAATTGAAAGCGGTTAGCGGAATTATAGGCGGTTTCAATTCTGTAATTTTGGTAACTTTATCTATTGTTTTGAAGAATATTTTTTTGTTTCTACGCGATGGACCGTAAAACTAACTTGTTTCTCATATTATATAATAACCTACCTACTTTATTTCACTTTAAACGTAACAAATTATATGTAGGTAAATATTTAATGCTACTTAACTCTCGGTCATAGCTGTGTCAGACTGGCACTTGCTCGATTTTTTAGTATGCAAATCATAATCACATAAATTTATTTAATTAAACTTAAAGGGAATAATCCCACCCTACAAATAACAACAAGAATTTATATTTAAATCCCCAACACAATAATTTAGTCTATATAATAGTAATTGAGACCGTTTGGGTGCAACGGTGCCACAGACACTCACACGCGTTAAACTTATAAACACCCCTCTGCGTCGGGGGTTTAAAAAGTAAGTTATATACAATACATAAATATTAAATTTTACAGAATAAGCAAAAGATTGAATGGTCCTCTATTACAATGAAAATGAATAGTGGTAGTGACGAATATGTTCAATTACCTACATGTGAGTATAGAGCTCCAATTTGATATGGCCTATTGTTACTCAGCAGTCAGCTGCGTAAATAGTATCAAAATATACTGAGAAAAACATTTTCAATTTAATTCTTTCATTTTTGAAAAGATGATGTAGAACTAGCTGATGACTATTATTATATATAAGTTGATAATTACAAAATTAAATATCCATCCTTTTGTAAATATTTTTTTATACTAATGAGTTAATGACACATCTCAAATAACGTTATAATAGACAAATTAGCTTTTATTAGTATGAAACTAAACAAAGTATTAAATAATAAACCAAATATAAAAACAAATGTAGGAATGCGATTTTAAGTTCCTTTTCGCTTACCTACCTACTTGAATTTTTGAAGAGACAGATATTGGAATTTTTAATAGTTATTAGTGTTCTATGAAAACCCTTAGGGCTCATATAGTTTTTCTTACTGTTAGTAATATTATAGCTCAACGTGACATGTCCTGTTTTTATCCGACTGCCACGAAACCCAAAGGAGGGTTATGTATTTGACTTGAAGTATGTATGTATGTATGTTCGATCTTATGTTCTCTCATAGTAGTAGGCTTAACTGATTTTAATGATTCATAAACCTTACAGTACCTACCCCCGTGTAAGTGTGTTGCCACAGAATCATTTATGCATTTATCCACGTGCCACGTCGCGCGGACGGCTGGAACGAGGCAGAACACAAGAATCAGAGGGTTACCCTCGCGGTTCACTTTGCACAAAGAAAAGTTCCACAACCATAAGGTTTACATATTCTAGGGGGAACGTCATATAGGTTACTGCGCCAAGACAAGTTTAAGGCATGGAGAAAATAATATTTAAATTGTTTCCATTACTTGTACTTTGACAAGCCAAACTATATTAGCCAAAATTAAATTCGAATAGGAAAAATTGTGACACGCGTGTATCTCTATTTTTTTCTCTATCTCGATCGTAATCTAGGCTAATGGCAATAGCCAATAGCGATTAGTAAATTTAAAGACTATACCTTATTATAGAAAAAAAAGTCATGAATAAAACGGCCAATGACCTCTTATCGACAAACAGGCTGATTTCACTAATGTTTTGTATTTTCAATTGTCCGGGTTATTCAAAAATCTAGTGGAAATACCACTATACGTAATATTTAGTTTCAGAGAATCATTAATCATATTATATATAGACAGCTGGTACGTATTTGTTACTTTACTTTACTCAAGTGCGTCCGTAGGTATTTTTTAAATAGATAATTGTACCTTAGGAGTTGTACCTTAGGAGATATAATATGCTAGTGCAATGGACTTCTCTGTAGGCCTTTTTAAGACCTACAATTTTAAAGTAGATTGTTTTGATGTATCTCTTTAAATATGTACAGATTTCGCTTTGTTACTATATTATTGTAATGTGTATAGATGATTGATGATGATTGATTTGATCAAACTGGCAACCTATAGCGCAGTGGTGAAATTATTTTTTGATATTTTCTACAACCAGCCTTAGCCAGCCATCTTAGAAAAACAATTTAATACTTAAGTAATAAATACTTAATTAGAAATGATCAAATCACTACAAAGTAAATTAAATAAATTCTTACTTTTGAAATAATTCATTAAAAAAACAACTATTATGTGAATGTGCATTTGTTTGTTTGTCCTTCTTTCACGTCGAAACTGAGTGACGGATTGGCGTGATTTTTTGTGTGGAGATAGTTGGAGGGCTGGAGAATGATATAGGCTACTTTTTACCGCGGAAAATTATTTCATTCCCACGGGAAAACACGTTATAATATAACCCATAAAATATTTGTGATCAGAATTACTTGAAACTTGGTACCTATTAACGTTCTTCAATACAATTAAATAAATACATGTTTTAGCATTTTTTGAAATTCCTCCCATAAGGAGGTAAAATAGGGCATGAAAGTTTTATAAAACCTACCTTTTCAAACTTGTTTTGTAGTTTTAACGCGAGGGAAGCCGCGAGTTCTGCTAGTTTATAATATGTATTAGTAGGATATTTCATATAATTATTATTATTAATATTAATATGTCATTATTATTATTATATTAGGATATTAGTAGAATTTTACAAAGCTTTTATCCCCCAAGGTCAACAGGACCGGTTTGAGTCTTGCTGGGGCACCATAAACTTCGATTGGTTATAATTTGAGGCCCTCTCGCAAACTGTGCTTCTTTGATAGATTTTATAATCTTGACTTTCTAATTTTTTTTGTGAACTCTTTTCTTATCGAATCGTGTATTTTATCAAGTTCATTATAATAACATATGGTAGCTGTCATATTTTGTGGTTTTTATTGCGATGCGACTCTATCGTTTTTGTGTTTTCGAGAATAAATACATGATAATTTCTAAAATTTTAGCTTTGAAGAGGTGCTTTCACCAGTTGCCTTGTGAAAAGTAAATATTTGTAATTCTTTAATTTTGCGAAGGTTAATAAAATAAATATGTAACAAAATGGATACCTAAGTCTAATTTTAGTGTGCTCGTTGATAGTTTTGTCTTTGTATTATATTTATTCACCTTATGAGCAAGTTGCATTAATAGAATTAATTATATTAATATGATAGATAACATTTATTAGGATATTCCAAAAATATTTTTGTTTCGAAATGTGGATGAGTGAGTACCCATCGGATCATAAGAACAAACGAAATAGAGCGTGTTGCACACGCATTTGTACACTAAAACTCCCCGCTAAGAAGGCAAGTTTCAGATAGATAGGCCATATCCATACCTGAAAATAAGTTAGAATAAGGACATGAATTCATTATCCTTTAGTCTATAGACTAATAATATAATATATAATAAATTCATGCCCTCCTGCGAGGATAAGAAGATATAAGGGGTATACCCCGCAGTTATTTTATGATCATTAGATTCCCCTATTATAAAATCAATTTCCATTTATTTCAGTTATCATCTCTGCCTGTTGGGTAGCAGGCGCAGGGGTAGGATTCCTGCCGTTATTCGGATGGCATGCTGCAGTTGATTCTGCCCCAGGGTGCTATTTCGTAGAAGTAATGGACTACAACTATTTACTGTTCCTGTACTTTGCCACAATCGTCACGCCAAGTGTTTTACTAGCGGCTTTCTACGCTCATATCTACCGTGTAGTTGTTAAACAGGTAGGCGTTACTTATATGTATATAGTAAATACTGTTAAGATAACATATACAAATATTTATTGATAGAAGTCATTATCATTATCATATTAATCATAATCACGTGTTATTTTTCACAATATGCATGTATGTATGTAGTAAGATGCAATTACTGCGACCTACTCTCTTTATAATTCAAAAAAGATGAACAATATTCCTTTTTAAGAATTTCTGTGCTTTACTTCATTGCGTGTTGTTCATTCATTTCTTTGCGTGTGGACTGCACGCTACATCTGTAGATAATTAGGAAAAAAATGGACAAGGACGAATCTGACGCCAATTATATTTTTAAGTATAACATTATATGCCTGTATGCAAGAGACACCTGTGTTCTAAATTTCAACTCTATAGTACCACTAATCTGCAAGTAAAATAACAGACAAAAGAACGATTAAAATATGATGGATGCTTTTTTTGCCTTTCAACTACAGACCTCTTAAACGAGGGATTGTATAATTGCATTAAATTTAAGTTAAATACTAGCGGCTCACCCTCGCTTCGCTCGAGTTCGTCGCTAGGTACGTTTTAAATAGAGATAAATAGTTATTAGCCAGCGCTAGCCATATAATTTTTTTTCGTTAATTTTTCTGATGTTTTAATACTTATTATCCTATTCCGGACTTAGAGAAATCCAAAAATTCAAATATCATAAAAATTGGTCCAGCCGTTCTCGAGTTTTATGTCACGTCACACGGGAACGCAATCGAACGGGATAAAAAGTATCCCATGTCCGTCTCCTGGTTCTAAGCTACTTCCCCACCAATTTTCAGCCAAATCGGTTCAGCCGTTGTTGAGTTATAAATAGTGTAACTAACACGACTTTCTTTTATATATATATATATATATATATATATATATATATATATATATATATATATATAGATAGAAGATAGAATAGATTTAATTGGAATCATTCTTGCGATAGAAATTATCCAGACTGTATCAGTTATTCTAGAGCTTTTTATTGCCGGTGAGTCCCCACTCAATCTGTATATGTAAGAGTATGAATATCACAGGTGGTAAGTGCAAGTGTAAATGCGTTTCACATCATTAAAAAAAAAACTTCATCAGTTTATAGGCAATTTAAAATGTAAATGTTTATATTCGTGTATTTAAAAACATTTATCGCAGAATTTTGGTTACAATTTTTACGCTGCTTATAAAATATATCATTATATTATGTAAAAGTGATTAATAATAATAAAATTTTATTGAGATTTCACCACTTTTTAAAACTCGGAATCTATTGGATTTTTGTCATTTTTTTTGTATTTTTTTTTATTTTTTTTATGTTCATGCTTTTATGTATGATTATGGTAGCACATTTGTTTCTTTAATTTAGAGTACACATTAAAATTGAACTTGGACATATCTATATTTTTTGTGTGTTTTAAATATAATTCCTTTATTACTATTTAATAAATCAAAATATTGGAAATCACGTACGTATAGGTAATAATAATGGACGCTACGGGTTAGATTGCACAGACTTTTATAAAAGATTACTATAATGACGTGATCGTGTAAGGAAAATGTAGGTAGTACATTAAAATAAAATATTATTTTATTCAATTAATGTAATAAGATAATTATATGAAATATCCGCGAATGCAAATAAAAGCACAATAATACTCTTTAAACTCTTAAACCACTATTTATCCTATTAAAATTATAGACAACTAGCATTGCCCACGGCTCCGCCCGCGTTCAGATGACCACAAACCAAATTCTTAAGTTTTACATATTAGTACACTCTTACATTGCAGTTTTTGTATTTTTTCTCAGACATGAGATATTTTCCCGCAGTAAAAAGTATCCTATATGTTGACCCGGATAATCAGCTATCACCATACCAAATTTCATCAAAATCCCTCCAGTGATTTTTCTGTGATGCGGTAACAGACAGACAGACATACAAAAATTCTAAAAACTGTAGATTTGGCCTCTGTATCGATAATAATGTTTATTTCAATAAGATGTTCCAAAAAATATTTAATGTACAGATTCGGCTTAGTTACAATTTTATTATATGTATAGACAATGTTTACGCATAGCATCGTGCCGCCATTATGACAAATCATTTTTCTTATCTTTTCATTCCATTCTAGTTTTAAAATCATATCGCCTCCTTTTATTCCAAAAATATCATTTGCGCCTACCTACTTATAATCTCGCAAATTCCTCATGTATTTAATAAGAAAACAAAATAATATTTTGTTACAATATAACACTAACGTACAATCTATAATGTAACTTTCCAGTTTGTTCCAATAAAGATTTTTATTTAAAAAAAATATCGTTTAAAGTTTAGGTAGGCAATGAGTACCTACCAATGATATTTGATACGGGATTTTCCAGGAAAATAAATATTTGGTAATTAACAATTGTATGTATTGCTTTTCTATATACTCATTTAACATTTATATTTTTGCTAGCAGAACACGCGGCTTCGCTCGCGCTAAAACTGGTAGTGAGGTAGTTTCATACAAACTTTCATCCCCAATTTTACCCCCTTATAGGATGAATTTCGAAAAATTCTAAAACACATATTAATTTAGTTTTATTTAAAAGTATTAATACCAAGTTTTAAATAATTCTGATCATAATTTTTTTTTTGGATTCTATTATAACGTGTTTTCCTGTAGGAATTCGATAATCTCCCGCAGTAAAAAATAGCCTATGTCACTCTCCAGCCCTCCAACTATCTCCACACAAAAAATCACGCCAATCCGTCAATCCGTTTCGACGTCAAAGAAGGACAAACAAACAAACACTTTCACATTTATAATATTAGTATGGATACCTACTCCTGATTTATTTAATGCGAATCACCGACTGTCCACTTGACACATCAAAAATTACTGTAAAACGCCACAAACTGGCACATAAAATAACTGAATATTATACACTAATTCTTGATTTTCTAACAATTTAAATAAGTAGGTATTTATTGTTACATATCTGATTTTTTCAGGATATTTTTATTTTATTTCTAATTTCAATTTTATCAATTTACACTATTTACGTTGTTAACATTCAGGTTCTAATCATATTTCTAATTTATTAAGATAATAATTTGATGCCATTATGTACTTTTATTTTTTGTACCGGAGTTTATATATTAGCTGTTATTAATTATAAATATTAATAGCTGTTATTTATTATAAATAACTTAAAACATGTATTTTTTACATAATAAATGCCTGTTATGTACATAAATATATTATTTAACAAATATATATTTATTGTATATCTATACTAATATTATAAAGAGGTAAAGTTTGTGAGTTTGTGACGTTGTATGGGGTAATCTTTGGATCAACTGAACCGATTTAGATGAAATTTGGTAAGAAGATAGTTTGAAACCCTGGGAAAGACATAGGGTACTTTTTATCCCGGAAATCATCCATAAAGGGGATGAAAAGGGAGATGAAAGTTTGCATGGGGAATCAAGCTAGGGACGAACCCAAGCGAAGCGAGGGTGAGTAGCTAGTATATAATAATAATAATGTAGTGGTAATATATCAAGTGTACAAGTAAAAAGTATTACTTAAGCCATGATGCCTTGCTGAATTGACGCAGTTACACAAATTTTATTGTAATTGGTTGTGTCACGATAAAAGCCCATTTGTGACGTCATTGGTTAGGTATACTCTATAACTTATAGCTATATAGCGAACTGAGTTTTCTGCTACTTTGTTATTTAATGTTTAAAATTTCTCATAACGTGTAGAGATATTTATTAATATTTACGGTTCAGGTATAGTATAAAAACTTATAAAATTAATTTATATTACCAGATAAAGCTTGTGAATTTAACTAATCTTTCATTCACATAATTATACTGTTTTGATTTATATACTTAATATATTATGGTAGCGAATAATCATAAAATTGTAATCTTATAGGGATTACGTTAGATCTTCCTATATAGGCTCCAGATAATAGCATCTTCCGACGTAACGACGACATAAGTACGATATGAAATTCTTTTTAAACGTATTTTGATCCTCATTCTTGTATTAAAAAGTAGCAAGTTGATTTGGCCGGAAATAATTTTGTAATGAATTATCACTCTATAAAAATTAAAGTAGAGCAGGTGAAAAATTTGCGAATTACTTTATCAGTGATACGTAAATATATTATCATAATATGTCAAGCAAGTTGTAATACAAATATTAATAAAAAAAGTAATTTAGTTCTCAAATGTTATTTCTCTTATCTTTGAGAGTAGTATTATTACACTTTCTTACAAGAACACCCGAATTACGAAATATTACAATATGTTTATAAATATAAAATAAATATTGTTTTATCATATTTTAATAAAAATTTTACCTGTAGACTTACGACCGATGGTATTTAAGTCCAACAAACCCACATATATACTCACGTTACACAATGATTGTATTTGAAAAACCTACATAATTATTATTGTACATATGCAGTATCGGATTTAACGTTAGCGCCGCCCCTGGGCATAGTAATAAATGCCGCTCTACTATCGAAATTTTGAATAAAATTTTGAAAGTTTTTTTAATTATAATTTTTTTGAACAATGCAAAGAAATAACTTATAAATGATATCAATTTTTCGAAAAATATACCTACTATTTAATCTTTTTTATTTCACATAAAATGTAAAATAAAAAACAGTTTCGATAACGTGAAGAATTTTTTTTCCGCCCTCTGAATTTTGCCTCTTCTAAAAATTTGCCGCCCTGGGCACTAGCCCCGAGTGCCCCTACTGTAAATCCAGCGCTGTACATATGTATATACATATATACAATCAAAATGACAAAAAAATTATAATTAAAAAAACTTTCAGAAATTTATTCAAAAATATTCTGTTAATATTTTGGTAAATAAATGAATGATTGATTATAACAATATTTATAACCATTTAAAACGAATGCTTCTTAGTATACATAAACTCGTAGAGTCGATGTTAGAATAATGAAGTTATCGCCGAGTTCCGACGTGTCACTTAGCTAAAGTGAAAATTATTCCGATTTCACTTCTGACCTCGCCTCTGCCCGCACAATTTTATTATAAAACAAAAAGAGTACCAACATAAATACTAAATAGATATAAAAAGTCAATAGCCATAATTGAAGTAATTACCCGAATCTGTAGTTTTTAAATTTTTGTCTGTCTGTCTATCTGTCTGTCTGGGAGCGCATTACGAGAAAACCACTGGATAGATTTTGATCAAATTTGTTATAATGATACCTGGTTATCCGGGTTAACATGTAGAATGCTTTTTACTGCGAGAAAATATCTCATTTCTGAGAAATCTATACTAACTGTCAAAACGAACTTATGGGCGAAACCGAGATTAGCGAGGGTGAGTCGCTAGTTATTTAATAAAGCTGAATCATAATAGATCGTGGAGTACGCATACCGAGAAACCACATTATAATAAAAACTTAAAAAAAAAAAAATTAAAAACCGACTTCAAAAAAAGCACTAAAAAGTAAAAAAACAACTGATTGGTCGTTTTCATTTAATTATAGATACCTAATTAAATATTTTTGAAGTCGGTGTGCTTTGATTTGTATCGGCTGGCACCGAAACCGGCTCGGTGGAGATTTTTGTTATATTTTTTGCACAAGGTGTAATGAAGTGTGAAGTTTGGTCTAGGTTTTTAAATAGAATTAGCAGTACTTTTTATGGATATTTATTTATTTAAAATATTACGAATTTGACGTAACATAAATGATATTCTTGAAATTTGTCATAAACAATGCAAAATATAAGGCTATTGTAAACGCTCTGTAAACTTCGTGGGTTATTTTATGCAAATTTCTATTCATATCGATCTCTTTTTAACACGCTTGTATTTAGCGTCACCGGTAAACTGTAACCATATGTTTAAACCTTGAACCACTTATTAGGTAATAATAAGATTTAAAACTGTTGCATGTTAAATTCGATTGATAGTACTAGAATTTGATATTATATATTTACAGTAAACTAGCATTGCCCACGGCTCCGCCCGCGTTCAGATGACCAAAAACAAATTATTAGGTTTTACATATTAGTATACTCTTACATTGCAGTTTTTGTATTTTTTCTCAGAAATGAGACATTTTCCCGCGGTAAAAAGTATCCTATATGTTGACCCGGATAACCAGCTATCACCATACCAAATTTCATCAAAATCCCTCCTGTGGTTTTTCTGTGATGCGGTAACAGACAGACAAAAATTCTAAAAACTATAGATTCGGCCTCTGTATCGGTAATAATGTCTATTTCAATAAGATTATCCAAAAAATATTTAATTTACAGATTCGGCTTAGTTACAATTTTATTATATGTATTGTACTATTATTATGTATTGTATTATATAGATATGTATTTATGTAAGTAGTAGTGTGTATGTATATATGTACATAATTATGTATGGTACAGTAAGTAGTGTATATTATATGTTATTATATATATTATTTAATTAGCTATTTATTTTTGAGTATCTATATATTATTTATATAGCTACGACTGCACGAATTTAGCCCGCTTTGTAACACTATTTCTCACTTCCTTAGGTTGGCTGGAAGAGATCTCTTCTAAAGATAAGTCCACCTTTGTAAATAACAACTATTTTTAAATTACTGTATTGATTTTTTCAAGTGCAATAAAGAATAATAATAATATGTATAGATGATAATGCATTGTTGAAAAGTATGTTTTTATTTGACGCTGAACTCTTTTACACAATCCAACTGATCCAAAGATAGAGCCAGAAGGGGGAAACCAGAACTCTTCTATGGTTCTCTTCTATGGAACTCTTCTATTGGTCTTGTATGGTATAGTTTCAAGTGAAATTTTCGTGTTTAAGCGTATTTGTTTTGCTTTGAAGAGTTCCATACATAATATAGCAGCTCAGTGTAATTATTATCAACCAAACTAATTCTTTGCAGTTCTTTAATGTTTTTAAACGTGCTCAGAATTTTTTAATCCTGTCAAAAATATTACATAAAATCAACTTTTTCTGCTGCTAAAAGGTCAAAAAGAGAAAGTAAACACACTAGCGAAATTTGCCTTTCACACTGTCACTTGTTTTAATATAAGTATAATAAATATTCCATTATTTCTCCAACAACTATTTATACTACAGTAAAAATTGACTTTTTTTGGTCAACTTCGCAGTAAATTTCCGATCCAATTTTTTTATTTTATAAGTTTTAGGATCACTTATTGACTATAAAATCACAAAATTTATTTTTTATAATTTATTTTTATTAGAAAAAAAGTTTTAAACTAAAGTTTTAGAGAATAAATGGATCTTTAAAAATGAATAAATGCATTTTATTGATTCAACCAATATTTTAAGAGATATTGGCCGAAATAGAAGAATCGGTTCATTAAATGGGCCATAAATCGCAAACGGTAAGTTTTACAAAAATAATAATAATCAGAAAACAAAATATGAAAAATTTCATTCTCTACAAAAATAGTTTCAATAACTTTTGCCCTAAAGTGCATAGTTTCCGAGATATCGGTCAAAAACGTTTTTTCAAGATGGCGCCTGAAGGTTCACCGGAATCTGCCAGCATTTTGTTATTTATACTCAGTAAGTGATCCTAAACCTTATAAAATAAAACAATTGGATCGGAAATTTAATGCAAAGTTAAATTCTATTTTTACTGTAGTATTATCTTGTGCCTCCGAGTTCATCATAACCAGTTTAACTATTTGTCTGTTAAAGCCTTAAAAACAGACTATTTACAACCTTCTTATACTTATATATAAAGCTATAGAGTATGTTTGTTTCAATGCGTAAATCTCTAGAAGTCATAATTGATTTGAAAAATGATTTACATTATATAGATTTATTGAGGATATAGCATTACGGCCTTCAGGTGAGCAGCAATAAAACATACTTATACCTAATACGCAGGTAAAGCCGAGAGCGAACGCCTACTAAGCTGTAAAAATATAAATATCGATTATATATAAAAATCACTACGTTTAAATTTTAACTACCTACGTATTAAACACTTATATTCTAATGTAATATGTACCTTAAACGCTCCACTTTACACGGAATGAGGATAATCAAATGAAGGTTGTTGTAGAGGACGTCACGTTAACTCTTTTCAAGCCAAATATTCTTGTGGCGTACCTTTTTAATATATATATATATATATATATATATATATATATATATATATATATATATATATATATATATATATATATATATATATATATATATACTGTATCCCGCTCAACGCAACAATCTGTCATTAGACATTTAACTGCTCCTTTGTTTGAAGTTATTCAGAAATAGGTCTTTGTAGCAGTGAGAAATTGTCCATTGACCACTCTCGCTTATTTTGTTGGGAATCGGTTATTTCTATATATAGTTAGTCTTATAATAATATGTTATTGATATAACTTGTTATAACTTGTTATTAAGTAACTTGTAATTAATACTATTATAATCATTGCAGATGAGTGCAGTGGTGACAGTCGAAGGTGGTCAAGGTCGGGGCGGAACAATGTTAAGAGTATTAGGAGCAGCACAAAAACGAGAAGTCAAAGCTACACAAAACCTCGCTATAATCGTCTTCTTCTTTATAGTCTGCTGGATACCTCTATACACCATCAACGCAATCAAAGCCTTTATGCCTGAATTAGACATTCCAAATCCACTGACATATTTCTGTATAATATTCTCGCATCTTAATTCTGCGATCAATCCATTGTTATATGCTTATCATTTAAAAGATTTTCGAGCTGCACTAAAAGGTTTGATCTGCACAGTATTTGGGAGAACAGTTCCTCTACCCGCAGCTTACAGACCGCCAATACCAATGCGAAGGCCTGCTTTAGAAAGATGTAACGCGTTAAGAGAAAGGCCGAAAATTTATGTCAACTCTCCAGTATGGTTACGACAAAGAGAGGCGGAAATGGCTGCCAATGATGATAGATGCAAGGCTGTGTCTTTATCTAATCCAGAAAAAGAGCCGTTTTTGGACAAAGTTCTGAATGATCATTCAAGCGGCCGACATACTCCCGAAGGTCGCGAAGGAAACAATGGACCATATCTCATAGAGGCTAACCAATGCCAAAGTCCTTATAAAAAAGTTGAGGAGTTTATACGAAGAGTGCGCAGCGTCAGCTCTGAGCGCAGCTGACATGAGCCCAGCCGAGTGCCCTCGGCTTTTAGTGTGGCATAAGAAAGCTTTAATTTATTTTCTTAAACAAATATGACTGTATATATTATTATCTCTATCTAACAATAAGGTAATATATGTCCCATATTTCTAATGCCATTGGAAATATTTTTAGATTAGATTTTATTAAGTATTGAAAGCAAAATGTTTGAGGTTAATGTCGACGTGCTTGTTGAACGTAAAGAAATGCTTTCGAATGGAATAAAAATATCAATCTTTTATTTGCTTATTTTATATCGCCTACTATTTGTCCCTTTTCAAACGTGGCTGATAAAAAAAAATATTAAACCGTGTCACACGAACACTGTAGCTTAAAAATGATTAATGGTCATTTGATATCTTTTCGCGCACGATGCTCATATTTTTCTAATATTTTACGTCCAACCTATTATTAAAAATACTAGTGAGATACGTTATCTGTACCTATTATTATTTTGCTATTGGATTATTCAAGGTCTCATGTGTGTAAAAGATATGAAGTCGAAATGTTACAGATACAGTTTTAATAGAAAAAAATCAGCGGTTGGGAATAGAAGAGCTACAGTTGATTTTTCCTTCCTGATCTCCGTACCTGCTCTTTAGAATAAGTTAAATTTGTACGTATCGCAATCAATATTTTGAGCGATTACTAAAAATAGAGGGGCCCTCGAGCTAGCTGTTTGTTAGACGAAAGTAATATACATATTTTCGACATTTTCATTTCATGATTTTTAATGAAAAGTTTATCAACACTTCAACGCGCATGAAAGGATGAAAAAACAAAGTTGACCTTTTAAATTTAAAAGTAGACAGGTTACCAGTTCTTATTTTGGTTAAGCATACAATATTTCTATATTGTGTACCTACCTACTGCTGATTTTAAGGAAAACTACAAAGTATGCTCCGAGGAACATATGAGTAATTTGTAGCAGAATTTTATACCTTCATTATTATTATAATTCCTATATTGTATCACAGATCATATAATTATAATATAATTAACTAGTACTATTGTATACAGTATACACTCAAGGCTTAAAGTAATATTAAATTATTACCAGTTTGTGTATTCAGCCCTTTTTAACGTCCCACTGCTGGGCACGGGCCTCCCTTCAATACAAGGGGATCAGGTAGTAGTCCACCACACTGGCCAAGTGCGGGTTGGCGGACTTCACATGTCTTTCGAAAACTTACTAGGTTCTCTCAGACATGCAGGTTTCCTCACGATGTTTTTCTTTCACCGTAAGGCAAGTGGTAATCATGTTAGAAATGATTCGCACATGAAAATATCAGAGGTGCGAGACCCCGGGTTTGAACCCGCTTCACTCGGTTTCCCAAGCAAGCGCGTTACCACTGGGCTACCACTGCCTGGTACTACCTACCATACACAAGTTTAAAAGGTTCAAACTGAAATTCAAGTTTTTTATTATTTCGTAGTTCATACTGACGAAACAAATTTAAATTATACCGGTTTCTTATGCAAATAATCTAATGATAGCCATTATTGTATAGAACTAATTAATGATTATATTTGTAGTGTAGTTTTACGTTGTTAAAGTAGAATCAAGGTCATGAGCAAAAAAACCTAGTTATTTTTAAAGCGAATTTTAAAATTGAAGCACATAGGTATTAAAATGAACATGAAAGAACACTGCATAAAGCAGTAATATTTGCAGAAGTAGCTAGTGTTAATGAATGTGTTTGAAAACTAACAAGTATCGTATACAATAATGAAATATTATGGTTTGTATTAAACTAAAGACTGTATAAACATTATTCGTTAAGGATAGTGAGTGTGACCTCGAGTGATCAAGTTGACTTCTTCGTTTGATATTAACATTTAACAAGTTATGATTTGTACACTGATAACGATATAAGGAAAAATGCAAATTGAAACAAATTATCATTTGTCTATGAATCATAAACTACTGTAATACAGTAGGGAGTAAAAATAAAAACAACTTTTTACTAGAATAAGTTTTAATAAGTGAGCTCGCTAGCGCCATCTATTATTAAATATGTTTACTAGGAGCGACATCTAGTGTTGAGTTTAAGACTAAATTAGTAGTAGCTGTAGTAGTAAGATGTATTATAATATGTAGTATGTTGTTGATAGATGGAGCTGTAAAATATTACGTTGGAAAGATTGTTCTTGGACACGAGTCACAAACTGGCAGATCGCTCACGCTAAAACTACAAAAAAAAAACTCTAAAAAGTAAGGTTTCATACAAACTTTCATCCCCTATTTCACCCTCTAATAAGATTAATTTAGAAAAATGCTAAAACACGTATTTGTTTAATATTATTGAAGAGCATTAATAAAATTTCAAGTAATTCTGATTATAAATAATTTTTGGGTTGTATTGTTACGTGTTTTCCCGTGGGAATGCGATTATCTCTCGCGGTAAAAAGCCTATGTCACTCTCCAGCCCTCCAACTATCTCCACACAAAAAATCACGCCAATCCGTCACTCCGTTTCGACGTGAAAGAAGGACAAACAAACAAACAAACACACTTTCACATTTATAGTAGTAGTATGGATGTACGTTTAGAGAAAAACTTCCTTATGAAACTGGAAAGTACGTATAAAGGCAAAATTTGTACTATATGTTATGTTCCATATTTTATGGGATTCTAAATTTGAAAATCATCGTTTTTATTAGTTTTCCTTTAAAGTAGAGTGGAACTCTATGTTTTGTTTTATTTCGGAATACCGGGTTCTGTAGTTTCAGAGAAGGGGAATGACCATTTTGCGTAAAACGACCTTTATATCTTTATCATTATCTTTCAAAATTATAAATAAAAATATTAGAATTTCTCATAACGAGCTCTTTCATTAAACACGTGACACATCAGGCACTACACATTTTTAATTATAAATGATAATAAAAGAAACTTTTAGCTTTTACACTATGCTATTCAAGATGTCTAACCAAAATCTATACATATAATAAAATTGTAACCAAGCCGAATCTGTACTTTAAATATTTTTTTGAAAATCTTATTGAAATTAGACATTATTATCGATATAGAGGCCGAATGTGTCTGTGGATGTGTCTGTCTATGAATTTGTCTGTCTGTCTGTCTGTCTGTTACCGCATCACGGAAAACCACTGGAGGGATTTTGATGAAATTTGGTATGATGGTAGCTGGTTATCCGGGTCAACATATAGGATACTTTTTACCACGGAAAAATATCTCATTTCTGAGAAAAAATACAAAACCTGTAATGTAAGAGTATACTAATATGTAAAACCTCAGAATTTGGTTTTTGGTCATTTGAACGCGGGCGGAGCCGCGAGTAATGCTAGTATAATGATATATAATCATGTTATTTAGTATTTTAAACTGTAACCTTTATCTTGGCGGACTTCGCCTTTAGTCTGAGAGATATTCTCTATAATTTATGTATACAAAATATACGCGTACATCCTTATTTTTCTTTTTTAAAGTCGGGTAAATAATTATAGGTGAGTATAGTACAAAGGCTAGATAATGGTGAGCGATGAAAAAATATTCTATATAATTAAAGTATACAGTATGTATTGCGAGCTATTATTTTTTAATACATATGTCACGGGCGATAATTTCATGTATTGCGGATTTCTACACATAAAAATATATTTTAATGTATATCTGTTTGTACTTTATGTGGATGGCAATAATTTGTTACAAATGATTTAGTTATGGTGTAAACAAAATGTGATGATCAGTAATACCATAACACAAAGTGTCTCAATATAGAATAAATGTAGAGCCCCCCCAACGTGCGTTCACCTTGTCGTGGTGGGAGGGGCTCAGTAGTGCCCGGCAATCCAGCCGGGCGCGAAGCCAAGAAACGCACAGGGAGGTGGCCCGCTTCGGTGGGCGGTGGGAGGTGGCCCTCTTCGGAGGGCGGTGTACCATGTGGGTTGCTCCTGATAGCTGAGTGGACCTTGGAGCAACCCCGTGGTTGTTGTGGTCTGCTTCGGCAAGCCTGTCGTCGGGGCGTCGTAGTTGAATGCGTAAGCGGTCCTGCGACGCCCCATTAAGACGGGGGACGGTTTTGTTTGGTTTTAGTGAGTAGTACTTGGCTTTGCCGGTGAGTCCCACACCTCGTACGTAAATGCATTTCCCAACGTTAAAAAAAAAGGATAAATGTAGAGCACCGCGTGCTATTATGCTGGTTTTTGTTTTATCTCGCATGAAAGAATGGCGTGTGGAATAAATACGGTGATAATAAAATTTCATAAAACCAGTTTCCTTAAGTATCTACTTATAATAATAAATTGCAAAGTTTCTTTATCTAAGCGAGCGAATTTATTGCTGATAGTATTAAATAACTATTTTTATTTATTACTAGCAGTACCTTGCAGCTTCGCCCGCATTCAATTCAAAATTCAAAATACATATTTCATTCAGCATTAAATTATTACAATTTTTTACTGAACGTCATGAGTCTACTACCAGTTCGGAAAGAAGAAGCCTCAGACCTGAGAAGAACTTTCAATTGCTGGTATGGCCCATGTTTAGTATATGGGACGTAGCCTCTGGACGAGTGGGTGATATTTTTGGATAGGAGAGATGATAGGGAGTCTAAGTACGAGTATATATAATTTTTTTTTAAGTTATACTTCTTTTGGCACGTTTGGAAAAAACTATGAGAGTAAAATTTTTACGATGCGCGTGCACACCGACAGCTGAAAAGCGACATAATGAGGTTAGCTGCATTTCTTTTACAAACAGAGAGTTGTGACATACGGGATGAAATCTTTAGTTATTTTGTTCTGTTACGCCAAAGAAGTATAACTTCTTACGTGCGTACAAATACATAAGAACACACACACGTTTTTTTAAGAAATGAAGAAGTCAAAAGTTATGGAGACCTAAAGTTACAAAATTATATTTTATTCATATTATATAGATAAGTCATTACTAAAGATAAACATACTTTTAAAGAATTCGATTCTTTAGTAATTTCACTTAAAACAATATTTATTCTTTTTTTCTTTTTTAATTGCTTAGAGTTAAATATTTATTCTTCTAGCCTTTCTAGGAGTGCCGTTTGGGCACCGTTTACATTGAATAATATAAGCTGAATCTGTACATTAAATATTTTTTGAAAAATCTTATTGTAATAGACATTATTATCGATGCAGAGGCCGAATCTATAGTTTTTAGAATTTTTGTCTGTCTGTCTTACTGTCTGTTACTGCATCACGGAAAAACCACTCGAGGGATTTTGATGAAATTTGGTATAATGGTAGCTGGTTATCCGGGTCAACATATAGGATACTTTTTACCGCGGGTAAATATCTCATTTAAGAGAAAAAATACAAAAACTGCAATGTGAGAATATACTAATATGTAAAACCTAAGGATTTGGCTTTAGGTCATCTGAACGCGGGCGGAGCCGCGGGCAATGCTAGTTATAAATAAAATAATCTTACATTTTGACAAAACTGTCAATTTCTTTTTTAAATATTATTGTCAAGATATAACAGATTATCACTTATGTTAATAGATGGACATTAAACAGTACTTAATAGTTGAAGTCGCTAGTATTTTTAAGAATAGCAGGTATATTTAATAGTAAAAAATTCTAAATTTTTTTTACTACTTTTTTCACAAAGCAACCAAAACAACAAATGATTTTTTTTCGGATGTAATAGATAAAACAGTGTAAGAAACTGAACAACAATCCCTCAACTCACTTTTTTATATGGAGATTTTCTAACCTAAAATTTTCACTTTTCCGTACAATTTTTCAAACATTTCTTCCATACTAACCTCGCCCTGACAATTACAAATACAACAAAAAGAGAATCAGTCAAATAGTTGCAGCCGTTCTGAAGTAATGCGCTTACATACATTTGGCAATTGGTTTTTATTTATATACGAGACTAGAATTGCCCGCGGATCCACCCGCGTTCAGATAACCTAAAGCCAAATTCTTAGGTTTTACAGATTAGCATACTCTTATTGCAGTTTTTGCATTTTTTCTCAGAAATGAGATATTTTGCTACGGTAAAACTATTCTATATGTTGACCCGGATAACCAGCTATCATTATACCAAATTCCATCAAAATCCCACCAGTGGTTTTTCTATGATGCGGTAACAGACAGACAGACAG
Source organism: Brenthis hecate (assembly GCA_951806755.1). NCBI lineage: Eukaryota > Metazoa > Arthropoda > Insecta > Lepidoptera > Nymphalidae > Brenthis > Brenthis hecate. Next base: position 5,141,280 of record OX638281.1, on the reverse strand, counting down.
ACAGACAAAAATTCTTAAAACTATAGACTCAGCTTCTTTATCTATAATAATGTTTATTTCAATAAGATTTCCCAAAAAATATTTAATGTACAGATTCGGCTTAGTTACAATTTTATTGTATGTATAGATTAGTAAATAACTAGCGCAAGTAACACAGGAAAGACGGGTTTTATATTAAAAAAATGTTGCAAGAGAAATAAGAGGGCAACCTGCGTCGATTTAATTATAAGATACATATGCTTAAATTAACCATACTATTTCATTTTTTTAACATAATTATACCTTTCGATAAAGTAAAGCTACATTTTTCATTTTATTCCTTACAATTGCACAAACTTGCTGAATAGTACAGACAAAAGTATATCTAAAAGTATTATAAAACTATTAAATAACAAAATAAAAATGAAATTTATAGATAATATCAAGATCTCTTTGGTGCGAAGTCGTTTTCAACTCAGAGATAGTAGCCTAGAAAATATAATATGGCTTGTCAATCTGGTCCCATCTAAAGCTGGGTTCTCTATTTTAAAAGACAGAATTTCAGGTAAATTTATTTAAGACCTGTTAGACTCGCAGCTGAACTACTATAATATAACCCGAAAATATTTATGATCAGAATTACTTGAAACTTGGTATAAATGCTCTTCGATACATTTAACGAAATACGTGTTTTAGCATTTTTTGAAATTCATCCCATAGGTGGATAAAATATGGGATGAAAGTTTGAATGAAACCTATCTTTTTAGTTTTTTTTTTATAGTTTTAGCGCGAGCGAAGCCGAGGGTTCTGCTAGTAAATTATAAGTATGGTTTACCTGAATTTTATATAAAGACTAAAAGTCTATTCACGGTCTTAGATTTATACCTAAAAACTTGATAGGCAAGTACTAACTTGATATTACTTCGAATACTAATTCGCTTAGAAAGGATCTTGCGAAAATCAAACCATTAAGATTTAGGACCTAGAAGTTTGTACTTTGAGACCAATTGAGACATTTTAGACGGTATTTATTTTAACACTTTTAAGTATGAATTATTTCTAAAAAAAACCTGTAAAAAATGTACTATTCATAAAAACTCACTCATCATAGATATAAATAAAGATTTTACGTGTTCTGAGATAAGAAATAAATGTTGTATGATATAATTTATTGGTTCGATATTTTCAGCACCATTTTGGATCATGCATTTGTCTCTTCTGTTTTATATATATGGGGTAGGCAATGTTGTGTATCAGATACAGTTTGCGCAGGGTGCCAGTGATTTTATTAAAAGTTACGTCAACATTTCCATACTCATCCTAACTGCTAACAACAGCTATTGGTTTTTAATGAAACGGTAAGAACGATTTTACTTATTAGTATACTCTTACAATGCAGTTTTTGTATTTTTTCTCAGAAATGAGATATTTTCCCGCGATAAAAAGTATCCTATATGTTGACCCGGATAATCAGCTATCATCATACCAAATTTCATCAAAATCCCTCCAGTGGTTTTTCCGTGATGCGGTAACAGACAGACAGTTAGACAGACAGACAGACAAATAAAAATTCTAAAACCTATAGACTTGGCCTCTGTATCGATAATAATAACTATTTCAATAAGATTTTCAAAAAAATATTTAATGTGTCGACTTCGAGTTTTATTATATGTATAGATTATTATCGATACGTCACATTACATACTGCGTATTAGTGGTTATCGTATACGGCTGCAGACAGTGAGGTCTTGAGTTCGAATCTCGGGTCGCACCAAAACAATTTCTAGATTTTCTGTGTTGAAATAGTCGGTAGCAGCTCGGATTTGAGAAGTCGGCTGTGTACAACCCGTGTCTTAGAGAGCACATTCATCGGTCGGTTCTGCGTCTCATCTCTGACTGGTCGTGTCGAGTTGTTATCGCCCCTGAACATGAGGGTTGTAGGAATATACTGTGTAATTGGACACTGTAATATGTCAATGACATAAAAAAATGTTTTTTTTTTTCAGACCATTATTGAAAGTAGTAATTGAACAAGTTACTAGAAACGACAATTTGTCTAAAGAGTCAGTTCCTTTAAGAGATAAACATGAAAAACTGCTGTCTGTCGTAAAGAAGATTTTGTTTATTTTTTACGGTTTCAATTTAATAGATGCATTTTTCATATATATACCGCACCGAATTGATGTTTCTAATGATTACTATTCAATGACACCTTGTTTTGGTAAGATTATTTTATTACTCATATATATTAATATTAGCATTGCCCGCGGCTCCGCCCGCGTTCAGATGACCAAAAATCAAATTCTTAGGTTTTACATATTAGCATAATCTTACAATGCAGTTTTTGTATTTTTTCTCAGAAATGAGACATGTTCCCGCGGTAAAAAGTATCCTATATGTTGACCCGGATAACCAGCTATCATTATACCAAATTTTATCAAAATCTGTCCAGTGGTTTTCTCGTGATGCGGTAATAGACAGACAGACAAAAATTCTAAAAACTATAGATTCGGACTCTGTATCAATAATAAAGTCTATTTCAATGAGATTTTCCAAAAAATATTTAATGTACAGATTCGATTTAGTTACAATGTTATTATATGTATAGATAACAGCTATTGTGTTATGAAGAAATTTAGACAGTGTAGATGATCAATGTTATTACTATTCACAGCATCAATATTATTTACAACATCTTCTATGCTTATGAAGTTGTACCTATATCAAATCTTTTTTTTTTAATATATTTACTATATCATTATACGAATACAGGCTTAGTTTATAAAAAACATTATTAATCCATGAACGACCGCGGACACGCCGGCGTTACACAGTTAACAATAGATTTCTTAGAAATTTAATTAATTCCTTAGAAATTTACCTGGAGGTAATAATAATGTTAGTAGTTGGCGTTTATAAAAAAATTTAATAAGATTCTTAAATTCTTTTAGGTTTGGAGCCATTAACAGTATCACCAAATCGTGAAATCTGTCACGTAATACTATTTGTACAGGAAATATCTATAATGACAGTAGTTCTCAACTACCAAGCTCTCCTTCTATTCCTCATAGCCCATACAGCAGCTATGTACCAAATGCTTACCGCTGAAATGCTGGTTTTCGGCGAAAATGAAAATTTGGAGGAAGTAAATGTTCTAGTTCAAAATCAACTACCTTTTCTAATCGAACGTCATGCTTTGACTTTGAAAATTATAGAAAATTTAAAGGCGTTGTACAGTATGCCGATGGGAGTCAACTTTGGTTCAAATGCTGTCTGCATATGTCTGTTCTTCTATCTCTCTTTACGCGAATGGGTGACTTTCTCACCAGTCCTCATATATTGTTTTCTCGTTTTCTTCTTGTATTGTTTTCTTTGTCAACGTCTCATTAATGCAGCGGAGGTGTTCGAAAATGCAATTTATAGCTGTGGCTGGGAAAAGTTTGCTATAAAGGAGAAGAAAACAATATACGTCATGTTGTTACAAGCACAAAGGCCGATATCGCTTTTAGCAGCCGATATAATACCTGTCAACATTTATACTTTCGCTAGTACTCTACGTGCTATGTATCAGTTTATAACTGTAGTTAAATTTTAATTATGTACTCAATGTACTTATTTATATACTTTACTAATTTACGTGTTTTGCACTTAATTTTACCTTAGTGCACATAACAACAAAAATTACTTAAATTGTTGTTTATTTTTTAAAAGAATGTCATAGTCTACACGTTTACGAGTACATCTATACATATAATAAAATTGTAACTAAGCCGAATCTGTACATTAAATATTTTTGGAAAATCTTATTGTAATAAACATTATTATCGATACAGAGGCCGATTCTATAGTTTTTAGAATTTTTGTCTGTCTATCTGTCTGTCTGTTACCGCATCACGGAAAAACCACTGGACGGATTTTGACATAATTTGGTATGATGATAGCTGGTTATCCGGGTCAACATATAGAATACTTTTACCGCGGGAAAACATCGTATTTAAGAGAAAAAATACACAAACTGCAATGTAAGAGCAATAATATGTAAAACTAAGAATTTGGCTTTCGGTCATCTAAACGCGGGCGGAGCCGCGGACAATGCTAGTTTTAAATAAAACTATCTTTTCAGATTATTTCGCGGATTTATTTTGATTTTTGGTTCCCGATGTTTCGAACTTTACAGCAATCATGGTTCTATTACGTTTATAAAGACCCCCCCAATAATATAGTTTTCCGCAAATATTTCCCATGTACAAACCGCGATCAGTTACACTTTTATTATATGTATAGATTATATGCACAGTGTTTAAAATGTTTTGAATATAAATGTAATGTATAATAATTTTGAATTTTATTTTTATCCCATATATATTATAGATAATTAATTATAAGTATTTCGTAAAAATTAATGTCACGTAAAATATTTTCTATTTACGTTTGAAAGTTCAGATTTTGTGCAACCGTCAATAAAATAGTGTAGTACCTAGAGGTTATAAAAAACTTGCCAGAATGAAATGATTACAGTATTGCAAAAGATTACAGTTCGCTTGAAGGTTCTCTATCTCTAAAGAGTAGAAATTATTTTGCCTATGTTTTATCGAAAGTACTTATCGTTATAGATATATATATATATATATATATATATATATATATATATATATATATATATATATATATATATATATATATATATATATATATATATATATATGTGCTAGTTGATTTTAAACTTGATTTTATAAACCTTTAGTTGTAAGGTAAGCTACATTAAAATTTTTAAAGGTTTAGGCATTGACAGGTAAAGTTCAAGAGAAAATTGAGTCCGCAACCTCTGATACTAAAGACAGAAACTAACGATAAAATAAGGTTGCTTGCTTTGTTGACTTACAAAACTTATAAAAGAACGGTATAATGTCAACGATACAAGGTAAAACTTTTTAACAAAAAATAAAACCGACTTCCAGGTACTAAAATGTAAAAAATTACTAAACGGGGGTTTTCATTTAGAATAGATACCTAATCAGATATTTTCGAAGTCAGTGCCAGTCGACGCACAGAATATCTAATATACTTTGATACGTTAAATACATATTTACCTATTAGATATTCATATCTTAAAATATTGTCCGCTGGCACCGACTTCGAAAATATCTGATTAGGTATCTATTCTAAATGAAAACCCCCGTTTAGTAATTTTTTACAATTTAGTGCCTGGAAGTCGGTTTTATTTTTTGTTAAAAAGTTTTTATTTTTTTAGTGTAGACGTAATAAGCAGGTAATTTGTAGGAAGAAACTTTTTAATAACATATTCGATTAAACAATTAGTTTAAAAAAAATATTTATTGTTGATTTTTTTAAAAACCGCTCGTCCGATTTCGATAACATTTATATGGGACCACCTGGGAAGTATACCCTTTCAAACAAAACAAAAAAATTTAAATCGGTTCAGGCGTCTTCGAGTAATCGGTGAACATACATAAAAAAAAGATTCTGACGAATTGAGAACCTCCTCGTTTTTGGAAGTCGGTTAAAAAGTCTTTATATGATGACAAAACGTAATGAGATATTATCTTTACAGATAAGTAAAATTCAAGCGTCTGTTTGTAATGTAAATACAACAGATTTTTACTAAATGCATATGGAATTATTTATAAGAAAAATACAATTTTTTAAACTTTTGTCTGTCTGTCAGTTTGTTCCAGCTAATCTCCGAAACCGCTAGGCTGATTTTGACGGGAGTTTCACTGGCAGGTAGTTGATGTTATAAGGAGTAACTCAAGCTACTTTTATTTCTGTAAAAGAATTAGGGTTCCGCTCAAAAAATTAAAAGCGAAGCGACGGTGAGTAGCTAGTTCTATATATATATATATATTTCAATCAATATGTGAAATCAAAATTTATTTTAAAATATATCCGAAAATATCATTAAAAATTTATGTAATAGTATAAAAGACAACAAAATTCAAAGTGCATAATAATTACAAGACTTCCGCGACACCATTCAGATAAAGAGAGACAATAGCATTCCCAAGGAGGGTTGACGTCAGGCAGGTGTAAGGCGGCCGGTCGTAAAACTTCTGCCAAATCCTATCAGCAGTACAGAAGATGTACTGCGCCGACCCCAAGTGATTGGGAAATGGGCAGGGAGAAGAGAAGATATATATTTCGCTGGCACAACTTATTGTAAGGGAGATAGCAGGTTTGGTCTCTGCAAACGTTAAATGTTTGTATTCCTTATTAAAGGACACCTTTTATAAAATAAGTATAGTAATGGAACTATGGTGAATTGAAACCACTTTAGAATATAAAGAAAATTTGCTTAGATGTATTATTATTAGCTAAACGAGGTACTAAAAAAGCTAGAACGTGGTCAAAAGGTTCGCAGTAGAGTACGTCTAAGCTAACAAAATTTTCCTAAATTATTTAAATTTATTAGTAATGTAATAATGAATAAAATGTATCTAGAATGTAAGTACTAACATAGAATATAAGCACTTTGTATACTAACAAAATATGAGTCTTAGGTTACTTGAAATAAAATTTATTATTATTATTATTATTATTAAATGTAGATAAGTATTTGTTACGGACGACGAGTCTTACGCGACGACTGAAGCTCATCGACACGTTTTTGCGCGTTTTTTTCCATATTAATATGATATAATTCCTCATCTTAAAGTCTTAAGCAAAAAAATATAATGATTGAAATCGTCTTCTAAGGCGGACTAAATTAATATCTGCGAGAAGTAAATAGGGGGTGAAGGAGATGAGGTGAAGTAGCAATATGTTCTCTAAGTCTATTATTAGGTAAGTACATAATGGCGTAGTGGCCGACAAAATGGCCGGAGGTCGCTAGTGCCAATTTTACTCGAACGCGCCAGAACGGCTGGACGGATCTGGATGATATTTGGCACAGAGATAGATTATGGTCTGGAATAACACATAGGCTACTTTTAATCCCGGAAAAATTCCCGGGAACCGTATCCCGAGGGATAGATTTGTTTTTGTTTTTCTAGAACCGAACCCGAGCGAAGCGAGGCCAGGATGAGCCGCTAGTAAGGAATAATATACACATAGTGCCATAGAACTAAACATGAAGTCAAACAATGTTTGAATGGTTTAAAATCTATACATATAATAAAATTGTAACTAAGTCGAATTTGTACATTAAATATTTTTTGGAAAACCTAATTGAAAAAGACATTATTATCGATACAGAGTCCGAATATATAGTTTTTAGAATTTTTGTCTGTCTGTCTGTCTGTTACCGCATCACGAGAAAACCACTTGACAGATTTTGATAAAATTTGGTATAATGATAGCTGGTTATCCGGGTCAACATATAGGATACTTTTTACCGCGGGAAAATATCTAATTTCTGAGAAAAAATACAAAAACTTCATTGTAAGAGTATACTAATATGTAAAACCTAAAAATTTGGTTTTTGGCCATCTGAACGCGGGCGGAGTCGCGGGCAATGCTAGTAATAGTATAAAATGTTCTAAAACAGTATAAAATTAATGATAATTTGTATAATGAGTGATAAGTAAATAAATTTGGATAAATAAAAATAACTAACGGATTAAATTATAATAAAGAAATAAATAATTTTAAATAAGCTAATTAAGTAAATTAAATAAATAAAGGTAATGCTTAAAACATAACAAACGAAAATAGTTTTATTATGCTCAAAAAATGTATATTAATTGAAATAATACAAAATTTATTATTCTCTAAAAAACGTAAACGATTGTATCGCAAAATCGAAAATAATAGCATAAACAACAAATTACGTTACTAATTTTAACTTAGATTTTATTTTGGCGGACTACGTCTATGTAATTCATTAGTCTGAGAGTGGACAATAGAGTGCAGACATACATATATTCGAATGTACAAACATACATATGTAAGTGTTAACGTTAAAGCATATCCTGATTTTTTCACATTCAAACATCGATACATAAAGATTTACATTAAAATATATGAATATCCTTTACAGGAATTGACGACACGTTTGGCTCAGTTTGTAGTGATCCTACTTGCTGGGCCAGCGGTCGCGGGTTCGAGTCCCGCTGGGGGCATTCATTAGTGTAGCACGAATGTTTGTACTCCAGACATGGGTGCTTATATTTATAATATTTATGTATTTAAAGTCATATATGTGTAGTGTATCAACTATCTGGTGTCCATAACACAAGCTTCGTAGCTTACCATGGAACTAGATGGTGCTCTCTATGTCCAAACTATACCTATGTCCCAACATATTTATTTATTTATTTAGGTAAGGTGCAACAACCATCATAATTTCCATTTCCATAACGCAACAGTATCGAGTGTATTCAGGCCAATAGGGAATACTTGTCGAATGAATTAGAGCACAACGATTGAAATAGTACGCAATTTAGAAAGGAAACAAGTATTTTATTGATACCTACATATTTTTAACCGCGATGTCATGTCATTTCAAATGTCATTCCATGTCAATTACACTTGAAAAAGTTCCATTAAAATTAGTTGGGCCGTTCTTATGTTATCTTGAAAAAAAACCTTATTCTTTTACATTTGAATAATAATAATAAATAAATTTATTGAGGCTATTTTAATACAGAAATTATAATAAAAATTACTACTAAAATAATACTGTATGTATGAGATATATGATGATCTCGTGACATATTTGGTTGGAAATGGTACCAAAAATGTATAATAATAATTAATTGGATAATTAATATGAGAGTATAGATATAGAGTCTTATAGATATAGAGTTTTTGAACATGTCTCTAGTCAGAGGCATGTTCAAAAGCTAAGAACTTACTTAAATAACAATCTTAGTCTTATAGAGTTATGGTCGATATTTATTTCTATTTTATATATAAAGGGAACTTCACTTTCATTGAAGTTCAAGTTTGTTGGAATCTGTCAGTGAAAGTCTCATTAAAATCCTTTTAGCAGTTCCGGTGATTAAGAAGTGAATTGAGAAAATTGATTTTATATGCTCAAGGATTATGTAGAATTAGTCATGATCAGTAAAAAAAAAACGTGTGTCTGTATTTATGTACGCACGTAAGAAGTTATTCTTCTTTGGCGTAACAGAATAAAAATAGCTAAAGATTTCATCCCGTATGTCACAACTCTGTGTTTGTAAAAGGAATGCAGCTAACTTCATCATGTCACTTTTTAGCTGTCGGTGTGCGCGCGCATCATAAAAATTTTACTCTCATAATTTTTTCCAAGCGCCTCAAAAGAAGTATAACTTCAATAAAGGCATAATTTACCATCTTTATTAACCGACTGCAAAAATTTAAATGTACATACATATATTTTGCTTAGAACTAATTTAATAATATATTAGTTTAAGAATAAACTATGTGTTGTATTTAAAATACTATACATATTATAGAAAAAAATATGCCTGAGATATAATATATAGCTCATTATATCTCGAAAAGCAAACTAAAGTAATAATATCACGGTAATATTATATATTATATATATATATATATATATATATATATATATATATATATATATATATATATATATATTATATATATATTACCGTGGTAATATGACAACACACTTGTAGAGATATATCCTAAAACTATTGTTATTAAACTAAGCTTCATTTAAATAGCAAGCTTATTTTATAAGAAGTAAAGTTGATATTTATATAACAAGCTTGAATGTAGAGGCGAATCCACTTTCGTTGAAGTTCTTTCGCAGTTCGACTTGCTCGGTCAGTTTTGCTCGAAAGACCATACAAAGCGGATCATATTAGTGTTCAAATATTTTTTTACGAAGATATTTTTTATAGATATACATATTAAAAGATATTTGTGATTTAATTATATTAGTTTTTTGGAATTATAAAAATGAGGTTTCTAATTTTATGTATATATATTATTGCTAATGCTAGTAATAATGGTAAAGCATCTTTGGAAAGCTTTTTGCCAAGTAAAAATAATTTACTTTTAACTGATACAACGAAAAGTTCTGGTGAGTCAATTTAAATTATTTTTTGCATATTATTTCATATATTTTATAGAATTAGGTCTCATATTGTGAACACCAAAGTGAAATTGTTGGTTTGTTTTTATTACATTTAGTAATGGCAGAAAAAGATGATTGGTATAGTTTACTATCGACTCACCCTCGCTCCGCCCGGGTTCGTTTCTACTTATTTTTTAACGTTTAGTATAGATTTCTCAGAGATGAGATATTTTGCCGCAATTAAAAGTATGTACTACTATATGTTCCGGATAACCAACTATCATCATACCGAATTGCATCAAAATCCCTCCAGTGGTTTTCCGTGATGTGGTCTCAGACAAAAACACACACAAAAGTTCTAAAAACTATAGATTCGGCCTCTGTATCGGTAACAATTTTTATTTCAATAAGATTTTCCAAAAAATATTTAATGTACAGATTCGACTTAGAATTTTATTATATGTATAGATAGGTAGATGAAACGGAAAATGACTTAGAATTTTTGTAGAATAATTTCAATTCTTTTGCAAAATCTGAATTAACATGTCAGAATAAACTTAGGACTACCACTAATTTGAAACTGGAGAGGGCTCCAAGCATATATTCGGGCTATTATTTTCTTTTGTTGTATTTATAGAGATCTTGGACTTTTAATAGTAAATTAACAGATGAGATAAATATCATCATATTTATAGAATAAATAAACAAAATTAGTTTAAAGGTTTCCTTTAAATACCTAAATGGACAAGTTGAGATGAGACGACTCTTAAAATGATCCACATTTAATGTTTTTATTTACATTTAATTTAATTTGTTTTGTAGTACTCTAGGTAATTAGAGGATATATCTCAATACAAAGTACGAGTATGTTTTAGATAAATCATGTAACCGACCTTGCAAATTTAACGTCAAACCTCGACAGTGCCGCTACAATTTCGAAATTGGTCCATCTTTTGAGGAAGATGAAAAACCGGTTTTGTCTATAAACGGTTTGACTCCTGGACCCGCCATACACGTCTGTTTACACGACATAGTGATTGTCAAAGTAAAAAACAAAATTCCAAATCAAGATTTAACCATGCATTGGCATGGTATCGAACAAAAAGGAACACCATACATGGATGGCGTACCAATGGTTACACAGTGCCCTATTTCATATGGATCTACTTACGAATATGCTTTTATTGCCTCATCTCCCGGAACTTTCTTCTATCATGCTGATTCAGGTAATCAATACAATCAGAAACACATACTTGCTTTCAACTGTTTACATCATAATAAAATGCTAATAAAGAAACCTGATAACATAAATTAATAATCAAAACAATTGTCGATCTATCACTACAATAGTCATTCTCTGATAAGTGACATTCATATTTTTAAATTACTTATTATTTCTAAGTTTTAAAACCACATAATGTGATGTGAATGAATGAACAATAAGAAGTAGCTGATTATATTTTGTAATTAAATTATAGTTCGTGCAAAAAATCAGCTCACAAAGCATGTTTAATTGTAATATTTTAAATGTCAATTATAACAGTTACTTGCATTTCAGTGATTCATCAAAGTGACGGCGTGTACGGTACTCTGGTGGTAGACCAACCTCAGCCAATAGAGCCTCATGCGTCGTTGTATGATTATGATAGAAAAGACGAGCACACGATGATTATAGGAGCTAAATATCAAGAACTGCTAACAGCCAAATTAGAAGATGTTAGTCAAATTAAACCCAATAGTCTTTTAGTAAATGGAGATAATTCGAACACTAAGTAAGTATTTAAGTAAAATAACAATGTTTGTGTATTGTTTTTTAGTACAATCGGGATCGTGGATTCGATTGCGGTATGAGGTAAATGTTTGTATTAATTACTAGCGGCTCACCCTCACTTCGATCGGTTTCGCCTCTAGAAAAACATAAACAAATATAACCCACGAAGACCGTACATTTTTCTGGAATAAAAAATAGCCTATGTGTTATTCTGATGTATGAGCTATATTATTGTAAAGTTTCATTAAAATCAATTCACTAGTTTTTGCGTAAAAGTATATTAGTAGGATATGGATACTCATATCAGTCTAATTTAAAAGAATTTACAATCAAATAAATTTCACCTCATATAATAGTATAAGGCACAAGAATATTTAATAACAGGCAATCGTTACAGGTTATTCGTTCTGCCAGGATACGCATATAGATTGCGTTTAATTAATGCTATCGCAATAGAATGCCCTTTGGAAATACAAGCCCATAACCACCTTATTACTGTCATAGCGACGGACGGTAAACCTGTACGACCAGTTACCACTACAGCTGTTAAAATTTATCCAGGTATGTATGTAACCTTTATTTTAATCGTTTTTATATGAGAAACTTAACTGGTCATTGACTAATTATGCGTGTAGTTTGAAAACAAAAGTTTTCTTATCGGCAATCTATATTCCATGACAGTAATATAAGCGCTACGAATATACAGAATTTTTCTGTTTTCTGTGTAATTTTAAATTTTAAGGCTCAATAACTTAACTAGAAAATTTCGAATACTTTATGAAACTACTAGAGGCTCGCCCTTGCTTCGCTCGGATTCGCCTGTAGGAAAAAAAACAAACCTATTCCACGGGAACCCTAATTTTTTCCGGGATAAAAAGTAACCTATGTGCTAATCCAGACTATAATCTATCTCTGTGCCAAATTTCATCCAGGTCCGTTCAGCCGTTCTGGCGTGAAAGAGAAACAAACATCCATACTTACAAACTTTCACATTTATAATACTACTAGCATTGCCCACGGCTCCGCTCGCGTTCAGATGATCAAAAGCAAAATTCTTAGGTTTAACAGATTAGTATACTCTTACATTGCAGTTTTTAGATTTTTTCACAGAAATGAGATATTTTCCCGCGGCAAAAAGTATCCTATATGTTGACCCGAATAACCAGCTATCATCATACCAAATTTCATCAAAATCCCTCCAGTGGTTTTTCTGTTATGCGGTAACAGACAGACAGTTTTTTGTTTTTTCATTCTTTGAAAACGAAAGCTATTTAAAATGACATTACACTAAAAAAATGGTTAATAAAAAAGAAAAAACACACGTATGACATAGATAAGATAAAATAAAATATATTTTTTAATAAATAATTAAAAATATGGTAATAAATGTTTTTGGATAGTAATAAAATTATATATTATCGAAGAGGTAAATTAAAGTGTCTATGTAATTTAAAATAAGACATTGTAAGAAATATAATTATCTCACAATAAAAGTAATGATTTATGACTTCAACTGTGTTATATAATGAGCCAGTTTGCTTCAACTATCTTCTTTTCTTCTGATATACTTAGAATTAATCACTGTCATTGATTCATTATAATAAGTACTAAGAGGATACTTAAAAATACATCTATACATATAATAAAATTGTAACTAAGTCGAATCTGTACGTTAAATATTTTTTGGTAAAATTTATTGAAATAGACATTATTATCGATACAGAGGCCGAATCTATAGTTTTTAGAATTTTTTCCGTCTGTCTGTCTGTTACCGCATCACGGAAAAACCACTGGAGGGATTTGATGAAATTTGGTTTGGTGATAGCTGATTATCCGGGTCAACATATAGGATACTTTTTACCGCGAGAAAATATCTCATTTTTGAGAAAAGATACAAAAACTGCAATGTAAGAGTATACTAATAATATGTAAAACCTAAAAATTTGGTTTTTGGTAATCTAAACGTGGGTGGAGCCGCGCGGGCAATGCTAGTAAATTTATAAAATGATAAAATATTAACTACGTATTTAACCTTCTATGCCTTTAAATGGAGTTTTTTAGGTAATCGCTTTACTATATATTTGTAACCTTTGCATGACAGCATTTTGTTATCTACCACAAGATATTTTTTTCTGGTTTGATATTGCTTAAGTGAAAAGCAATATATTTATACGTTCGTACAAATATATAAATACACCAGCAGTAGCCGCGGTTTCGCCCGCGTCCAAACTTCCGTTCCCTAACAAAATTGACAGGATCACCCGCCTAGCTAATCTGAAGATTACCTGAAAATTTCATCAAAATCGCTCCAGCTGTTTTGGAGTCCATAGGAAACATAAATACACACATCAATTTTTATTTTATTTAATCAACAAGTTAAATTTATTTATTCCTCGGAAAATGGAGTATTTTACGAAAATTTAGTGACACACCGACTGCAGCGCCACCTACCGGATCCATTTATGAATTCTAACCTTGCAGGGACCCACTCGAAGATACACAAAAATATCATTAACATCGTCCCTGCCGCTTAGAAGATGACCAATGGCACACCGACTGCAGCGCCTCCTACTGGGTTCATTTGTATTTTCAAACCATCCAGGAACCCATTGAAATATACACACAAAATTTCATCCAAATCCGTCCAGTCCTTTAGGAGGTGTAGGTTAACAAACACACGTACAAATATTTGTTAAGTGGAATTATTAGTTAGCCGTTCCAGGGGTTACCGGTAGCTACTGAAATGTCTTAGTCCCCCCCTCGCCCCGCCCCCCCCCCTCGGGTCTATTATCAGATTCTTTAACAAAATATGGGACTTAGCGATGAGTTTATTAGAGAATTTATTATTTTATTTATGAGTTTTGGAGATAGTTAAGACGAGAGGAATCTCCAATTTCGTAAATTAACTGTAATATCTTATTGAGTACAAATATTTTTCCTCAGAATAGTGCTCTTTCATTTGATGCCCGTTGGTAAAACCCTTCTTTACATGGGACTCGTTAAAATAAATCAAATATGCCTATATTCTAAAGATTTTTAGTACCTATTAAATAATACTACTTTCTTTATCTCTCAGACTCTCGTATGGAATTCGTCAAAATAATTTCTATGTGCCTAAACTCAAAGGATTCACTAGTAGCCGTTGAAGATTTCTATTATCCACTTCCTTCCATTATCCATCATCAGATCAGCTTGACGGTATCAAATTATCGTATTGCCATCCAAGTTTCATATACGCGGTTTCAAATCTTCAGAACATACATTAAATTCGATTTACGACATTTGGTTACATATCTACAAGTCAAAAATATAATTGAGTTCACTGAACTGCTTATATTATATAAACTATTTTAAATTTTTATGATGACGATCTGTTCAAGACTTTCTTTAAGATTTAATCTTTGGCTATATCATTCATAATTATATGGAGCGTTCTAACCACGGTCTTTTCACTATCAACTCGAGTGAGAGGAGAAAGGTCTGTCTGGTTTCAGAGTTTAAGGTCAACAAACCGTTCGCTGTTTGTTTTCACTTTCTTCAATACCGGTATTGGTCGGTATATATAATACGATGAAAATGCAATGAATGCATTTTTTTCTTGCTTTCTGCATTCTTTTTTTTGCATTTTAGGTACTTTTATTGAAGCTTGTGAATCTTAATAATATTATAAATATAAATGCGAAAGTTTGTAAGGTTGTATTGATGTATGGATGTTTGTTACTCTTTCACGTAAAAACTACTGTAAGGATTTTAATAACACATAGGCTACTTTTCACTCCGGAAAAATGTACTGTTCCCGTGGGATAGATTTTTTTGTCTGTCTAGAGGCGAACCCGAGGGAAGCGAGTGAGCCGCTAGTATAAAATAAGTTTTAGTACGTATGTATTAGACTTAGCCTCGTGTTGCTCGGTTGCGTGTAACCGTAACGGATTTTTATGAGTGTACTCTAGAAGATAGATATAAGCTATTCCAGACTTTTCTGTAGTCCTTTTTAAGACCTATAATTTTCTAGTACATTGTTTAGATGTATCTCTTAAGGTTTAGCCAGCTATGAAAACAGTTTTTCTATTAGTAAAACTATCAAATTTTGTTATGTGGCTTAGAAGAAGTAAACGGACAAACATACAGAGGCAGACAGCGATTTTGCGCTTAAACTAAACTTGCCATTTTCTCATGAAAACGAGGGATTTTACCGCACTAAATTGTTAAATATGTTAATTATTGACACTTCTATTAATAACTTTGTGTAATAAATCTTTGTATTTTTGTATGTAATCACTACACACAATTTAGTTTAATAAAATGAGTACTTTTAGTGCTAAAAGCGAATAGATAAACAGACTACAAACAAATAGACAAAAAATTCAACAACTATTGTTCTGGGATCTATATCACTCAACCTATATAAAATACGTAACATTAATTGCTTTTAAAAATATTTAATGTACGGATTTAGCTTTGTTACTATTTTACTATATGTAATGTAGTTTTAGATGATAAAAAAATGTCATTTTATAATGATATCATTGTTCCCAGCCGAATATTAAAAAGGTTGCTATTAATTATTCAAAACTTAAAATATTCAATTTACATATACTATGTAGATTGAGATGACACTCATTAATTTTAATTCTGTGTCTAGTGTCTTACCTCACATATTTATTAATTATTAGCATTGCCCGCGGCTCCGCCCGCGTCAGATGACCAAAAACCAAATTCTTAGGTTTTACATATTCAGTTTGTGTATTTTTTCTCAGAAATGAGATATTTTCCCGCGCTAAGCATTATCCTATATGTTGGCCCGGATAACCAACTATCATCGTACCAAATTTCATCAAAATCTGTCCAGTGGTTTTCTCGTGATGCGGTAACAGACAGACAAATCGACAAAAATTCTAAAAACTATAGATTCGGGCTCTGTATTGATAATAACGTCTATTTCAATTAGATTTTCCAAAAACTATTTAATGTACAGATTCGACTTAGTTACAATTTTATTATATGTATAGATTGATATTTTTTCCGAGCAGAAATCGAATCTACTAGCTCTTGTTAAATGAATTGAGCTTTTTGGGAGAATGAAAGTGATGTAAATAATAAAAAGTAGATAAATACCTACCATAATAAAAATAGAAAATAGATACAATGTAAATACAATAAGAAAGTACATATGTAACAATTTATTGCTATTGTGATTTGCTTCTGTTGAGAAAAAAATTAATAGCTGGCATGCATTTCTATGTGCAATGCATTATTAGGGTAAGCATTTCCTCAATGATCAATCCGTTGAATGAATTGCGAAATATGTTGTGTCAACATATTTATGTGTAGAGACAACTAATGTAAATAAAATAGCAGCTGTTAAGAAAAAATATGTGTCTTGTTAGAAGATTTTGTTTAAAAAAATATATTTACTTTCATTAAATATGCATAACAAATTTTATTCATTTAACTGCTATTTGCCCGCGGATTCGCCTGCGTAAATAAATAGAAGGCGCGAAAATATTAATTATGGACGTTGACTTATACACGTTTGGCTCAGTTTGTAGTAACCCTACTTGCTGTGATAGCGGTCACGGGTTCGAGTCCCGCTGGGGCATTGATTAGTGTGTTGTGTGTGTTTGCACTCCAGTCGCATCCAGTTGCGCCCTTGCGCAGAGTGTTTATAGTTATAATATGTATGTATTTAAAAGTTATATATGTGTAGTGTATCAACTACCTGGTATCCATAACACAAGTTTCGTAGCTTACCATGGAACTAGATGGTTCTGTGTGTTAATGTCCCAAAATGTTTATTTATTTATTATTTATGACGAACGGTTGAAAGTCTAAAAGTCCATGCGATACAGCGCCATCTAGAGGTGAGTTATAGTAAAAGTATGACGTACGAACTTTATGTATAAAACTTATATGTATATTGTATGTGTAAGTCCAAAACCAGAAGTGATCGACTTTCGGATATTAGCGACTTCGTGCAATTCAACTTTTTATACATTTATTAACATTTCACCTTTCTATTTAAATAGATTTTGATTGCATAAGTTTTAAAACCGTATGCAATTCTATAGATGATTATTTTTAATTGCGTTTACTTTTGAAAATGACCGCAAAAATAACAGGAAACTGAGCCATAAACATTCACACTCGAATATTATTACCTTTTGACTCTCACTTCAAGTTAATAATTTATGGTAACATTTTATTACTTCAGGTGAGCGAATGGACGTGGTCATTAGAATGAATCAACAGAGTGGTGGGCACTGGGTTCGAGTCTCTGGTGAGGGTTCGTGTGAAGGCAGGACAGCACACGCCATGCTTTTGTACTCAGGATTTAATTATACATCTATGATGGAACAGGGACCGGTAAAATGTTAATTTTCATTAAATAAATAACGATAATTTTATTACAGCAATAATAGAGTAGTGAATATGTAATCTAACTTGGTAAAGCTCTTATTATATACAAAACTAGCGGACCCGACAGACGTTGTCCTGTCTACACGTCTTTAATTTGAAAATTTAAAACTTTTTGGACAAAACTGTGAATCTAAACCATTCCCAGATCCCCTTGAACACACACAAAAAATTTCATCAAAATCGGTCCAGTCGTTTGAGAGAAGTTCAGTGACATACACACTCACAGAAGAATTATATATATAAAGATGTGTAGTCAATATTAGTTGAAATATTTAACCATTTTTTAGAAAATAAATAAAATTATGTGCAGAATTAAATGTAGATGATGATTGATATATACTAGTATTCGTCCAGTGATCAAAATTGGAACCAATCATTATTGAAAATTCGAAGAAAAAATTATATGTATAAATATATTTAACCTATACCTATAAAAAACTGTTTTAATTTTTTTTATTGATAACACTCAAACTCGTCAATAGGTGCTAAAAAAAAACAAAAAAAAAAAAATTAAAATGTGATAACAAATAGAGGAAAAAAAAAATTTTGAATTGTTTTGTCTTTATCTATAGATACTCGTAGCTTAAATTTTAAAATAAGTCGACCGTAAGTGCGGTTTCCCTTGCCTAGTTTATTAATGTTATTTGCTCATAAGGCCGTAACGAGATATTAGATCATCTATAACCTTCCTCAATCACAATAGGTTACAGAATGCAAAGACAAGTTTTCAAATTTGATCTGTTCTTCCAGAGATAATTTATATAATTATTAAAACAAATAGAAAATAAACAAAAACAACAATCTTTTAGGTATTATTATAAGTACCTATATATATATATGTATATATATATATATATATATATATATATGTATATATATATATGTATATATTTTTTTTTTCAGGACATTGATATGAATTTTGAATTCGATACTAAAGATGTTATTTCTGGCCAGCAATTACAATCTTTCAAAGATGTACCGCTGGCTGGTAATATAAAATCTTTTTATTTGGGCATAGATAAAGCTTACCCAAAATTGAACGACGGTGATATTGATTTTCGCTACTTAAGCGATGCTATGCCAAAAAAACCATTCTTCCCAGCGGCATTGTGTAAGTATTTTGGCAAATATAATTAAAACATGTTCAAAAATAGGTAGGTATATTTAAATTGGAAAAAGTAGAATTTTTATAGAATCATTGTAATAAGATAGTTTTATGGTAAATATGTAATAAAAACTTTTTAACAAAAAAATAAAAACCGACTTCAAACAAAAGCACTAAAAAGTGAAAAATAACTGATTGGTAGTTTTCATTTACTATACATACCTAATCAAATATTTTCGAAGTCGGTGTGCTTTGCTTTGTATGGGCTGGCACCGATTTCGAAAATATTTGATTAGGTATGTATTTAATAGGTAGGCTTTAATTACTTAGCCAAAGGATTCTAACGTGTTAGGCTTGTCAAATCAAACAAAATAAGCCCAAACTCAAAGTATCTACTATTAGCCGTTGAAGAGTTCTATCTATCCACCTTCTGGCCTTACCATCAGATCAGGTCAACAACACCGAACCACTGTACTATCAACGGAAATAGAAATACTTGCAAAGTTTCAAGTCAATATGACAATTAGAAGTAGGTTAAATTCATCATTAGTTGTTTTTCCACCCTTAGGGGTGGTATTTTTTTTTTTGAAATTTAAATGGGACCAATCTGGAAGTATACCCTTTCAAACAAAACAAAAATTGTCCAAATCGGTTAATAAATGACGGAGTTCTGAGGTAACAAACATAAAAAAAAAAAACATACAGTCGAATTGAGAACCTCCTCCTTTTTGAAGTCGGTTGAAAATAACAATTTACATTTCTTTTGCCGGATTCTTAAAGTTATACATGAACATAGGAAAAAAGAACACAAATAAATGTTTTTAATTTACAGGCTTACTTAAATGAAATATTTTTTTGTTTTTATAATACAATATATAAATAAATATTTAGCAGATGGCTCACTACCATTTCTTTTGTTAAAATACAAAGATATATAATAAAATAGTTACTAAACTACGTAAACTAAATCGATAAATACAATTTTCCAGCATCCGAAAAAGGAGTAGTGCAGATAAATGGTAAAAACTTTTTGTATCCGAGTGCACCTTATTTATTAAAACCACGTGAAATACGACAGGAAGCTATATGCGATGTGGGAAAAGAAAACATGCATAAAGAGCCCCAATGCTTACAAATTTTGAAAGCTCAAGCCAATGATGTTATAGAGTTGGTGTTAGTTAATAAAGGTATAGTTTTGAATATTTGCATATATGAGATTCCTTTTCAGTTCACTTTGTGGTTTTTTAACTCATAAAAAAATCATTTTTCATTTATCGGAAACCACTTTTTATTTCTGGGATGTAAAAGTATGTAGTTCATATTATTATTATTGTCAAAATGCTTTTACTTGACAGTGAAAGTTGTTAAAAAAGCTTCAGTCTTTCCGGATGGTAGCTGGTACAAACAGACGATAAGACAAACAAAATGCAACAGTTCTTTGGTTTAAGAATTATATGATGATGATGTTCTCCCGACCGATTCCGGCCACGGCGGCCAACCTCATTGAGACTAACCAACTGCGCAGGAGATATTACAGTGCACAAGTGTACGCGCAGACACAACGTGCACTCTCTATTCCTGTCACTCTCATACTCTGGTGGGACGACTACTCGACACGACCAGTGAGAGTTAAGGCGCAGGACCGACGGCTTTACGTGCTCTCCGAGGCACGGGGGTGAAACACCGCCAACTTCCCAACTCCGGCCTGTTACTGAGGCTTACTATACAGAAAGACACAATAACTCAACTTGGCCCGACCCGGGACTCCGGGTGTGCAGCCGTACATGCTAGACACTACACCACCGAGGCAGTTGAGAGAATTATATAATTATATAGTATATAGATATTTTTTAGGATTCTGGCGCCTAAAGGCAAAAATAAAATCCTTACAGTTTCGTTATGGCCGTCTATCCGTATGCCATCTCACTTGGAGACTATTGGAGAAACATGTCTGGATAAATATTTAAATAGCTTGATAATTTTGCATTCAGATTACGAAAATATAAAAAAAAAAACAATGGTGGTATACATGCAACTGAAGGGTGGAAATAAATTGTGTCTACTTAAACGTCTCACACGTTTATATCTGGATGGGTCGTAAATCTGGATAGGTCTTTGAAATTGATATTTCTAAGTTGTATATATTCTTATAAAGGCAATTCTCTACCTAACTTATGAAGTGGACATACTGAACAAAATCTGAGATATGGGGTTTTTTCGGTACCACGAGAAACGTGTACGGCCGTAATACATTTTTAATTTTGCGGTCTAAATGAAAAATAGCCATCACATAATAATCGCTAACACTGAATATAGTTATTGATAATATCTAATGATTTAGTTTTTAGATTTACTGAGTTTTTTTTAAATTACGTGATGAATCATGCGTATTGTCACGTTTCAGGAAAAGGTAGTAACGACTCGTATACGTTCCACATGCACGGATACACCATGAAAGTTATAGCTACTTGGAAAAGTCCAGAACCCACACCTATTTCGGGGAAAGATGTTCGTACACTTCTTTCAAGAGCCTTAATAACAAGGTAATATTTTTCATATTATAAAAAGAACAGCTGTTAACTATAAAATCTTACAGTTTTTAAATTAATATCTTCGTAGGGCGCCGAGGGCGTGAACCTGGTGTTAAATTTTGATTTGATATCGGGAAGTGTCAATTTGTAATAATATTTTTATTTAATCTATACATTAAGTAAAATTCTAACCCATTCGAATCTGTACATTAAATATTTTTTGGGAAATCTTATTGAAATAGTCATTTTTATCGATACAGAGGCCGAATTTACAGTTTTTAGAATTTTTGTCTGTCTGTCTGTTACCGCATCACGAGAAAACCACTGGACAGATTTTGATGAAATTTGGTATGATAATAGCTGGTTATCCGGGTCAACATATGCGATACTTTTTACCGCGGGAAAATATCTCATTTCTGAGAAAAAATACAAAAACTGCAATGTAAGAGTATACTGATATGTAAAACCTGAGAATTTGGTTTTTCGTCATCTGAACGCGGGCGGAGCCGCTGGCAACGCTAGTGTATTCATAAAACAGTCGCAACGCGCTTACTTGTGAAAGCAAAAGAAGTGGGTTTAAGTATTTTAAACTTCTGATACATTAATGTTTGAATTACATTATAAATTTATTTTCTGACTCGCATTTACCATTTGGTGGATTATGGCTTAATCGCCCATGGAATCGAGGGGAGGCTAAATAGCGCTGGAAATCTAAAAGAAATGATTATATTTATGTTTGGCGCGGTCGTGTTAGGAAATTGTATGGTAACCATTACTTAGTGCGCATTGTTCTAAAGTCTACTAAAAGAAACATTGATTCACAGTCTCCTGTTCATTAGCTACACTTGATTATTTTTTTATCTTAATGTATTGTATAATATAGAAAATAGATAGTACAATTTTATTATAACGTAATATATGAGATTGCGTTAGAGCAAACCTCAATTAAAAAAGTAAAATTTAAATTTCATGGAAATAATAAGAAAATATTTTATTTTGAAAAGTTTCTGCAAAGTGGACGCAGTGGAGACGCAATCTAACTATAGTGTACCAGAATGCTATTTATTAATTTTTATTATTTATTTGCATTTCAGAAATGAGAAAAATCCTCCAATTAAAGACACAGTAATTGTTCCAAACAAAGGAATCACCATAGTTCGACTATCAGCATCGTCGGGCGGGAGCTGGCTACTAGAATGCCGTTCCTGTTCACTCTCTATGCCGGCTGCGATACTCATAAGCGTTCCTTTATCTATACCTAAGAAAGTTATTGATATGTTACCAAGTTGCGGCAGTTACAGACCAGCAGATGTTTTACTAAACTAGTTATATCGACAGAACTGTCATTTAGCTGACACTCTTGCCAGTAAGTAAGGATTCCTGTGACTTTTGCTGCCAAATCGGTTTAGAAGTTCTAAAAACATTGATTTAGAAACACATAATTTTGAACATATGAACAATATTTTTGGATGGTTGTCTAAAAACACTAAAATTACACCTGTATTGTATATGAGCAAGAGATGGTCGGAGTGAAGTTACTTTAATCTCACGGCCACCTACGGCTTAGGCTACTTTTGGTGATTAGATTTCTCTAGTGGTTGTTTTCTGAAGTGAGAACTATAGTTTATAATAAAAGTAACAGTTCTATTTTCTTTATCATCTAATTTCATTGATGTTTACTTTTATAAAACTATATATTAACTAAATATTGAATTTGCTATGCACTTGAATCTGCTTATACCTCGTAATAACGAAGAAAATGTTATTTATTTATTTATTTATTAGCTTTTCAAGGGAAACAAACAGTTTAATAAATATTTACATTAGAAACACATAAAAGTAATCCTAAAACCAATCAAGTTTCCACAGATATCCAATACATAGTAAAAGCTTGCCACTACAGTATGATATAAAAAATTTAAAATATAAAAATAATTGAATGGTACCATTTATAATTAAACATTAAGTACTTATACAGTTGAAAGTAATATTATACATACAACCTATAGAAAACTACCGGTTATAAATTAAGTTTTATGATATTTTTCTTATACCTAACTATTATATTTAAGGTGAAAAATGTCTAATACTCTATATTTTAAATTAATTTTGTGATCATTATGGTTTAAGATATAATAACAGTTCAGTGTTTTAAATTAAAGATCTGAATAATTTATATGATAGCGTACTCAATACAAATTGGACCCAGTTATGCAAAAATACAGCCATGTGCGTAAAAGTACCAACAGAGTTATAAGCATTTTATTATAAAAAATTAAATAATTATAAAAAATAAACAATACTTATATAAATATTGTTCAATTTTAAAATAACCAGAAAAACAAAACATAACCCAAGTGCAACTATCGACAGAAAAATGCTTATAACTCTGTTGGTACTTTTACACACATGCTATATTATATATATATATATATATATATATATATATATATATATATATATATATATATATATATATATATATATATATATATTATGTGAACAGACTGTAACAAGAAAAAATACTCACATTTTAGATTAAGTTTGTAAATACATAAATAAGTGTAAGTTAATTTATTTCATAATAAATTACAAAAAGAAAATCATGGCTTTGAATATTCTTGAATGAAGTCAATATAATGGGACACCTTTGTATATACAGTTGGTGCCCCTTTATATCCACAAGGAGCCATCCCCCAGGACACAATGCCAAGCAAAACGGGTAGTTTTTCGTCTTCCTCATCTAAATTTAGCATTTTATTACTAGTACTTCTTTCTTCATTATAATACGCGTCGTATTCGTCAATATTCTCGTCAATTGGTGCACGATTATATACATTTCTAGGTACAAATTGTATGAGAGGCCCTCCAGAGTCTCCGCTGCATGCGGCTACTCCCCCTGAAAGGGGCCCTGTACAAATATTCGAGTCTTTGTCTAGAGGATTGCTTTCATCACTATCTTGTAATTCTTCAATGGCATTGAAACATTCTGAAATATGTAACAGATTGGTATACATAGGTTTATTAAATAAAACTATTTTGTAAAACCACCTTAGCCTCTTTGGGGTAACAAAAATCAAAATAGATTTTAAAAACACGTGATAATCAATTCAGTAATAATATTTATGTACTTTACTTTTAAAGAAAGCCTCTTGTGGTTTTTTATCCGTTTCTACGCTCTGTTATGTACGCGTTATAGTTAATTCATAAACAAAAAAGTTATGTCCGAACACCCATAAAAAATGTATAGGTATACAGTCGAATTTAGAACCTCCTCCTTTTTTGAAGTCGGTCAATAAACATAAAATGATATATACAGCAGTGTTCCATCAAAAAAGAAGGTTGTGTTGAACACTCAGCAATCAGCTTGTGTTGAACACTCGGGGGACGCTTACATCGACCCCAACGTTCAACGTTCATATCGGACTATTATTATAAATGCCAAGGTACATACAAATACACAATTGCGGTTAAAATGGCTGAACAGATTAGAATGTGCACAGATAGACTATTCCTGAAATAACGCATAGGATAGACTACAGTGGCGAAGGGTCCAAGTACAGTCCTGTAGAAGACGTCTTACCTTAAAATTTTTTGCTATAATTTTACATACATTTAATTTTTTTTAAATGTATAAATGTTCTTTTGAAATATATATATATATATATATATATATATATATATATATATATATATATATATATATATATATATATATATATATATATATATATATAAAATAATAGCTTTATTTCTTTCTGCATTAATACGTATATAAAAATTAAATAATTTTTGGAACGGCTTACCTCTGCTAAAAGTTCACCCTTCGCTATGTATACTATAATATATCAAAGTATATAATATATAATATATCACAGTAAATATATGTACTATAATATATCAAAATATATTCTTACTTTCATATGGAACGTAAGTAACTTGTACTTCTTGCAATCTGCTCGGAAGGTCTGGCAAGAAGTAAGTTGTGCTCAAGGCACCCCATCCGGTCAAAGTCATAGAATCATTGCTGACATCGTAATTATAAGGAAGATGTATAGGCATTATCTCATCAGTGAATGAGAATGGTTTGACCATTCTTAAAAGTGCAATATCGTGTGGACCTATTTCGCTGAAATGAAGTTTATGCTTTTAATTCACCTCGGCGTTCTTACACTAAGTAGCGATACATCTAAATTCTACAAATTTATTTTAGTTGTCATTTATAATTTTCAACTTTATCAATTTTCTTTTCTCTTATATTTTTCCAACACTTATTATTTATACGTTGTATTTGCGGGTGATATAAATATGTATAATGTATATATCGATGTATAATTTTTATTTGAGTTAAGTTACTTAAGTGAAATTACTAGATGACCCTAAAATAAAAAAAAACTTTTGTCGATTATTATTATTGTCTACTGTTTGTCGATAAATTATATGGACTGAATTGATTTATAATGGTATTTCCAATAAATCTTTCTAATAAAATATAAATCTTTTTTACCCAGCATAGAGTGGATGTACAATACGCTTATCCACAGCGTTTATTTGAACTTTTGGTCCAAAGTAATTGACGTTGTGTGTTCCAGCGACTGCATCAATGGGAAGCCATCTTAATAAAAATGATCCTTTAACGCAATGTGCAGCTGTTAAAACCTAAAAAGTAGAATTCGTTAAATAAATATAATAGTGCTTTTTGGAAATAAGAGAATATTTTTTGAAACTCTATTTAAACTTCGACACTAATGTATTTTTTTACTCTACTAGCTTTTCAGTTCCACCTAATTTATTTATGTCATAATCAATCACCTACATATTAATTATAACCAGCTACCATCATACTAAGTTTCATCAAAATCTATCCAGTGGTTTTCTCGTGGTGCGTTCCCAGACAGATAGACAAAAAATCTAAAAACTATAGATTCCACCTGTGTATCGTTAATAATGACTATTACAATAACATTTTCCAAAAAATATTTAATGTACAGATTTGACTCAGTTAGAATTTTATTATTTGTGTAGATAATATTATTTCTTTCTTAAGGTTCGTAGCGTGATACTGAAAAATTAATAGCTTAAAATGATAAGTTAAATGTAAAATGAATGCTTCAAATCATATTAGTAGTTCCAGAGATAAGTGTGCTAAAAGCTCCAAAAAATATCTTATGATATTTGTACTATAATTTTAATTATCTATACATATAATAAAATTGTAACTAAGCCGAATCTGTACATTAAATATATTTTGGAAAATCTTATTGAAAAAGACATTATCGATACAGAGGCCGAATCTACAGTTTTTAGAATTTTGTCTGTCTGTCTGTCTGTTACCGCATCACAGAAAAACCACTGGAGGGATTTTGATGAAATTTGGTATGGTGATAGCTGGTTATCCGGGTTAACATATAGGATACTTTTTACCGCGGGAAAATATCTTATTTCTGAGTAAAAATACAAAAACTGTATTGTAAGAGTATACTAATATGTAAAACCTAAGAATTTGCTTTTTGGTCACCTGAACGCGCGGAGCCGCGGGTAATGCTAGTACTCGGAATTAATAAGTTTGTGTTAAAACGTATTTGTTTTAATAATAACGTACCCAGTTCTCGTTTATTATACTACCACCACACACATGTGTACGGATCCATAGGAACCTAAGTTGTAAAGATACGAGATAAGGGTGGCTGTAAGGCTTGGATTCATGTCCACCTATAAGTTTGCTTTCCCGAAAATGTTGGCTAGCTGTCGCTGAAATATGTATAAGATTGATTATTTACAGTTTTCTTAGTATTGAAAAAAATTGTATTGTATGTATGTATGTATTCAGCCCTTTTTAACGTCCCACTGCTGGGCACGAGCCTCCCTTCAATACGAGGAGGTTCAGGCCATAGTCCACCACGCTGGCCAAGTGCAGGTTGGCGGACTTCACATGTCTTTCGAAAACTTGCTAGGTTCTCTCAGACATGCAGGTTTCCTCACGATGTTTTCCTTCACGATAATTAATTATTTAATAAACTTAATTTAATTTGGTATGCGTATGCCAAATTACAAATCTGCAAGTGATATTACAAAAGCTGACATTCTATAATTTTCTTTAACTATATAAAAAAAAATGTAGTATCATAGTCTATGAATCCAACAGTTTTCCAGAAATGAAACGCTGGTGAGGCGCACTCGACTGTCATAATTACTTCCTTAAGACAGTTGGGAAACGACTTAAGAGGTTCGGGGTATAACTGTAACTTGTCACGAGATGGCACTACAGTGCTTAAAATATATATATATATATATATATATATATATATATATATATATATATATATATATATATATATATATATATATATATATATATATATATATATATATATATAACATTTGTCCAAATCTTTACAGACTATAATTATATTTATTAAAATTCTTTAATATGAAAATAAGAAACCAATTTGATAACACTAATCTCCTACCTGTTAAGACGTAGTAGCATTGTATAAGTATTAATAAAAGATTCACAAATAACTTCATTGTAATTATTGTTATGGCATAAGCTTTGTTACATGGTGTTATATAACATGTGACTAAGATGCGTGTACTATTTATCTTTTCGCATAATTATAGGCATCAGGGGCAGCCAACTGTGTATAGCAGTTAAAATCTAAAGCCATTTTATGTGAAATTTTATGATTATACATAATATTATATTTTTTCTATTATAATGATTAAATAGAAGAGCTTTTATGATGGTCGCAGGTTCGAGCCTCCTACACTAATGTGTAGGAGGCTCGAATCTGCGACATCATAAAAGAGAAAAAATGATGAGTACATACATGCAGGGTAATCCCTGCATGTATGTACCCATCATTTTTTCTCTTTACTTTCTGCTGTCGTCAGATGAGTGATAAAATGTCACAAAATAAAGAACACAATATCTAAATTTAAGCTGGTATTATTTAGTATGGATAAACATTTAACCTTTTTATAAATACATTTTTATAGAAAAACAAAAAGAAATCTATCCCACGGGAACCGTAAATTTAGCCGAGGTAAAAAGTAGGCTATGTGCTATTCTGATGTATGAGCTATATTATTGTAAAGTTTCATTAAAATCCATTCAGTAGTTTGAACGTGAAAGAATAACAAACATCCAGATATCCATATATTTTCAAAAACTTTCATATTTATAATATTAGTAGGTTTAAACGGGTTAAACCTGTTTTTACTAAAGCACTTCCCTGAGCAGCAGATGCCTTTGGACGTATAATCCAGGGTAGATCCAGGGTCTATTTGTATTCTAAGTTTCTTTTAAGCCCGTTCAACGGTTTACGAGTGATCATGTAACCAACGTACAAACACTTTTCAATTTTATTAGAATGTGATGGATGATCTATCTGAACTTATACAAAAGTATCAAAGAAGTTTTGTTCTAAAATATTTTTTTTTGAATATCTAGATTTTTTTACAACTAATATAAAGGCAGAGTACGACATTAAGTTTATCCCTGATCGCTATCACAAATCGCAAAGTCGAAC
Source organism: Brenthis hecate (assembly GCA_951806755.1). Taxonomy (NCBI): domain Eukaryota; kingdom Metazoa; phylum Arthropoda; class Insecta; order Lepidoptera; family Nymphalidae; genus Brenthis; species Brenthis hecate. Next base: position 5,111,957 of record OX638281.1, on the reverse strand, counting down.
GCCAGCATTCAAAACCAAATAAAAAGCAACCAACCAAAGAATATTTTCTTTAAATACACATTTAACAAAAGAAAGAACTCGAAGACGTAAAAAATATTGTAATATTAGATAGTTTCACAATTTTATAATGCTCATTGAATTCTCCTGATTCAATAAAAATATTTAGAATCCTAACACGCCTACGGGTAATTGTAATATCGGAGTAGGTTAAGTATTTAGTGCATCGCGCGTAATAAAGCATAAACATAACGCATGTAAGAAACTGTTGAAGTGATATGATACCTACGGTAATAATGTAAATATAGGGTAATTAAGTATTGCGAATTATTAATAACTTAGTTACACTTGAAGTATAATTATAAATTAAAAATTAAAATAAACCCCTACGGAAATTAATTTTTATTTAACGATTACACTGGCACACGTGAAGCACTTAATCGAGTAATCATACGCCAAAATGCCTCACATCATTGTGAAAAAGAGCTGATACCCTTACATTGCTGGACCGATATTAACCAAACGTAGCTAAAAACCACCGCAAGGAAACTGGCTTTCAAATCAAAAAAACCGCATCGAAATCGGTCCATCCGTTTGAGAGCTATGATGCCACAGACAGACAGACACACACAGACAGACATCGACGTCAAACTTATAACACCCCTTTTTTTGCGTCGGGGGTTAAAAATAACAACGATACTTAATTATGCGGCATTTTATATTTAAGACAAAAATCAGATTTTTAAGGAGTTGTTTTGGATAATGCTGTTAGAAGTACTTTTTTCATATTTATTCACATTACTAGAGCAGTATAATTACTTATTCATTTTGTTACTATTAATTCATTGTATTTTATAGGCTAAAGTCGTGAAGCGATGATCGTACAGAAAATTTACTAAATCATAGATTTTTTTAAATGACATATATATTGTTCCCCATAAAATTACTACCCCTTTTCATTCCTTTATCAAATCATAATTTTTTTTTACATTAACACACAGCACCATCTAGTTTCATGGTAAGCTGCGAGGCTTTTATTATTGATACCAGATAGTAGATACACTACATATATATAACTTTAAATACATATACATATATTATAAATATAAACACCCATTAAAAAAAATCGTGCTCATCGCACAAATTAATGCCCCCAGCGGGACTCGAACCCGCGACCGCTGGCACAGCAAGTAGGATCACCACAAACAGAGCCATACGTGTCGTCGTTGATTGAATCGATATTGAAAAATTATTTCTTATCGGTTACTTGTGTTATAGAATAAAAACACTGTAAAAATGTAGTAATTTGGTCGTTACCCACAGGAAACCTATCAAATCGGTTCCGAAAGATAATAATATAATAATAATAAATGTTGGGACATTAACACACAGCACCATCTAGTTCCATGGTAAGCTACGAGGCTTGTGTTATGGATACGAGACAGTTGATACACTACACATATATAACTTTAAATACATACATATTATAAATATAGACACCCATGACTGGAGTACAAACATTCTTGCTCATCACACAAATGAATGCCCCCAACGGGACTCGAACCCACGACCGCTGGCACATCAAGTACGGTCACTACCAACTGAGCCTAACGTGTCGTCTATAAAGGTACTTTGATCAAATTAATACAAATGGGACGTATAAGGGTTATTTAATAAGCCAATATATTGAAATTTATTTAGTGAAATAAAATAGAATTTATTTTTATATTTTCTTTATTTTACATTTTTTTAATTTCAATTATTTTACTTAATAATAATTTTATTACGATGGATGGTCCGATGTAGAATGATGTATACTATAAAGTCTAAAATGTGATAAATAATTTGATTGTAACAGAAAAATCATATACTGTAATAAATACGTGTAGTAATTTAAGTAGCTTTAGTGGCAAACCTACCACAGTAGCATATTTTAAAATTAAAATTACTCTGTGTCCATCTCGAACCTATTTTAAATAGCTGATGTCAATGCAAGAAAATAACTGTTCGAATTTTCTATGATCTTCATAATTTTAAGGTATTATTTTTGCAGAAAACCATAACTGTAGATATAAATGAGCTCAATCGACATCAGCTATTTTTCTTATTACCATAGAAATGTTAAGGTAAATGATGATTGAAAAGAAATTTTTATAATGTATGAAATAATAGATATGTTGACGATAAGGAAATTACAGGTTCCGTAATAAAAATTACGGATACAAGTCTTTTAGTCGACTTGAGATGAATTTAAATATAATTATTCAATATCTATACCAATAATAAAATTGTAACTAAACCGAATCTGTACATTAGATATTTTTTTGGAAAATCTTATTGAAATAAACATTATTATCGATACAGAGGCCGAATCTATACTTTTTAGAATTTTTGTCTGTTTGTCTGTTACCGCATCTAAGCGCGGGTGGAACCGCGGGCAGTGCTAGTTTTAAATATATCATTTTACATATGGTACTATTATAGTTACAGTTTTATTATTCTACATCGAACTAATCCCTTGACTATGGGATTGTGTATATATATATATATATTATATATATATATATATATATATATAATATAAATAAAGACTTGTACACATTGGCGGGACTGTCTCTAAAACATGTAAATTTTTAAGGAAATGTTGAAATAAGTGTTACAGTTTGTTAAGTATTATAAAATAGCTATACTGGTTTCTTAATCTTAATTTGAGACACACATCACTTCCACTGTGTACAAAAGCCTTATTATCCTTCAGTACTCATTCGCAATTATAAATGTATCCTGTTGTACATACATAGTATAAAATTATAACTATTATCACTAGATTACTAACTTATGTACAATTCTACAACAAGTAACAAAATAAATTGAGGTAAACTTTCAACGGATCGACCCTTAGCCCCCAGTGTGAAGATACACGTGTTAATAAATAAAATATGTAAATTCTTTAGAAATCCGCTAAAATAGTTTACGTCAATTATAAAATATAAATATCGAATAAAAATATTATAAAAAATAATAACAATACGTATATGTGATTGAAATATTTGAAAAAATAAAGGGGCTAACAAAATATTTGATAACTTTGGTCTTCTTAAAAGATGTTGTTTCGATGTTTTATCCATCGTTTGTTTCGTTCGTACGTTGTTCATATTTTTAACAACACAATAAAATATGGCAGTACGTGTGTTTGATGTTAAACTCGAGTATAGTAAGAATCTATACAATTAGAGATCGAAACGATCACGAGCTAAGTTAAGATTAAAATACACGGACTTCAAACTACAGTGAGTTACACGCCACACGGCTAACTGGTAGTTAACTACAGATAATTACTAGAATTCTTGTATATCTAACATTGAAATAAAACTATTCAGGCAATGTCGATTCAAGGATTGCCAACCTATTATTTCAGGTGAAACTTACAAGTCTTGCTTTTAAATATTACGTATACTTACGTATAATTACATACTATTGTAGAACAAACTTGAAAATTAGCATTGCTTAGGTTTCTTAGGGATTTGAGCATCGATTTTTTTTTAATGTTTTATTATATTATCATAACACGACACTCATAAATGTCCAATAAGGTTGGCAATATTATGTTTTTTGAAAACTTACACAATATAACGGTCTAACTGTAAATGTGTCCATGTAAGTTAAATTTTAATGTATTGGAAAGTAAGACGGTGATGTAATCGAAGGTAGGTGATGACCACATCGCGGGAAGTTAGGCGGAACGGGCGGAAGGTCCCGTTGAGTTCCTATATGCAATATTAAATTCATCCCGATGACTATGTGGTAGATGAAGTGACAGTGAAACAGCCAGTAGCCTGGAATAAATAATAAATTATGTTGTAATTACCAACAATATGATACAGCATCTGAATTTTAAGATATTTTCTCATATAAATATTCAGCTAATGTCATAAAATTACTTGACAGGTCATGACCAAGTTCTGAACTCCATTTTTTAATCAATACATATAATAAAATAGTAACTAAGATGGATCTGTACATTAAATATCTTTTGGAAAATCTTATTGAAATAGACATTATTTTCGATTATTCGGTCTCTGTAGCCCGAATCTATAGTTTTTAGAATTTTTGTCTGTCTGTCCATTACCGCATTACGGAAAAACCACTGGAGGGATTTTGATGAAATTTGGTATGATGATAGCTGGTTATCCGGGTCAACAAATAGGATACTTTTACTGCGTGAAAATATCTCATCTCTGACAAATCGATACTAAATGTTAAAACGTAAGTAGGGACGAACCCGAGCGTAGCGCGGTTGAGTCGCTAATTTTTAATAAATTTCTATTAAATAAACAACAATGCTATAAAAAAATATCATGTCACTAAATCTTGTTTTTATTCTTATAGCATAATTTTACGTACCAGGATTGTCAGCTTTTAATCGCAGTACAACGTATCCATTGTTGGGCACTGCGAGAGTATCTTTAAATGGAGGCAAATTATATTGCCTGTGTAAAAGACCCTTCCTGTCTAAGTCGAGGGCATGTTTTAAGTTTATCTTCTTGATGTTTTTGTCTGGGGATCTGCCCATACCAATTACGCTGTACGCCGTCCCATGAAGGTGGAATGGATGAGAAAGATTTGGAGATTGTACTGAAATAAATATATTAGGTTAGCTTGTTTAATTCTCTCATATATGTAAGTTTTTTCATAATATTTTCCTTCATCTTCATCATCTTATTATGTTATTCAGCGGTAATTAATGTTGAAAGAACTTAAAATTAAAACTGATTTTCAGGCACTAAAAAACGGGGGTTTTCATTTAGTATAGATACCTAATCAGGTATTTTCGAAGTCGTTGCCAGCTAGTGTTCGACCGAAGGTCAATTTCTGGCCGAAGCCGAAGGCTAAGGTTTAAAGCTCTAAGCTACAATTAATAATATAAATGATTTTAAAACTTTAATATTGAAGGTTTATATTGACTATATAGGTAATTCTTCTCCCTGCTCATTTTCTTTAACTTATTAAAATTAAAAAAAAAAAGAATTTATTTTGTTATTTTGTGGGTAGGCTGTCTATATATGTAATGCCTTAGGCCCATCTAAAACCTTAGTCTCTTCTGTCACCATGATTGCTGTAAAGCATTTGAAACTTTGGGAACCAAAAATCAAAATAAATCCGCGAAAACATCTGAAAAGATAGTTTTATTTTAAGTCAAATATTCGCGTAAATCTAAGAAAGTATTATTAGACTTGGTATCATTTTTATAGCTGAAGATACTCGTAGGTGTCTCACATAAACCGCAACTGTACGGTTTAAATCGTAACCTCGTAAAGCATAGGTCTACTTGGAGACATAAAAATGATTACAACATAAAAGAAAATCTTACATGAGCATGTACACCTTTGAAGAAGTCTATAAAATTGACAAATCTCACATTACACATTTAGTGTTTATGGAAGAATAGAGTTAAAATGTAAAGTAGCAAAATTGGTCAAGTCTCTGAGAAATCGTTGACTATACATAAAAAAACATACATACAGACGAACATAGAACCTCCTCATTTTTGAAAGTCGGTTAAAAATGAGATTCATGCGTAAGACAATGGGCTACCATTGCTATCTCGCATCAAGGGAAGGCTCAGTAGTGGAATGTTAAAACGGGCTGAATAATTAAATATCTTAATAATTCAACCTCTTTTAAGATAGTGGAGTGTGCTAAGCCTGAGGTTATTAGTATATGATAGAACTAAATTATCTACGAGTATAATAATATTATGAATGTGAAAGTGAGAAGGAACGGATGGTACATAAAGTTATATTGAATACGTTTTTAGTGCGTTTCACTATTTATTATAAACAGAGTGTGCAGGCGGCTTTGTGTGCTTGTCTGGTCCCAAGAGTCGTATGTTATCATCAGATCAATGGTTAGGTTATAAAATGCAACATTTTTAAACCTAACAATTCAGCTTTATTTGTAAAGTAAGGTGATGAAAATCATATACAATGGAGAAATATATGAATTCTACGTCAAAATTTTGAATAAAGAATTAAAATAAACGTTAATAGACTCAAAATTTTCTTACCTTCATCCACAAGAACTATTTCTACGATAGAATTTAATGGTACATCAATCATATGTGTACATCTACAATCGACAGCGCAGTCAGCCGGTCTATTGTCGCCGTTGCAAAACAGTTCTGGTGGGAGTTCGTGCATTTGTGACAGCGGTGGCGCTGGAGGAGCCATGTAGGATATTTCATCTACCAAACTCAAAACGTGATCACCACTAGGGGCAACTGAAACAATAAGAAATATTTAAAGATTTGTGAGATTTTTTACAATACAGAGCGATTAAAGCAAAACGAATTTAATTATATTTAAATCATGTAGAGTCTAATTTATAAAATTTATATCTGATGTGTACATTGTACAGCCAATCAAATCTTTTAAAATATATTTACTATCTTGAAAATGCATTGTTAGATGTCTTTAATTTTCTCACCTAAAAAATTTCTGTAAGTATTTTCTTTGAATAACTCTTTGGGCTTGTAGAGATGGAACCTGAATGGCAGAAATATCTTGACATCTGGGCGTTCTTGCAGGACCGCTTTGTCGACGGGCTTGGCAGATTTTAAATTGCTAACGCATACAGCATCGTTTCGCTTGACGTCGCATATTGCATCCAATGGGTTCATGACCTGTGAACATTTGCTATTTATTTAAGAAACTCTAGCGAGTTTCATGCATTTATTTCATCTTTACTAGTTAAGTGAAATTTTATAAAGCAAATTATGAGAAATGAAAATAATAATTAAAATAAATAATGTTTAAAAGAATTAAATTTTATTACTCACTAAAAATATGTGAAATTAAAAATACAACTTAATAAATATAAAAATATACAACCTGAAATTAGAGTCACTCGTGCAAGATCCGTTTAAGACCACGACACCTCTACATATGTCCATCTAAAAGGGTATACCATGGATTCTATCTACTCATGCTCAGAAAATATATAGACTACATGCGTGGGAAATTATTATTACACTACGAGATGTCACATAATTTTATACACTACAAATTGTCGATTTAGAATTGAAAGGATATGTATGAAAAAGTACTTGTCTGTAATTGCATTGTAAAAGTTGCTGGGAAAATAAAAAAATGCGATATTTTTAAAAATTTATTAAGTAGTATAAAAATTTACAATTTTCTTATTACGTAATATATGTACGATAATTGCATGTAGTAATAGTCATTTTTTCTATAATATATAATATTAATATGTGAATTTATGGGATGTTTACTTTGCCACTTCTCATTAATGTTGCTATAATATAAGTATATTGATATATTCTTAAAATAAAGTTGGTAACTGCATATGGTAACATTTTGTATACTTAAGTATTTATATTAATATGGTTATTAACAGTCTTTATTTTTTGGGTGCAGTGCAATCTGTTTAGGTCTGTCCGACTGTAGTGCAACTGTAGGTACATTCAAGTGTATTTACAAGTGTAGCAGTTGTGGATAATTTTTTTCATTTTTAATATTGTTGTTTTCATGCAATTTTGGGTTAGTATTCAAAAAAGTATCTTAAATGTCTAATATTATATAAAGAGGTTGCCAAAAGTAAGCCACCCCGCAATTACGCCCATGAGTGCTTAATACCCTCGACACTATCCATTAGTACGTGAAGTTAATGGTGTTAATAACTAAGATGCATAAATAAATGATACAATGATTTTCGGTACGAAATTTTGGGGTGGCTTATTTTTATATCCCTTGCAATATTTAAATATATACACGCAATAAATATCCTTGGTGAAAAATTAAATGGCAAGTCGTTAGTTACAGAACGAACACGTTCGTTGTAAAAATAAAAAGAAATATGTGTAAAAATTGTTGTCGTACAAATAAGAGCCTCAATGCGATATTCAAAGAATAAAGCATAAGATTAAACTGAAATTCACTCAGCAAATATCACCTTTAAATAAAATCACAAACCAGCATTACCTCCAGTGGAAACATTCGTATAAAAATAAACACTTAAGGCAGAATCGAGCACTTCGAGTCTGCCGACACATCACACAAAACAAACATAAAATTACACTTAGTTAACATAAAAATCAACTGCTATACCAATTGTTGGGTAAGTAAACTGGAAAGTGTTTCTAGGAACAGATTTATTTAATGGGAGGGAGATGGTCTCCGCAGGTAGGGAAGTTAGGAGGTACGGGAGGAAGATCTGCGTGGGTGCCCACTTGAAGGACAACGTTCATACCAATAACAATGTGGAATAAAAAGTGACAATGAAGAAGCCAAAAACCAGGATTGTTGGCTCTAAAACGAAGAATAACGTAACCATTATTAGGAACGGCAATAGTATCCTTTGCAGGTGGCAGGTCACCCTGTTTTAAATGACGATCTAGTAATCCTCTCCTATCTAAATCAAGAGCGTGTTTTAAGTTAATTTTCTTCACATTTTGATCCGGTGATCTACCGATACCGACAACATTGTAAGAATATCCGTGCAAGTGGAACGGATGAGATAAGTTGACGATTTGTACTGAAATAAAAAAAAAAGTAATTAGTTATATACATTTAAAAGAAACTAGATTAGCGTTTGCAAAGTTATGTAACATACCTTCATCTACCAGTACGATTTCTACTATAGCGTTAAGAGGGATATCTACTTTGTGCGTGCACATGCAATTCTGTCCACAATCAGCTGGTCTGTTATCTCCGTTACAGAATTGTTCCGGGTTTATATCATCATATTGACTGAGAAGAGGCGCAGGCGCAGCCATATATGAAATTTCATCTATTAAAGAGATTACATGATCTCCTTGGGGTGCCACTGTGAATCGTAATAGTTAGTAATTTAATAAAAGCCTTTAAAATGAAATTTCAATAATGAAGAGAAATAGTCCATATTCTTACCCAAAAATCTGTTGTAGGTGTTAGGTTGGAATAACATTTCTGGTCTATAGACGAAGAAACGGAATGGCAAGAAGATCTTGACGTCAGGTCTCTCTTGTAAAATCGCGGGATCGATATTTTGTGCATTTTTCAATTGGCTGACGCAAATAGCATCGTTTCTAGGAATATTACATCTTGCATCCAAGGGGTTCATAACCTGAATAGTTAGTGGGTAAAAAGGTACGTGCAATTACTAATAAAACGTGCACCATCTACTTCTACTTAGATCTACTATGATTTATAATAATATAGGTTCTCAATATAAGTTGAAGAAAATTTGCAGAAATAAGTACTATGGGCAAAAATATTTAAAATTATTATACAATAAGGTACGATTCAGGATAGTAAATATAATTGAGATTGTATACATATATATTCATATGATGAAATTAAATGTTTCTGCCGTCACTTACAAAAGATCAAATGGGAAGGTGCGAAGGATCTACATTACTGCACCAACTACATAATTACATACCGTTGAATTTTCAAAGTATTTGAGTGATCTAATCATTTGTTACGATATTTACAAATCTCGCTTAATAACTGCTTTCCATACAGTTGCATACTGTCGGTTAATTAAGAAGATAAAAAGGCTCGAATTATCTTCACAAATACTGGTGTTTAGGTGTAAGAAATAATGTGCAACAAAATTAACTAAGTTTATCGAGGTTGTCGTGTTTGCAAGAATCCAGTATGCAATATCCGGCAATTAATAAGCAAGATATCGTGACAGATCGCTATTCATTTGATTGAAGGAAAGGAGTTTCATTCATTGTATACATAGGAAATACCGAATATCACCATCTTTAAAGGTTTTATAATGTATTTACATATGGAAGGTTTAGATGTAAAAAAAAACTTTTATTATGTACACTTATTAGTACTTACCACTCCCTGTGGGAGTCCGACGTCGTAAGTTGGTGGAGCAGATGATGGTTGATAAGGTCCTCTAGCGTAACGTAGAATACCGAGTTGTTGAGTTCTCTTATTACCACATTCTCCGAGGCCACGTACTTGAATCCAGTACGCACTAGGGATATTATTCGCTTCGATAACAAAGTCGTAACGTTCGCCTAAAATTCATAAGCAAGTAAAATTTAGAATAATTAAGATTTTTAATATTTTTTTAATTTTATGTAATTTAAACTTAAAAATTTGTAATATACTTTAGTGAAGGTTTTCAACGAGTGATTCAAAACATTTATAAGTTTGTCTATATTTTCTGTGCATCATTAAATTGATAAGTAAAAAAGTTCGTAATTGAGGAAGTATTGAGTAGGTATAATATGTACACAATTCTACTCGCTTGACTTGCACAAATTAACTAAACATGCTTAGGTTATGATATAACAGGGCGCGCATTATTAAACAGCATTTACTTGATGCATATACACATATTATATATCCACCCATATTGCTAAGTAAAGATGTTCCGCTTTAAATTTTCATATTATGTTATTATTTTCAACCGACTTCCTCAAAAAGGAGGAGGTTCTCAATCCGTCTGTATGTTTTTTAGGTTTGTTACCTCAGAACTCCGTCATTTATTAACCGATTTGGACAATTTTTGTTTTGTTTGAAAGTGTATACTTCCAGATTGGTCCCATTTAAATTTCAAAAAAAAAAAATACCACCCCTAAGGGTGGAAAAATAGCTAATGATGAATTTAATCTACTTCTAATTGTCATATTGACTTGAAACTTTGCAAGTGTTTCTATTCCCGTTGATAGTACAGTGGTTCGGTATTGTTGACTTGATTTGATGGCAAGGCCAGAAGGTGTATAGGTGGAAGTCTTCAACTGCTAATAGTAAATACTTTGAGTTTGGGCTTATTTTGTTTGATTTGACAAGCCTAACATGTTAGAATTCTTACTTTGCTACTACTGTCTACACTAAAAAGGGCACATCGACTTCGAAAATATTTGATGAGGTATGTATAGTACATGAAAACTACCAATCAGTTTTTTACTTTTTATTACTTTTGTTTGAAGCCAGTTTTTATTTTTTTGTTAAAAAGTTTTTATTTGTAGACATATTATTCAAAAAATGTATATGAAGTCTTGTAATTTTTAATTTATACTTATTTAAGCACTGTGCGTTATTACTTACCAGAGAAAGAGATGATTGTATTAACTTGTACGGGCTGTACTGGCTCACCGTCAGTTGCGATGACTGTTAGATTATGGCCCTCGATCGTAACTTGAGCGGGACAAACTGATGCAAAGGCGTTAATCAATCTGAACCTGTATCTTTTGCCAGGCGTGATAGTAAATACTTCAAGAGGAGTGTTAGTCATAAAACCAGTATTAGGGTCTCTGAACTGTCCTTTTCCGTTAATCAGTACACTTTCAGGATCTTGACCAGTGTTTACAGCAAGACGTCCTGGGTACCTTTCAGCAGCATCTTCGTGAAGCCAATCACTGATTAACATGACGTGAGTCGTCAAATCGTAATCGTATAAGTGACTGTTAGGATCTTTAGACGGTGGTTGACGAACTATAATGCTTCCGTAAATACCATCCAACTTCTGCAGACCAGTATGAGCATGCCAAAAGTGAGTACCCGCATTACCTTGCCATTGATATCTGTAATTTTAAATTAGTACATGTCTAAATATGACTCTATTCAAAGAAATTGAGATAATCTACGTATATTTTTTTCCAAAATACTGAAATATTGTTTTTCTAATTATTATAAAGGTTAGGTTGATATTACCTGAATGTGTTTCCTTGTTGAATCGGGCATTGAGTTACAAATGGTACACCATCATAGTATTGTGAACCACGTTGCCAGATACCGTGCCAGTGAATGGTCACTTCCATACCTTCCATATGGTTTTCAACATCAATAACGACTTTATCATTTTCACATACTTGAATAGAAGGACCAGGCAACATTCTGTTTACCGTAAGAATACCACGCTCGACTCCATCAGCTAATACACATTGGCAGTGCGACCATACCGAATTAGTTGCGTTTGGTGTACATACTTGACAAGCTCTATCAACAGAAAATAAACAGTTAGCCAATTAAGAGTTAATATAATTTACTATTTTTTCAATCATGTTTATTACAAAATAAACGACTGCGGAGTTTGCATAAAGTATGTCACCACCGATCAATTACTAAGTAAACGTTAAATCACAGAGCAAAAATTTGGGTTAAAGCTTAACTATTAGTTGTTGTCACTTCATACCAATCTAGCTTCGGTATCACATAAATAACTATGCATTAAAATTACAATTTCAAACTGATCTTAGTTCACTAAGCTCATATACATAAAGGCCAACGTTGTGTAATACAGGATTTATTACCGGAAACAGTTATTATAGTTTAATAATACTATACAGAAAATGGAATGGATATTTTTTGTGGTAAGTGAATTTAATTACTTCAGGAAACTAAAATGAATAGGTACGCCCTTATATCAATACATTTTTAAATCGTTTCTAATAACCTGAGAATAAGAAAATAAATACTTACGCTCCTAAGACTGTGTAAAATTCAAGGGTAAAGTGATAGTAGCATATCCTTGGTGGTTCATTTTCTCTACAGGCTCTTGCGCATTCATCAGGGGCAGATAAAGCCGGGTTTCTTCTTAGTTCAGCTGTGGCGCTGCTTGTGAAATCTAAATGTTTCAATGACAGCTTGCCGTTAGATGTCTTCACTAGAGGTGGTAAAGGATTGTTCCTGAATGTGCCACTTAGCGGACCGCTGCCGCTAGTTTGCAAGAATGGATTCGCTGATGGTCCAATGGTGCTGTCGATGGACCCGAAGGAGTTGAACGGATCGCTTACACTCGGATGAGTTTGGACAATGCCGTGTGTTGACGCGAAACTGTTACTACTGTCCCGGAATGGTGTAGCTGTGCCTGCTTGCCACCATGATGCTGACGTTGATTGGTCTTCAGGGGATATTGCTTCTGTAATAGAAAATTTAGAATATAAATAATAAGCATTTACTGATGATATATAATGATTTGAAATTATATTTATATTAACAGTAGCTATAAGCAAATATTGATTGTATGATAGTCATAAATTTCTTTCCTTCCATAAAATATATTGTAATCGTAATTGAAATTTTAGCGATGGATTCATTAGATACGTGAGTTACAGTTGCTTTCGAATGAACGCAGGTGCTTTAATGCAAATTTGGTGTTGTACCTATAAATAATATCTATTCTAAATTGTCCGAGCCTGCCGAATGCGTTGTCACGTTTATTTTGCAACTGCACTAGTTAAAGGGACTCAGTTGCATATCTGTCCTAAAATACAAGGACTTTTACTTCCTTTATTGTCGTTTGTTTCTTGACAGTTATAGTTGTTCTATATTATATCTAGCGCTATATTTAATTGAACATTTTGTTAGATACAATCGCATTATTTAATTTCAACACAATCTTGCTCAACTTTGGACCACTTCGTTACAATTTTTATTTATAATTCGGCGCTTAGGAGCCATGACCATGAACCGTTTTAACTTTTACTTCCTTAATATTTATCATAATATTTATCATAGTGTATTTGCATTATTTTTATATACACCTGACATAGTTATGGTATTTTAAATTAATCTTAAAAACAATTGTATCAATTACTATAAATTAACAGAATATATTATTAAAGATGATGTTCTCCTGACCGGTTTCGGCCACGGCGGGCAATCTCATTGAGATTAGCCAACTGGGCAGGAGATATTATAGTGTTCAAGTGTACGCGCAGACAACGTGCACTCTCTATTCCTGTCACTCTCATACTCCGGTGGGACGACTAATCGACACGACCAGTGAGACTTAAGGCGCAGGACCGACGGCTTTACGTGCTCTCCGAGGCACGGGGGTGAAACACCGCCTACTTCCCAACTCCGGGCTGTTACTGAGGCTTACTATACAGAAAGACTCAATAACTAAACTTGGCCCGACCCGGGACTCCAACCCAGGACCTCCGGGTGTGCAGCCGTACATGATAGCAACTACACCACCGAGGCAGTTGAAGATTATAATATAATATTAGATATTAAAGATAATAAAGAGTACGAGTAATTACAATGAATAATTTTAAGCTTATTCTGTGAACCAAGTGGAAATCGGATGGAGAGTTTTATAATCTAATTCCTGGATAATTAACAGTAAGCCATTAAATACGAAGTACGATAGTATAACTGATCTACAATTAATACTTAAAGGCTATTTTAGTTTTTAGTAGTGCAATTTCAGTTATTTTTATGAGAACAGTATTATCTGTATATAAAGCATTTAATACAAGGGTAACGTGGCCATATTATACAAGTGGCAGGAAAGAATGTACCAAAGTACTTATCGAATTTATTTATTATTATCTTTTTATTATTACAGATGTAATAAAATAGATAATAATGGAGTTTTGTACACTTAATGTTATCTATTTGAATAAAATTATAGGGCGTCTAATATATATGTATATAATAATTTATATTTATAATAATTGTTGTGGTTATCAAAAATGTACATCCAAATGAATATTATAATTGTGAAAGTGTGTTAGTTTGTCCTTCTTTCACGTCGAAACAGAGTGACGGATTGGCGTGATTTTTTGTGTGGAGATAGTTGGAGGGCTGGATAGTGACTTTTTACTGCGGGAGATTATCTCATTCCCACGGGAAAATACGTTATAATACAACTCACAACAATTCATCATACCTATGTATATAATATATAGTCTATCTATTCCTTACTAAATGTCAAAACGTACCTAGGGACGAACCCGAGCGAAGCGAGAGTTAGTAGCTAGTTCTACTTTATATTTATTTTTTATGTTCTATTGAAATTTGAGATATGTATGAAATTTACAATGCTTGGAACTTTTATCTGCATGTCTTAAATCAAGTATTTTTCAGAAAATATCCGAACAGATCGCGCGTTATCCATTCTTTTGAATTAAAACTTTGTATACATAGGTTATAGTTTTCATCATATAGTCCTCAGGTTGTAACATATTTAAAATACCATAAGCAAAGGCAAGCCATTAGAATGTTTATAAAGAAAAAAAAACCAAATCCAAAAGAGGTTGAATATTATTTCGAGATAATTTCATCATCAAATTATACATTTTTTTTCATAACCGATCTTTATTACATTTACTTTATTATTTATTATTTTTACCAGCCCATGATTATTTAAATCGATACATAAACCTATGCCTTAAGGCTGTTTTATAATGAATAAATTTATTATTCATTAAGAAACTATAATAAATAATTTCTGATCTGCTTGAATATTGTGGTTACAGCGTGGTTTTTGTAATAGGCAATTTCTCTTAATTTATTAAAATAGTACGTAAATGACACTTTGCATCAAATAACTTGCAGGCGTTATCTTTAAATATGTAGCATTAAAATGGGCATTATTAAGAACATCATATTAAATGGTCTGAATGATTTTTGGGATGTTTAAATAATATTCTAAGTTCTAAGTTATAATGAAAATTCGAAACTTATTTCTTCCTTTTACCTATCAAAGCTTCTACGGTATTAGTCGCGATACAGCAAAATCACTGGATGCACCGAGTTTCTAATAAAAAGATATTATTTTCATTATATTTTAAAAAACTATTACAGTGCACAAATGCACTAACATTTTATGAGTACATAAAGACATGTATTTACTTTTATTAGTAGTAGCGTCTTTAAATATTAGAAGTTTCATCAAAATTTGC
Source organism: Brenthis hecate (assembly GCA_951806755.1). Lineage (NCBI taxonomy): Eukaryota > Metazoa > Arthropoda > Insecta > Lepidoptera > Nymphalidae > Brenthis > Brenthis hecate. The sequence goes on along the minus strand of OX638281.1, from coordinate 5,096,299 downwards.
CTTATAATGAATCTTCGACGTGCAGACTTCGTATTCCGATTTAGTTTTATAATAGTGTAGATATCGATAGATGCAAGGATCGATTTGATTACCGACACAAAATAATTATGAACGGGCGGGCCTACAATTAATTTGTTTGCATATTATATAGCATCTAAACCACAATTTATACGCTACATGTGTTGATGTAATTGTACCTTATTATACAAAGGCTGAGTTTATACTTCTCGAATTCATAACCTATCTAGGTCAATACAAAATATTCATTTTTAGGGTTCCGTACCTCTACAGGTAAAAAAAGGAACCCTTATCCGTCTGTCTGTCTATCTCTTGTCCGTCTGTCCGTCTGTCTATCCGTGTGTCACCACCGATTTTCTCAGGAACGGGCGGAACTAGCAATTTATAACAGATACTTAGTATAGTCTCCCTATTAGGTGTATAAAAATCAAGGTCCTGAGTGAAATTTTTCAGGCGAATTTATTTTTTATTTTTTTATTATAGGTATTAGGTATGTACTTATAAAAAATCGTGTTAAGTACCTATAATAAAAAAAATTGATACTACGGGAAAATATTTTGGAACAAAGGCAAGCATTTAAATTTTGTTGGTTAATATCAATTGAAGTTCAAGATCTATGTACTTACTCGTACATAGAATGTATAATTAACATAGTCAAATTTGTTCATTTATATTTTTTCTTAATAATTGTGGCTTGTGTTTTGCTAATCTACCTTTTTTGTCTAATATGTGTCTTCTTCTTCATCCGCTTAATTAAGTTTGCGCTAAATTAAGTCCGCCTAGTTAAAAATTTTCGTTTTTGTTGTGTTTATTAATAACTAATAACTAATAACTATTAACATTAATAACTATAACGACTTGAACTAGTAATTCTTATCGTACACATTTATTATGCAATAATTGCTATATTATCTTTGTATAATTATCAGTAAAATCAAATAATATTTATAAATAGATTGATTTTTATAGCGATTTATTATACTTTGCTTCCCAATACAAACTTTCATCCCCATTTTCACCCCCTAAAGGCATGATTTCTGGGCTAAAAAGTATCCTATGTCCTTCCCAGAGTCTCAAACTATCTTCTTAGCAAATTTCATCTAAATCAGTTCAGTAGATCCAGAGATTACACCCTACAACCTCACAAACATGAACTCACAAACTTTACCTCTTTATAATATTACTATAGATAAAATTAAGTACTTATAAATAAATTATGCGTCTAAATTACTTTAAATTTATTTGACAATAATTAACTCAGGCATGAAATAAAATCAAATTAAATTCAAATTATTATGTAACTTTGTTGCGCGAAAATTTGTAGTTCTAGTTCGAGTAGTCCTTAATCGAGTATGATAATAGGCGGAACACAAGTTTACCGTTCCGATTGAATGAAACGTGAACGCCCCGAAGCAGAATAAGATTGATTCATTATTATTACGCTCGTATTGAGGAAAATTTGATTTAAATTTAAGATAACAAGCTATTATTGCTTTCGAATGATTACTTTTATGTATCAATGTTGTAATTTTATATAGATTTTTATCGCGCTTAATACCTAAGTGTGTCTTCACACGTTATTAAAATTAAGATAAAAATAAAATTTTACGGCACATACTTACATTTAAATTATTTTTTAGTTTGTAATTATGTTAAATAGACCAAGACCTGTTGCGCTAAATGTTAATTATTCATATAATAAATTAAAATAAGAAAAAATATTTTTAAAAGTGAAAAATAATAATAAAAACCGACCTTCACACACTAAATTTCATTTAATTGTGTAATCAGATAATTTCGAAATCTGCTTACTTAAAATTTCATAATACACCATTTTTTTAATATTCTCGAAAACGCCATATTCTATCTACGTCAAAGAAAATTTTATGGGACCTCAAGATTTACCATTAAGGTAAATCTTGAGGTATCATAAAATTTTTCTACATAATAAGATTACAATGTAAACTAACAAAATCGGTGAAGCCATATCCGGGAAATCAGTGTATAACCATATCGTCTAATAAGTAGTTCAGAAACGTATGCGTAATCATGATCAAGAAAAAAAAAACTTTCGCTCTAAATAAACACCTACACGAATACCTGTTATAAAAGTAATTACTTTTACAATATGAGGCCAAATTCGCATTTACTTCACGGACGCGTAAGTAAGTATACAGCAGATCAATCATTAATGATTAGGTATGATTGTTTCAATAAGCTGTTGTGTTGATTCTAGCGATTATACTTGAACGTTGTTGCTGATTTCAGTTATTATCGATTATATAATATAACTAGCATTGCCCGCGGCTCCGCCCGCGTTCAGATGACCAAAAACCTAATTCTTAGGTTTTACATAATATTAGTATATTCTTACAATGCAGTTTTTGTATTTTTTCTCAGAAATGAGATATTTTCCCGTGGTAAAAAGTAGCCTATATGTTGACCCGGATAACCAGCTATCATCATACCAAATTTCATCAAAATCTGTTCAGTGGTTTTCTCGTGATGCGGTAACAGACAGACAGACAGAAAGACAGACAGACAGACAAAAATTCTAAAAACTATAGATTCGGACTCTGTATCGATAATAATGTCTATTTCAATTAGATTTCCCAAAAAATATTTAATGTACAGATTTGACTTAGTTAGAATTTTATTATATGTATAGATTTATAATGTTGCCTATAAACGAGTTATATGTGGAGGTAAGAAAGTGTAATGATGAATATGATTGTCCAAATTTTACTTTTGATTTGATCTACCATTTATTTATTTGGTGAAATATAAATATTATCCTATAAAGATACTAGCTATAATACTCTGCTATGTGCTGACTTCAAACACTTTTAACCATTAATTTTGTTACGTTAGTAGATTTGTTTTTTAATTTTACGAGCTATTGAGATAATGAAGCTTTTACTTAGGAATAGACCGTGTCCATCCAAGCGCGAAGTGAAAGCGGGCACTTTAGTGATGCTTAAAACTCAAATCAAGTTTACTCTAAGTGACTAACGGTGTAGACTGTAGACTGTAGAGTGATATAAAAAAATCAAATAAATATTTTAGGTTTTGTATTACAACGTAACGAATATTGTAAAAAATATATACAGCATTTTTATTCTAGGTAGTTTAGATAAATTGTATTTTTATACGGTGTGACAGGTATAAATTAAATTAATCGATTTTCATTTGACCTTACATTTTTATTTTTATATGTAAAATGTAATAGATATATTATATGGTGTCGGTAAATTCAGTAGGTATGTACGTACGTGTCGAAATAAATTAAATCTGCAATATTTCAGTAGATTTTTTATTTTGTCAAATTTAAACTATTAGAAAATTACAGTTCCTCATTTCGTTCTTAATAATGGTAAGCGGATATTGTCACTTGGCACGTGAATAATTGGCACTGTTTGGGATCTTATGTATGTAATCTCAGAAACGGCTTATCAGATTTAGATGTGGTTTTCACAAATATATTGTGGTAAGCTTCACTTAATATTGTGTTTGTTTCATGTCAATCCGTTCATAAATAAAAAAGTTATGCCAATTTAAAGAATCACGTCGAACATTTGCTAAACGTAGCATTGACTGAAACTTTACTAAAAATATAACAAATCCAGATTTTTTTCAATTTTTTTTGTTTCTCGGTCTGTTTGTCTGTTTGTCCCGTACAAACAGACTGATCTCCGAAACTGTTGGACCGATTTAAATGAAATTTTGGATGGTGGTACCTCCTATATATATGTATATATCTCCGGTAAACATTTTAGATACTTTTCATCACGGAAAATTAAAGAGTTCCCGTGGAACAGTCAAAACACTATAGTAACTTATACAGCTCAGTACATAAAAACTACTGATTGCATTTTAATAAAACTTTACAATAATATAGTTCCTACATCAGAATAACAAATAGGCAACTTTTTTCCGGGAAAAATGTACGATTCCCGTAGGATAGATTTGATTTTGTTTGTAGCGGGGAACCCGAGCAAAGCGAGGGTGAGCCGCTAGTTGCTTTAGTTAGAGATTGATTTTAAGTATAAATATGTCAGGACATTAACACACAACACCATCTAGTTCCATGGTAAGCTACGAGGCTTGTGTTATGAATACCAGATAGTTGATACATTATACATATATAACTTTTAAATACATACATATTATAAATATAAACAGCCATGACTGGAGTACAAATATTCGTGCTCAGCACAAATGAATGCTCCCAGCGGGACTCGAACCCGCGACCGCTGGCGCAGTAACGTGTCGTCAAAAGTATAATTAAAATTATCCAACAATAATTTTTATGATGAATGATACTGTTTGAAATGTAAAAATAAAAAGAATATCTAAATTAGGATTTAGCTAATAAACTAATTTATGGCTAGCGCCGACATGACGTTGACAAGAAATTAATATGGCGTCAACTCAACAAGCGGGTAAACGTAGCCTTTCGAATTTTAGCGTCAGAATTGCACACAACATTGTAGATCTTAATTATACTACTACGAAACTGTCAGTTGTTTTTACTTGCATGTCGTAAATCGGCTCTGGAATGCATTATAAATAATAATCAATATAGGCTTTAAAAGGTTTACTATGGCAGTTTTCTTACAAAAAGTAGTTTATTTCTAGTAGTACATATATCAATATTATAAGTACTATACGAGTGTAGTGTTGCCAGATTTTAGCCAGTTTGGTAGGTTTTTTTTAGAAGTTATGGCAATATTTTATTTTAATTTTAAATAAATTATGTACTTATATATACAAACTTATAGTAAAATTCTAACTGAGTCAAATCTGTACATTAAATAATTTTCGGAAAACCATATTGAATTAGTCATTATTATCGATACAGAGGCCGAATCTATCATTTTTAGATTTTTTATCTGTCTGTCTGAGAACGCATTACGAGAAAACCGTTGGACAGATTTTAATGAAATTTGGTATGACGATAGCTGGCTATCCGGGTCAACGTTTAGGATACTTTTTACTGCGGGAAAATATCTCATCTTTGAAAAATCTATACTAACCGTTAAACACACGTAGGGACGAACTCGAGTAGAGCGATGGTGAGTCGCTAGTTATTTAATATTATTTTTGCTTTCGAATAGTACCTTTTATAGCAGCGATGTAATTTTACATAATTTTTACTTACCATATGTGTTATGTAAGTTAGTGTGTCCTAGCATATAATTAAAATTAACATAAAAAAGAAAAAAACAATACGGTAGATTCATTTAAATTATTTGTGATTATCTAATTATGTTAAATATATGTTATAATTCTTATATAATAGTGTTGAACAATAAAATATTTTTAAAATTAAAAAAATATTTATGGCTGCATGCGAGAGGTACTAAGTCGTCCAGAAACGTGTGCATAATCATGATCAAGAAAAAACAATTAATTTTCTCTAACACTTTTATATATTTAATTAATTATTTATTTAATGTAAAATCTTTAAAAGTTTTTTAATAATTAATTAATATTAATTTTGTATATTTAATTAATTATTTATTTATTGTAAAATCTTAATTATTGTAAGATTTCTAAAAGATAGTATTATTTAAAATGTCAAATATTCGTGTAAATCTAAGAAAGTATTATTTCTTTTTAAGTCAACTATTTTCAGTGTAGTTTAGAAATAAAGAAATGAAATTATCAAAGGCTAACTTTAATTTTATGAACCACCGTTTGAACTCATAATAAAGGTATCTGGTCATGTTTGTTTCTAGTCTTAGTTGCCGTTATATTGCAAATAAAATAAATGAATCTAGTTTGACAATAAAAACTATTTTATTATTAGTACTAATAGCTACTAGTCGCTTATGCAAAATATAACTTTTTATACTTTTTACTAACATTGCCCGCGGCTCCGCCCGCGTTCAGATAACCAAAAACCAAATTCTTAGGTTTTACATATTAGTATACTTTTACTCTTACATGCAGTTTTTGTATTTTTCTCAGAAATGATATATTTTCCCGCGGTAAAAAGTATCCTATATGTTGACCCGGATAACCAGCTATCATCATACCAAATTTCATCAAAATCCCTCTAGTAGTTTTTCTGTGATGCGGTAACAGACAGACAGTCAGACAAAAATTCTAAAAACTATAGATTCTGTCTCTGTATCGATAATAATGTCTATTTTAAAAAGATTTTCCAAAAAATATTTAGTGTACAGATTCGGCTTAGTTACAATTTTATTATATGTATAGATTATACTTCACTTATGTTGTACCAATTGTGATTGATGATACCAGAATTGCGTATCTCTTTTTTAAGTCAAGAAACAGCTTATAAATATATATATATATATATATATATATATATATATATATATATATATATATATATATATATATATATATATATTATATATATATATATATATAATGTATAAATTCGCTCTTATAGATACATATTATTTACATAGCAGTAATATGGACTTTTTAACGCGTTTTATTCGATAATCGATCAACCAAGAACAGTACTTTGCTTAAAATTTGTTTTTAATTAAATAAAAAATTAATTTAAAAAAATAAGTTTAATTTAAATAGTTAAGTAATTTTAATCAATTTTTCGTAAAATGAAAATCTTATGTTTACTTATCGAGGATACAGAAACACACATGCAGACAAAATCGCCGCTTAAAACTCGTATAATTATACTAAAAAATAATAAAGTCATCGTTGAATAATATAGAACACACAATTAAGTAATTACATATAAAATTGCAAACATAAAAACGGTTGTTAGGTGCAGCAGTGGTACAATTAGTCTAATAACTACCAGATAATATAAGTTGTATAATAATTAATTAATCACGGACTGCTTGGTAGATTTTATTTACGGTTCACAGATTCAAAATTAATGTGTGTTACAATAGTGTCGTAGTGGAGTGTGTAACGTCTTTAAACCAAAGATAATAATCGAAATCACACGTCTGACGCATGCTTAATAATATACATAATATATCCTAAGACAAATCCTAGAAGAGGCGCTAGTGTTGAGAGAGGTCTCTAGAACTGTTAAAAGACACTGAATGTTTATCTATTTGGTTATTATATATTAATTATGGAAAACAAAATCCTGATAAACTGTCGCGCTTACAATTATTATATTAAATTTATAGCTATGCCGCACTTACAAATACTTTTTAACAACAGCAATAGGGCCTTACTCACCAGTGGCGCCATCTGGTGCCACCAGAAAACATAGCCTTCATTGTCGTAAAAGGGTCGTTAAAAACTTATTACAATTAACGTCACTATCTGTTTGTAAATTACCTTGCGTGAGAAAGGAATAAAATATTTTCTAGAAGAGAATTGAGATTTTTTTGAGTACTAGAATGTTACTTGTTTATGTATATATATTAGTATAGGGTGTCGAGAGAGCTAAGAGAAGATGTCATGGATCAAAAGATAAAATTCTAAATTTATTCCATTAGAATTTTCAAATGTTGTTATTAAAAATATATTTATAATGAATCAGTGCAACAAGCCCGTAAGGAAGCCTACCCTAAGTCGTAAATAGCGTGTGCAACTTTTTTTTAAGACTGTGTTTAGAAAATAATTTCTGTAGCACTACCTAAAATAGAATACCGTAAGATAAAATAAACAATTGGCAAGTATAGACGTCTGTTAGCTGTCTAACGTTTATGAATACAAAGATGGCAAAGCTTTTACCTGCAAGTATTGAGAGGTTAAAGTTCCAGTGGAGTTTCCTTAGAGTTTTGAGTCTAAAACCGTTAAATCGGTAAGTTATTTTATATTAGATATAGTAAATTCAACAAAGATGGCTTAGTTAGAATAAAATATTAGTTTTAGAAAGACAGACAGACAATGTAGGCTAAGTAATAAGTAGGTCGAAGGTTTTGGTATGGAACCCTAAAAACCAAAAATCTAGCACAAAATGCTCAATGTTCCTAAGTATACTGCTAAGATTCATGTTAACAAAGATTAAATATAATCAGCTTATCGCTAATCCGAGCATGAATAAATCACCTTAATATAGCTAACAGTCTTAATTAATATTTATCAAACGTGTAATCATAAAAACACGTGTTTACCATCTGGAGGCACAGCTAATGGGCCATTGACTCTATATGAGTCATTCATAAAATCTCAATCCACATTTTTAATAATTTATAGACTCTTTTTATCACATTTATATCGATTTTCACGATATTAATGAGCTATATGTTAATATTGTAACACATTATGCTATTAGTCGAATTTACGGTATTATTTTCTAAGTTGTATAATTTTATCTAATCTATACATATAATAAAATTGTAACAAAGTCGAATCTGTACATTAAATAGTTTTTGGAAAATCTAATTGAAAAAGACATTATTATCGATACAGAGTCCAAATCTATAGTTTTTAGAATTTTTGTCTGTCTGTCTTTCTGTCTGCCTGTCTGTCTATCTGCCTGTCTGTTACCGCATCACGAGAAAACCACTGGACAGATTTGTATGAAATTTGGTATGATGATAGTTGGTTATCCGGGTCAACATATAGGATACTTTTTACCGCGGGAAAATATCTCATTTCTGAGAAAAAATACAAAAACTGCAATGTAAAAGTATACTAATATGTAAAGCCTAAGAATTTGGGTTTTGGACATCTGAACGCGGGCGAAGCCGCGGGCAATGCTAGTATAGATATAAATAACTCGTGTCATTGTTTGTGGTCGCAATCCTCCAAAACGGCTCGACCGATTTTAATGATTTTTTTTGTATATTTGGTTACCCTTTAACCAACCCCCTTTTTTTAAGTAACCAGGGGCGTAACCGAGCGGAGAGAGGGTGAGTCGCTAGTATATTAATATATAATTAAAATAGTGAAAACAAGTAAAGTGCAAGTAATAATGATGGTTTCTAAATAATATTCATATTCTTTCGAATAAAATAAAAGTCAATTTTAAGCTTTCTTTCAATTTCTTTAGCAATACATTTTTTTCCATGTTGCATGAGTTGATGGATTAATGCCGTGTTTCTTGCATATTTAATCGTTATATTGCAACATTGCTTATATCTATATGTATAAATAATATACAGCAAGAGTCATTAGCTATGTGAAGATTTGTGTCGAGCTAAAATAATATTCGTTATCTAAATTTATAACATGTGGTGTTAAGATTAATAAAAAATAACATACATACATACATACGAACATAGAACCTCCTCCTTTTTGGAAGTCGGTTAAAAATTGAGCTATTCTGATTATAGAACTAGGAATTAGTATATAGATATAAGCAAAATTCCTCAAAAACTTATAACAAAACCTTTGCATTTGAATTCATTTGATTTGTTTTGACCAGTCTCACACATTTTTTTTCTATCACCATTTCATTTTCCTATTATCTTTATGAATTACTATATCAGTAATAGTTCGAATTGAAAACATAGCTTAGTATATTTTAATCGGTGAATTAGATTCAAGGGCAAAGGTGCGCTTCACTTTTTGCTTCTATGCAAAACTTGTCTGGCAGTGGCAGACTAAAAAAAATAAACGAACAGACAAGATAAATTATATAAGTTTTTTATCTATATAACACTAGCGACTATATATATAATATATATATAGATTTACAATAAGTATGAAAGTCTGCCCGATTTGTTGACATTTATGATTACTGCTCCGCTCCCTTGCGTAATAACATGATGATATATGGCCTATAGCCTTCCTCAATGAACGGGCTATCTAATACAAAAAGAATTTTTCAAATCCGATTTGTTGTTCCGGAGATTAGCACGTACAAACAAACAAACTCTTTATAATATTAGTATACATTAAATGATTCGTATCTCCATTCAGTTGTCAAATTAACTTTCTCAGTGCATAGCTACATATTTAAAGTTTTAATTTATAAAATTTCATTCGAAAAATCTACTGTTCATTATACGTGAATATAATCTGTCTAATGCAATGTGCAGTGACTATTAATAATACCTTTCACTTTTTATATCGCGCTATGTCTAATGTAAGAACCCATGATAACTGTAACTAAATGCGATCGAATTAGTTAGCGCACGCGCAGTGAGATTAGATTTTTGTATATATATAAAATTTTCTACGTATTTGCTTTTAATATCACTACTTGGTTTCTGTAACTAAAAGCTAAATCAATTGTGATGAAGCTTAGTATGGAAATATTAATATCTGAGAAAGTTTATTACGAGCAAGACAAAATCAGTAAGAAAGATCACTTTGGATAATAGAGTTATCTAAAATAGGTCTCTAGTTATATGTAATTAAATAGAGGAAGTTCAAGTAAGGTTCTTGAAGTTTATAAGAGTAAGGAAGAGGGAAAAAGTGCCAAGTGATAATATTAAAAATATTCTGCCTTACTTTTCATGTAGGTAGAAGAACTGTTACCATGGTCGTTGTGTTTGGTTCGAGTCCCACTGGGTAAATTTTTTAATTATTTGTTTTGTCATAAAAGCTTGCTGGTTTTGTTAAATGCGTGCCCATATAAGGTAATATTACCTTTAGTTATTAATTATTAATATATCCAATAAGAGCGGCATAACAGCGGAAAAATTGTAAATTATTTTGTCACGGATCAGTAATTCAATAACTTGTTCTAGACAAATAGTTAATAAAATAACCGCATTTACGAATACATATAATGCATACAAAAACGGTTTTCAGTAAAAAATGCTCTAATTCTAATCTAATTGCTCGTCAGTGACAATGACTTGAACCATTCCTAAAATACTTGATTACTTTCTAATAAAAAAGGTACATCTTAAGATTCAAAATCATTTCAACAATAGGGGTGGACTTGAAGTATAATCTTTTAAACCGAACATGTATCTGCCCGTATCTGTTACTTTTTAAAGTTCAACAGATTATTTTCTATTTGATTTATGTATATAAACATATATAAATAAATAAATATGATGGGACATTAACACACATTAGTTCCATGGTAAGCTACGAGGCTTGTGTTATGGATACCAGATAGTTGGTACACTATACATATATAACTTTAAATACATACATATCATAAATACAAACACCCATGACTGGAGTACAAACATTCGTGCTTATCACACAAATGAATGCCACCAGCGGGACTCGAACCCGCGACCGCTGGCACCGCAAGTAGCGTCACTACAAACTGAGCTAAACGTTTCGTCTAATATGTAAGTCAAATAAAATAATTTGATAGCAGATTTCCGGACTCCAATGGACATGACATTGATTTTTACTTATACTTATTATAATTGTCCATTTGAAATATCTACAAAAGAATACCGGGATTCTTTACGATCACGACACTTTAATTGGTGTAGTTGTTTTAGATCAAGGCAAAATTGCTAATTTTAACGCCACATACACAAACATACCTCTGTATATATAGACCTTTATATAATTTTAACAATGCTGATTTGAACATTTAAGACAAGCTACTTCACCTGCCCTACACAGTTGGATGGGTGACGATTTAGAATCATTACAAATGCCATTTAGATTTATGGAAAACACGTTAAGATTTAGGTTCTAGATGCCAATTTGTTGCAGGCAACAATCAGGCCCTTGACAGGCTGTTAATTAGACCATTCTAGTTTTGTCATAAGCCATCGTTACTACCTTTTAAGTAAAATAAGCAATTTTAATTAACTTTAATAAAATATCTATATGAAATTATGGTATGTACACTAATTTTCAATGCAATTAAAAATTGTAGCGCACATTTTTGGAATGTTCGTGCTAAGTGCAAACTCTATTTTCTCTATTCCCACGATGTTTCATAGCAAATATCTAATGAAGCAAGGTACTTTAATTAACATGGATCTGACTATTTATGCCATGTTGAAGCCTTATGAGGTGTTGTAGTTATGGGCCCAGATAATTTTAACTCGAATAACGATCACCAAATCGGTTGCTGTTAAGTATCGTACTAGATTGACTGCGTCTGGGAGTTAAGGTCGCTGTAATTATATGACTTATTACTCATATTGCATGTTATAACATGTAGTAATGAGAAAAAAATGTATTTGGAATTAAATTTTCAGTAAAAATGTCTCTAAGTTTGTTTATTTAATAAATTATACTTGGCATATTCTAATATATACGTAGAAAATCCATACTAATATTATAAATGTGAAAGTGTGTTTGTCTTTCTTTGACGTCAAAACGGAGTGATGGATTGGCGTTGTTTTTTTGTGTGTAAATAGTTGGAGGGCTGGAGAGTGACATAGGCTACTTATTATCGCGGGAGATTATCTATATCCCATGGAAAACGTTATAATACAATCCAAAAAAATATTAACAATCAGAATTACTTGAAACTCGGCATTAATGATCTTCAATAAAATTAAATAAACACGTGTTTTAGCATTTTTCGAAAATCATCCTATAAGGGAGTAAAATAGGGGATGAAAGTTTGTATGAAACTAACTTTTTAGAGATTTTTTTATAGTTTTAGCGCGAGCGAAGCCGCGGGTTATGCTAGTAACTAATATATGGACAATATGGTTTTAATGAATATCATTGTTTATGTTATGATCATGAACGAATAAGTCACTGGACCAGACATATAAGCGGACGTACCTTTATCTGTCTTATTAGTAGCTAGGAAATTTCAGCCTTTGTCGTATGTTTTTTGCGTCAGTCTCAAGCATTTACTTGTCAACAAACAATCTGCCAAAAATGACTAAATGTTCTGTTAAATGGTGTAAAAACTATAGCGGCGGAAGCAGCACTGTTTCTTTTCACTTGTAAATACATTATTTTATTACATTTATTGTTATTTATCACACAATTTAATAAAATTGTAAAATAAAATGTCATATTATCCAACTATGTTAAATATAGTCGATATTTCTATGTATTGTTGACATCTGACAACCATCATAAAATCCCTGGATTATACCATTCAGAACAAATGACTAAACTGTCGAGTGAGTCCATTTGACATCGACTAGTGCTTGACAATGTCGAAAAATATATCGATATTTGACGAAATAACTGAACGAATTGTGTTATTTGTACAGTGCAATCTGATGACAATAAATTTATAAAAATATTTTCTAAATCAAATATAAATATAAATGCAAAAATTATAATTAGTAACTTAATTTTTTATTTTATTTTATACCACATTTATATACTTTGGAATATTATTCCATTGTAATAATAATAAAGATCATTTTATTTCAACACATAAGTTACACAAAATCAAACAATAATGTTTTAGCACTAAACTTCTGGGTTGGCGATTTGTAATAAAACACTTTACCACTTGCACTAATTATTTTACTTTCACGATCCAACACTCACTTTTTCACAATTTCCAATCACTTTTCTTTTTTCCTAATTTCACAAATGCTTATTTAGAACTGAGCAATATTAGGACAGTGTCACATTTTTATAACTACCCGAGACAATCAAGTGCCAATTAAAATCGTTCAATAACAGAATCAACAAAATTACTTTATTTAATTAAATTAGTTTATATATTTTTTTAATCTTTACAAAATAATATTTATTATATATTAATGGAATATACACCCGATATTCATTTGTTTATTAACATTATTATAGGCCAACAGAATGTTGCCATCAATGCCATCGTATTTATATAAACCAAATTAATAAATAATTATTATTTAACACATTATTACTGCCTCTTTAATTCATTTATATTAATTTATTATAATAAAAACAGATATTTTAAATTAAAAGATGTAAAATTATGATGACTATGCTAACCAATGTCTAAAATGTCATTCATTCGTTCATCGATATATGTATTTTATCGATTACGTTCAAGCACTAGAAATATTGTATTGTGTACCTGTGTGTATAATAATGTAATAAAATCTTTGTGTGCGTTATGCGTCTTTTGGTTGAACGAGTTTTCATACATTTGTATTTTATGTCTCGTCCAGTGGTTTATTCGTTCATGGTTATGATATTTAACTAATGATGTTAAGCTCAATATTTGTTTTATTTGTATGTCGCAACGTGATTACAATGGTGACATGTATAGTAGAGGATAATTCGGTGTGTCTACAATATGTAATCTGCGTCACGGCGTAGCGGTCACGTTACAATGATGAAGTGCCACTCCCTATGCATGTATGCAAGTATTTATTTCATATTAGCGACTTACTGTTACACTGCTCGGGTTCGTCCCTAGTTACGTTTTAACGTTTAGTATAGATTTCTTAGAGATAAGATATTTACCCGCAGTAAAAAGTATCCTATAAGTGGACATAACCAGCTATCATCATACCAAATTTCATCAAAATCTGTTCAATGGTTTTCTCGTGATGCGTTCCCAGATACACAGATAGACAGGCAGACAGAAAAACAAACAACTTTTTAAAAACTATAGATTCGGCCTCTGTATCGATAATAATGACTATTTCAATAATATTATTAGAATTTTCATTCTAATGTAAATTTTCACAGTAGATATTAAAATAATAAAAAAAATTATCAGCACTAAATTAATATTATTCTTATATGAGAAGTGGTTTTGGAATTATTTTAAAATACACACGTAGACACACATTTATCTCGTGAATATTATTGTATTATCAGCGTAGCCATCGTTTAACTGTATACTTATAAGAATGTTATTTAATAAATTTTATTTCATACATGAAAATATTGATATTTAAATAAGTTATAAACTTTACATACTTACTAGAAACTTCAAGCTTTCAAAAGTCAGAGTTCAGTGAAGTGCTAAAATTTTATGAAATACACGTAACTTTCCACTTATTTATATATAACAGATATGCATATAGCAGCAGCTCTATCTATTACTAAGAATAGAACATATGAAATGCTTGCGAAGTATGAAAAGAGCACAACTGTGTTAGCATTTCAAGCATATCTATACATATAATAAAACTGTAGAGGTCGAATGTCTGTACATAAAAAAATATGCAAAAACCGTGTCAGGGGGATGTAAGAAGAGAAATAGAACAGATCCAGATTTTCTCATTTTTTTGTTTCTGTCTGTTTATCTATTTGCCTGTTTGTACGGGCTAATCTACGAAACTGTTGGATTGATTAGAATGAAATTTTGCATGGTGGTACGTTATATCTCCGGTCAACATTTTAAATACTTTTCAACCCGGAAAATTAAAGAGCTCTTGTGGGATAGTTAAAAAACTGTAGTAACTTATACAGCTTAGTACACGAAAACTGCTGATTGGTTTTTAATAAAACTTTGCTATAATATAGTTCATACATCAGAATAACAAATAAGATACTCTTTATCCTGGAAAAATGTACGGTTTTCGTGGGATAGATTTTTTTTTGTCTAGAGGCGAACCAAGCGAACTTAATATTAAATTTATAATTTGAATTAACTTAATGTTTCAAATATATGAACTGTTTTTAAATAAACTTAACTGATATATGTATGTTTGTTTGCGGCACAATTCGTATAGTGTGTACAACAAATAATTATTATTCTACGTGGTTTATATGGGAATGTTGAAATTTTTCAATCACCGATGAGACATAATCTATTTATTAATAAAATAATCGTGTACATCAATTAAAAATTAGAGATTATCTGCGCTTATATATGCACGAAAAAGTATACACTCAAATTGATAAGCTTCTCCTATTTTGAAGTCAACAAAAAAGGCCGGCTAATGGCTATACTACCTAAGCTATATAGTAATCTGAACCTAAAGCTTTACAATCTACTAAAACAGCTCAGAAGGGTTTTCCAGGAAGACAAATATTTGGCAATTAACAATTATATTTCTCGCTCTTTCTGTATACTCATTTTACATTTATATTTTATATTCCTAACTCATATAATCCGAATCACCGACTGTCCACTTGACATATCAAAAATCTATATTCAAAATCTACGAACTGGCACATAAAAATAACTGAATGTTACACAACACGCATATAAATACAATACAATCCTATGGCTTTATATAGTAGAATTTTTATTTAAGACCACAACGAAGATAATTAATTTATTAATTAATTATTATCATGTGAAAATAAATGGACACTTTCAAAGGTCTAATAGCAAAAGCTATAAAACTATGTTATTTGGCGTATCTATAATACAAAAACTATCTGACCTCAGGCAAATATGCATAACGGTTATTTAATATGAGACTCGCTACCAAGTACATTACTTAGCGATATAATGAAAAGTTTATATATCTATACATATAATAAAATGGTAACTAAGCCGAATCTGTACATTAAATATTTTTGGTAAATCTTATTGAAATACACATTATTATCGATACTGAGGCCGAATCTATAGTTTATATATATATATATATATATATATATATATATATATATATATATATATATATATATATATATATATTTCAAACATTCGTAATGAAAGAATTAAAAAGAATAATGATAGTAATTTGCCGTGGCTATTTATTGCATATCGTCCTTCACCTTAATTTTAGACACTTTTGTCTATAGTTTCTCACCAGACAATGAGTAAATTGGGTGCACTATCCGTCGATTGCAATAAGAGCGTTAGCTGTACAATGCATGTGACGTTTCTCACGTGAACACAATGTTATACAAATGTTAACAGCTCAACGATTTTGTTATATTATCAGAATTATTGTAACAACCAGGAAATAGGAAAAAAAATGGAGGAAAATATAGGAAACTGTGTATGTTAGCGTGAAATTGATTATTATTATATAAAATAACACAATTATGTCGATGTCGGAATTTATTATCAATAATTTTTTCATGTGGCAATATAAAGTAAACGTAATCTCTACAATGAATGACTCTATTGAGACAGACGTAAGATTTCGTTTTATAATTGTTATAAAATTACATATAAATATATCTAGAGCGCTTTGGTTTTTAATTATATTTTTTTTCCATATATTTTGTAATAACTTTTAAAGATTTTAAAGATTGCATTACTTTTGTTATATATTATTACAAGCGATTCAAACCCTGGACCTCCAGTCTGCAGCCGTACATGCTAGCCACTAGACCACCGAGGCTGTTTTCATATATTATAATAATAGTACAAAATAATTTTTAACATTTTCCTACAAAAAATATTATCTAAGAAATGTTACTATACTCTAATTCTGTCATTTTGTTTCGACGTGCACCTTGACATCGTGCAGTCGATAATTCACGCTTTCAGAACTCATGGCCATCCTTGTTAAAGCACCAGAGGTTGTGCTCGTACATTAGCGCATACCACAATGAAACCTATTGTGATTGATATTTAATTACACTATTGTTTTAAAATATTTTGTTCTTATTATTTAGTATTTTTAACACCTGACGTATAAATGAATGATATAATTTTAAAATGTGTGTCTGTCTATGGCATCGTAGCTCCTGAACGGATTTTGATGTGTTTTTTTACTATTTAATAGATATATAGGCATTAAAAAGATATGTAGATGTGCTGTGATACCTGAATTTATTATTAAACGTTTGGACGTGACCAATGTAAGTTGTACAAATAATTGAATATTTGTATAACTAGTTATTAAAATAAATAAATAAATAATAGATAAAGAGTTAGTTTGTAATATATTTAGTTTGGTACAGGAACTAGTTTTTTAATATATACGAGATTTAAACCAATTTTCAATTAAAATTCCGTATTAGCATTATGATTTATATCATTATCCATTTATTTAATGTTTCAAAACACCGTGTGATAAGGACTTCGATACTAGAATGTATCATTCATTTACCATATATGGTATATGATTAGTTATCCGCGTTTTATTATTTCTTAACCGACGTAGTTAAAGGTAATTAAAGGTAGCTACAAACATTTATGATTTCATGACAGTTGAATAAAGTGAACCGTTTGAAGTCAAATATAAAGCGTGTTTCATATTTGTTCAACTTTATGTATTGAGAACTAATCAATAATTTTAAAATTTTGCATGAATTATAAATGAGTGAGATGTAATAGACGTTTAAAAATATGATATTTATTATTTTTCTGTTTATTTTTGCTTATTGCAAGTAAGAACACTAAAATACGATTAAAGTAAAAAAAAATGTGCGTGTGTGTACTTATGTACGCACGGAAGAAGTTATACTTCTTTGACATAACAGAATAAAAATAACTAAAGATTTCATCCAGTATGTCAGAGCTCTCTGTTTGCAAAACAAAAGCAGCTAACTTCATGATGTCGCTTTCAACTAACTTCATCATGTCGCTTTATTTTTGCGCATTTGCGCTTCGCTTTTTGCTGTCGCTGTGTGCGTGCATCATAAAAATTTTACTCTCATATTTTTCCCAAACGTGCCAAAAGAAGTATAACTTTAAAAATACAGATTATAAAATTGTTAGCGGGAATGGTAGATATATTTAAACTTCATCCTCTATTAATATCTGTAAAGTGTTTGTCAATATTACAATACTTTGTGTAAATAAGATATTTATCTAGCAATTTAATAGGCACTAAAATTAAATGCCATGTATAGATATAAAGCATGGTGAATTGATTCACGAATATTGATATCGAACAGCGATAACTGCCAATCGGTCGCCAATGCCTTAATCTCAACCTATAATTAAAGTTTAGAAAGGTCAGTTCCGGTACTAACACAAAGGTTATATATAACAGTGTTGTGTTTGTTCATTTAATAATAGAAATGTGTCAAATTCTCATGTGTTAAAAACCTCATGCATTTTTGAGTTTGTATAAATAAGAAGATTGTAGAAATTAGAGAAGTAGGAAGTTCTTTTTAATTATGAGTACTCCTTGATGGCATTGAAAATAAACTAATATATAGACAAAAGCATTTTTGTTTGTTTGTCTTAACTTTACCTAGTAATAGAGCATCATAGGACACCTGGTATGTAATTGTAAAGACATTGAACTAGTGACGTAAATAAATAGCAAATGTATATTTAAAGTTGAGTTTTCCGGTAAATACGAATAGTAAACCTGTGTACTTAAAAGTGTAGGCGTTAACGAATGCATTGGTCATAGTCGTGATAAGTCGAGCTTAAATCAGTCACAAGATCTATTGGCGGTGTGAGAATTATAGACTAGGAGCCATAATGGCCACTTGTTATGGCAACACTGAAGGTTTACGTGTACGTAAAATTTAGAGGTCGCTCTAGAGTAATGAGTAATTAATTAAATATTTAAATAATATAATAATTACTATACTTCTATACTAATATTATAAAGAGGTAAAGTTGTGAGTTTGTGATGTTGTAGGGGGTAATCTCTGGATCTACTTAATCCATTTAGATGAAATTTGATAAGAAGATAGTTCGAGGCCCTGGAAAGGAGATAGAATACTTTTTATCCCGGAAATCATTCTTTAAGGGGGTGAAAATGGGGATGAAAATTTGTATTGGGAAGAAAGCTAGGGACAAACCCGAGCTAAGCGAGGGTGAGTCGCTAGTATATTAATCATATTACTGTTATAATATTTCTTGTATATTTAGATAAGTTTGGTATTGTTCAAGGAAACATGAAATTTATAATTACATAAATCAAATATTTTCTAATTTGTAGTGGTTTCATATTTTTTAATTCAGTTTTGTGTAAAAATATTTTTTTAATTCAACTAAAACGATTTCGTAAAATAAATCTTCTAAGTTTACATCCAAATAATTTAAATTCAATGTTGAAGAAACTAAAGCAATACCTAATCAGATCCGGACTCTTTGAAATTGGCAGCACGAACCATTTCTCATGCAGACTTCGTTCTAAGATTACCTGTATTATTATGCATGTGTTAAACACTTTGCCGATGCATGGAATATGACGTCATATATTATGTAGACTGGTAAGTGTGAACGAAAGCGAAATGGAGAAATTCGCATTTAAAACTGCAAAGGGGTACCGACTTGTTATATTAACATATTTTATGTGTAATTTTATAATATCTACTTAATAATAATAAATATTTTACTTTTTCCTTAAATTTCTATTTCAATATTGAAGGTTTCATAATTTACTCTCGTAGTGACGTAAAAACTCTGTGCTAATGAGATTTTTAACAGACGAATTTATTAAATACTAGCGGCTTCGTTCGGGTTCGTCTCTAGGTACGTTTGACGGTTAGTATGGAATAGATAGACTACATACACATAGGTATGATGAGTTTTATATCCCTTACTTGAGAAATGATTGATTTCCCATACAAACTTCCACCCCCTCTTTCACCTCCATAAGGGATGATTTCCGGCGTAAAAACTATTCTATGTCCGTCTCAGTGTCTCAAACTATCTCCATACCAATTTTCATCTCAATCGGTTTAGTCGTGAAAAGGTAGCAAACAAACAGAATTACTTTCGCATTTATAATATTAGTAAAAGTTTTAAGAGATATTGTTTATTCTGTAACAATATTCAAATATTTTAACCGGATTTTCCTGTATGCACTCTACAGTTTCCAAGTATTTAGTCTTGAATCGTTTAATAAACTAACCGGAAATTCCAATTACAGTAAATTATAGGGCCTTTAAGTGAAAATAATCTGACAAGCATGATTTACAAGGTCAAACAGGGAGATACCGAGTACCAAACGTTTTCATTGATCACATCATATATCACGTTTGTAGATGTTTCTTTGTTAAGCCAAGGTTTTAAAATACCTTTAAAAAATAGGTGCTGATAAAATGAAACTCAGTGGAGTCTGTACTCATTGAGCATTATATTCAGAAGAAATAACATAGCTATCTATATTTGTATTTAATTATACATGAATATATTTGTCTCTTATTATAAAGACTAGCGACTCACCCTCGCTCCGCTCGGGTTCGTCCCTGCTTACGTTTTAAGGTTTAGTATAGATTTCTCAGGGATTACATATTTACCCGCTGTAAAAAATCATATATGTTGACCCGGATAACCAGCTATCATCATACCAAATTTCATCAAAATCCCTCCAGTGGTTTTTCCGTGATGCGGTAACAGACAGACAGACAAAAATTCTAAAAACTATAGATTCGGTCTCTGTATCGATAATAATGTTTATTACAATAAGATTTTCCAAAAAATATCTAATGTACAAGTTCGACTTAGTTATAATTTTATTATGTGTATAGATGATTATAAATTTGATAGTTAAAAACATAAGATAAAGTTATACAGTAAGATGTTGTCATAGCGGAAATCAGATAGTTTGTGGCGACACCATATAATGCTCGCACACCGTATCGACCGTGGCGTCTTTCCTTTGCACAATTAGTATACACACTAGACTTGAATTAGTCACACTACTTGATATAATTACTGTCAAAGACAATAGAGTTAGGCAACTGAGCGTAAGTCAATCAGCTTATGATCATCTATTCTTTGTAAATATGTTTAAAGAAATATGGGATAGAATTTCAAATAGAAGGTAGAGTCGTCATCATATCAAAAAACTCTGCGCTACTGCTCATCACAGAAATGAATGCCCCCAGCGGGACTCGAACCCGCGACCGCCGGCACAGCAAGTAGGGTGACTACAAACTGAGCCAAACGTGTCTAAATGATGGGCTGGGCGTCGTAATATCTTTAAAAAATAGGTTCTTCCTTAAGAATAAAATATTCGAGGATTGAAATTCAAGTTGAAATTCTTTTAGAATTTACTTTTAATAGGTGATTGAACAATATCTCTCATTTATGTTCTGCTCTAATCTCGAAAAAATAGATTATGAATTTTTAAGTTTCAACTAAGTTTCTAATTCTCTAAGTATTAGAACAGCGTTGTAGGTATCATCAATTTCAATATAAAGGACATTAAGTACTCGTTTGTATAATATGATAGCTAAAACAACATTTGCTCTCAATGCGGTTAAACGCCAGGGCTCTTTATCATTACCACTTTACAAACGTAAATAATTTCGATTCATATTAATTTTATATTATTTTAGTTAAACATTTTTGTACAAAAAAACTTTTTAACAAAAAAAAAACCGAATTCAAACAAAAGCACTAAAAAGTAAAAAATAACTGATTGGTAGTTTTCATTTACTATACATACCTAATTAAATATTTTCGAAGTCGGTGTGCTTTGCTTTGTATCGGCTGGCACCGACTTCGAAATTATTTGACTAGGTATGTATAGTAAAAGACCATGACCAATCTGGAAGTATGCCCTTTAAAACAAAACAAATTGTCCAAATCGGTTAATAAATGACGGAGTTCTGAGGTAACAAACATTAAAAAAAATACAGCCGAATTGAGTACCTCCTCCTTTTAGAGGAAGTCGGTTGAAAAAGTAGATTAAAGAAAAGTGAGTGTTCTATAAAACTAAATTTTGAACTTAATTTCAATGCCGCTACGTAAATCTCCACTAGACGTATTTATGATTTCCTCAATAATGTTATTAAAATATTTCTGATTGTCTAGCTTGAAGGGTAAACAATTCGTTTGTTACGAAATATCAAATTGTAATATATGAAATTATCTTGGATATATGAAAACCGAGGTCGCTTGCCTGAGGTCAAGTACAAAATAACACTAATAAAATTACTATAATATAAAATAATTGAATCGTGGCTTGAATTTTCGTGGCTCGAATTTTTGTTTTTTTTTGGCGCTATTATTGTTATTTGAATTGAGTCCACGATAGCATTAAACTTTCTCAAAAAAAGACATAAAACAACATTATCAACTGACAAGTCATTGACAAGATGAAGCGTGCATAAACTTTCTTACTTAATATCAACTTTTTATACACATTTAGTCGATTTTTTCAAGAAGATATTTTATTATATAGTATATTATACTAGCGACTCACCCTTGCTTCGCTCGAGTTCATCCCTACTTACGTTTTAACGTTTAATATAGATTTCTCAGAGATGAGATATTTTTCCGCGGTAAAGAGTATCCTATATGTTGACCCGGATAACCAGCTATCATCATACTAAATTTCATCAAAACCTCTCCAGTGGCTTTTCCGTGATGCGGATGCGGTCTTAGGATGCGGTAATAGACAGACAGACAGACAAAAACTCTAAAAACTATAGATTTGGCGTCTGTATCGATAATAATGCCTATTTCAATGAGATTTTCCAAATATATTTAATATACAGATTCGGCTTAGTTACAATTTTATTATATGTATAAATAGTAAGTAAGAAGAATAAAAATATATGTTTTTAAAGCAATTACTTTGCCTTATAAGTTGGCAATCTGAATTATTATAAATGACATATAACATTAACATGACCATTGCAGTGTTTGTACACTTGCGGTTACTTTGCCCTAGATTTTAAAGTGGAGGACAATAGTGATTTCGTATGAACGAAACGAAAATGCAGGGCAAATCGTATGTCGTGAGAGATTCATATCTAAAATGCTAATGTTCAGTGTTTAGAACATGCTTAAAATATGTCGTAATTTATACAATCTTAGGTAAAGCAGTCTGCTTAAGATAATCAGTTCTTAAACGCATCTCCGTAGTACTCTGAAAATTACTTTCATTGTACTTAACAAAGCATATAATGAAGCTTTTAATAAACAAATTACACATTTAGAAAATAGTTTATTCAATCTATACTAATATTATAAAGAGGTAAAGATTTTGAGTTTGTGAATTTGTGAGGTTGTGACGTAGTAGGGGTTAATCTCTGGATCTACTGAACCAATCTAGATGAAATTTGGTAATAAGATAGTTTGAGACCCCGGGAAGGACATAGGATTCTTTTTATATCGGAAATCAACCCTTAAGGGTATGAAAATGGGGTTGAAAGTTTGTATGGGCAATCAAGCTAGGGACGAACCCGAGCGAAGCGAGGGTGAGTCAAATGATCTTAGTTTGCCCATTTTAACACAGCAACCGATAGATAAAAGTATTCACATAGAGTCGATGGTATAAACTTAATTTTTTAACCACATTCAAAAACAAAAAGGTACACAAATCGTCAGTATTTTTTGTGGAATAATGACTTAAGTGATTTTACAGTCAGTGTACTTTTATTATTAAAACGTTATACATTGAACTTTCTCATAGTATAAAGTTGTTACCAGCGCAAAACGAGAATGGAAGCTAGCATTTACAACGTCCATTTAATTTAAAGACATGATCAGAGTTGTCTTCTAAATTGATTAATAATTTGTGGTTAGCCCTATGAGGCGTAGGTCAAGTAGTAATTGCTCTATGTAATTATTGCCCGTCTATCAACATTACGCGCCTGTGGCTTTGAATTAGGGATTAAGATTAAGTCCTTAGATTAATCAAATTAGTATGCTGTTAATTTGATAAAATTTAAATAATTTTCTGCTATATTCTATTAGATTTTCTATGACCGATAAAAGTGTTAAAACTAGTTAGGTTCTCTCAGGCATACAGGTTTCCTGACAATGCTTTCTTTTACCGTAAGGCAAGTGATAATCGTATTGAAATTATGATTCACGTAAAAAATATTAGAGGTGAAGTTAAGCGAAGTGGGATCAAACTTCGAGTCTCTCTCTAACGTGTATTGCTCGACCACTGTCACTGCTTACTTATCTAATCTAATATATAAATATCTCGTGTCACGGTGTTTGTGGTCGCACTCCTCCGAAACAGCTCGACCGATTTTATTGATTTTTTTTGTAGGTATATTTGTTAGGTATGAGAATAGATCGTGAAGTATTTTTCACCCTCCTTCACCCACCCTTTTTTTTAATTGAGATTTTACTATTTTTGTAGGAACAATATTACATAAATATATAGTCCATAGATATACACACACACACACACACACATATATATATATATATATATATATATATATATATATATATATATCTTATATATTTAAACGAGCTATTCTTGTATATATATATGTATATATATATATCAATATATAATCTGAATCTCGAAAACGGCTCCAACGATTTTCATGAAATTTAGTATACAAAGGGTTTCGGGGGTGATAAATCGATCTAGATTAGTCTTATGTCTGGAAAAACGCGTGTTTTCGAATTTTCATGCGGTTTTCTCTTGCATTTTCACAATTTTTGCATTGTCAGTTGTCACTTCTGGTGGGTGGGAGGCGCCACTGTGCAACTGTCAATATCGTGTCCGTATTTACATCAAGTTTAAAATATTTAAGTGGAAATAATCTAAAGAAAAATTCTAAATTTTAATTAATTTAATAATAGTTTTAAGAAATTTTAATCGATAAAATCTATGGGCAATATGTAAACATCACCAAGTCTAGATGTGTTGAAGAACAAATGAGCTTTTCAAAATTCACCTACCAAACAAATACAAAAGTGACAAACATAACATATAGATCATAGAGTATATTGCTACATATATAAAATATAGATATCAACAATAATATACTTTGAATTATTACTATATATATATATATATATATATATATATATATATATATATATATATATATATATATATATATATATATATATATATATATATATGTTTTTTTAACGTATGCACAACTACTCATGAGATACCCTAAAATGCTCTTAATTCCGTTGTTTCGAAGTCGGTCAAATCATAAATCATGGCAGTAAACCCCGGATTTATAAGTGTTTCCTAAACGTTTTTGCGATTTCCGTTGGCATTTACAATTTCGCTTTAAGTATACACGTGTTGTGTC
This sequence comes from Brenthis hecate, assembly GCA_951806755.1. Taxonomy (NCBI): domain Eukaryota; kingdom Metazoa; phylum Arthropoda; class Insecta; order Lepidoptera; family Nymphalidae; genus Brenthis; species Brenthis hecate. The sequence goes on along the minus strand of OX638281.1, from coordinate 5,070,727 downwards.
TACTTTAATGAAGTTTAGCTCTTGTGCTCAGTGGTTTTAAATGCACATTTTAGGTTCGAGCGGATTTGTACGTGACTGTTAATTTTAATAGCGTAAGTTTCTTTACAGGATGCAGCAAATGTAACCGGGTCGCACGAAATTAGTTCCATTATAGATATCACTACCGTGTTTCAATATATATTTTAATTAATATAAGATTAGTTTTTATTGAAATATAATATAAAAAAAAAATATTTAAAAAATCAAATCAACCATCTTTGATAATCATTTGGAAATATAAAATATAGGTAAAGAGAATCTTTTTCAATCGTTTGCATTAAATATTAAGAAAAAAAAAAGAAATTGACGTTATGCAAGAAGACAGAACTGACATAGATATTTGATATATCAATAGTGAGTTGAGTCACCAGTGTTTATTTCCCACTTGCACTTTCAAGAGCATCGCACGTGGCACTGGAACGGTGTTCGCACTCAACTAGTTTCACTATTCACTGTTCGATTGATTTACTTTATTTTATACTAGCATTACCCGCGGATCTACCTGCGTTCAGATGACCAAAAACCAAATTCTTAGGTTTACATATTAGTATACTCTTACATTGCAGTTTTTGTATTTATTCTCAGAAATAAGACATTTTCCCGCGGTAAAAAGTATCCTATATGTTGACCCGGATAACCAGCTATCACTATACCAAATTTCATCAAAATCCGTCTAGTGGTTTTTCTGTGATGCGGTAACAGACAGACAGACAGACAAAAATTCTGAAAACTATAAATTCGGCCTCTGTATTTCAATAAGATTTTCCAAAAAATATTTAATGTACAGATTCGGCTTAGTTACAATTTTATTATATGTATAGATTTAGAGCGATACAACTTTCGCTAAAATGCATTTTTTATTACGAACCACTGTCCGCTGTCACTTCAATCTTGGTCGCTATATATTGAAATTTGTTCGCCTTTTCAAACCTTGTTGAATCTATCAATTCCGTTTTCTTTCGTAACTGTATCATAAAATCGTATTTTTTTTCAGTTGTGGTTTTATGTACATAATAAAAAGTATGGAGACGCCAACTTTTAAAAGTTACTTTAATAATAAATAAGAAAAATAGGCAAAGAAGTGTTTTGTTATTAGAAAATAGAAAGGAATGTTAGTAGGTAAGTAAAATTATGTTTAAGAAACAGCAGCATGCGAATAAAGCCATTATGAGATATTCTGGACAGATAAAATATATTTTTTGCATATATTTTTTAATATTTTATTGTACATTTTAAAATGAGGCTCAGACAATAAAATATAAGCCAAAATTATCAGAACACCTGATTGATACCCTCATAAAATAAGCCAAATTCTTTATTAAAAAATAACATGTTCATATTATAACTTAATAACTAGTTATAGCTGAGTGTGGTTAGATTGTTCTAAATGTTAAACAGTGTATTAATATTACACCATAACGACGTGTTAAAACGTCTTATATAATTGAAGCGTGAAAAATTTCACGTCATTGTAAATGTAATAGCCTACGGGTGCAATTTATTTAGATTGGCTAATAACCGAAAACAAAAAATCAGTTCCGCATACCGAGAAAAAAACTTGAATAATATAAGAGAATATTTTAATCAGCGACTTTCTAGTAGTTCAATGGTTAGTTAATTTAAAATTATTGTATTATATATAAAATTCAGAATGGACATTTTAATTTACATTTGTTTGTGTAATAAACAGAAATTTAATTAATTATTAGATTTTGGATGTTTCCGGTCAGCTATGGATTGACTTTTCTAAAGCAAACAAATAAAAAGTCAAAGTTTATTTTTTAATAGATTCTGACTTCCTACTACGTTCATTTACCACAACTTTCAGAGATGTTGAGGAAAGCGTGGTTTGTATTTTGTAATAACATTTATATCTTTTATCATTTTTAAGGCATTTTCTGCCCCGCACAACCACTCTGTGAAACCAGCTATCGCCGGCGGTCTTTCCGAACCGCTACGACCTGGTCACCTTCAAGAAGAGAGCGTATTCTTTCCTGAAAGGCCGGTAACGTATCTGGAAGCCATCAGGTGAGCCTCCTGCCCGTTTGCCCCATTGGTCCCATAAAAAAAATCTTACACTATGGTAGTCGACCTACGTCGATAACTTTTAATAAAATTGACAGACTTTAAATTATTTCATGCTTTTCATGCTTTTATAGTTTCTTCTTACTGAACGGGTATAATCTCTTTGATTAGGCCTAAACCATTCCTAATATTAGTTTTTATTACCACGCGGGAATTACCGCAGAAAAATCACCTCGATACAAATCTCCATGTTCACAAATTTCTTAACACAAGTTTGCTTTTGAACAATATATGTAGCTGGTTCGAGCCCTGGGTGTTGTATATCTTGCGAATCCCACTTTAAATAATACGATTACCTTGCTAATATAGTGATGGAAAAAATTGTCAGAAAACCAGCAAGTCTGAAGTTCTATAACCCGCAATTAGTAACAAGGTAGAGTATGGCCTAATTCTCCTCGCATTGAGAGGAGGTCCACTCATCAGTAAGAGGATAATAGACTAAATTATTATTGTTTTACCACTCCACAAATAAGGCATATGTAACGTGTTCGTTACTTATATATTATACAATTTACATCCGGTTAAATATACATTTTATGATTTAATCGATCGATCCATACAATATTTATTGAAGCAAACATTATAATAATAATAAATAAATAATAATAAATACGTTGGGACATTAACACACAGCACCATCTAGTTCCATGGTAAGCTACGAGGCTTGTGTTATGGATACCAGATAGTTGATACACTACACATATTATATAACTTTAAATACATACATATTATAAATATAAACACCCATGACTGGAGTACAAACATTCGTTCTCATCACACAAATGAATGCCTCCAGCGGGACTCGAGCCCGCGACCGTTGGCACAGAACGTAGGGTCACTACAAACTGAGCCAAACGTGTCGTCTAAAATATGTAAATCTATATTATGTAAAGTTAATTTTCGTATATATATATATATAAAAACTACTTAATAACATGTCACTGGCTTATTAATTACGTATATAGTATTATGCCTGTCTTCACACGCTCTTATAGTTGTCATGCCATAACATGTCGATTGCGTAGTTTTACATAACTCAAAAACCAATATAACAACTCGGAAGTTGTTTTACGGCATCAGAAATTATCTGTGGGATATTTTAAAATTTACTTAGACGGTTTGTCTTCGAGATTAAGTGTGTATTGTTTACATTTGATCGCGGCTTCATCTCTTTTAACTTTGAAATGGAAATGTAAAATGATAATCTATGTATAAATAGGAAAACAACAAACGATTCGGTACCTTTTTCTCCTCTGTTTGTCGACCGATTATATATTTTTTTTGTTTTGTAGCTATGTATGCAAGCCTAAGTTTACTTTATTATTAATAAAAAATAATAGAAACAGTTTATTTGTTATATGTAGGTAGATAAAATTTTAGAACAAAAATGACAACGTCAAAACAATATTTATGGTGTAATCAAAATTTATTTTAAAATATATCCGAAAATAACATTAAAAATTTAAGTAATAGTATAAAAATGTTTTAAAAGACAACAAAATCGAAAGTGTATAATAATTACAAGACTTCCGCGACACCATTCAGACAAAGAGAGACAATAGCATTCCCAAGGAGGGTTGACGTCAGGCAGGCGTGAGGCGGCCGGTCGTAAAAATTTTGCCAAATCCTTTGAGCAGTACAGAAGATGTACTGCGCCGAAAAAATTTCAATAACAATTATGGTTGAATTTCAATCAATAGTCGAACGCTAGCTTGCTTGGTTCGTCCCTAGCTTGCTACCGAATACAATCTTTCATCCCCATTTTCACCCCCTTAAGGGATGATTTCCGGGATAAAAAGTACCCTATGTCCTTCCCAGGGTCTCAAACTAACTTCTTAACTTTCATCTGAATCGGTTCAGTTGATCCAGAGATTACCCCCTACAACCTCACAAACTCACAAACTTTACCTCTTTATAATATTACTATAGATGTCAGCATCTGTATAATGATTTTATCACAAAAATAATTTTCACTTAAACCAGAAATCGTTACTTATAATTGAATTTATGTATTTGCTAGTATTCTTTTTCATCTTTAAATATACTTTAGTGCAAATAAAACAAAATCATATAGATATGTTAAAACGCAACGTCATTTAGTGAAATCTACTCCTTTATACAACTTGACTTTCTACAATCGATATAGCTAATAGAAAACTAAAAAATATATGGGAATTACATCGAACAACGTGATATAACGTTTAAATATATCTCATTATCATACAATTTTCACTTTTCTATTAGATATGTAGAATATAATCTCGTTTAAGGCTGCTGGCTAATTCATAATGTTATTGTTATTAAGTACAACTTTTATTTCAAGATCATCGTGTGAGAACTAGTATCTTATAAATAGTTTCTTTTCAGTAAAAGCGGTTCGTAGGAAACACATGTCTCCTCCCGTCCAGTTCGACCGCGGACCGCGACAGTTGACAAGTTCGTCCGTTGTTTCTATTTTCTCTTTACAAATATTGATTTATTGTAATTATGTAATAAAAAAGTATTATATAATGAATAATATACAAAACGTTAGTGGTTTTTTCATATTTTGTTTAAAATTTTATAACAATCTTTTTTTTAAATAAGAGCCCAATGAATGTATTTAGGACAATGCACTTGGGGAATATTTGAGATAACATACTCGTAATATGTAAAAGCCGAATCAACCGCATTTAGACTTTTTCTGTCTCGCACTCTGAAATGGCTGAGCGAATTTGGATTAAACTTCTTTCATAATAACATTTTTAACTAAAAAAGATATACAAACAGCTTGTTCTTCGCGTTACTGTAAAGCGCGGGTTAAGTTTAGTTGAAATAAATAGGTACAAATCTGTCAGCAGGTAGTTTTACATATTTTTAGTATTACTTAGAAAGTGAACTGTCACTCTAAATATTCACCAAAGCAACTCACGCAATTCTTCTGTCTACTTAATGTCATATGTGAATGTCAGAGATTTGTAACACAACAATGTACTTTAATGATATTATAATAGATCATTATAAAATGGGAAGGCACATCCGATGTGCAATTGTTACAACGATTCAACTACTAATCACCTTTGAAGGTTAGCTTCTAGAATTAGTTGGCGATTTCCTTTGATAAATTAAATATTATTAAGATGCAATTTTCATTTAAGTATCTATCTCACACACTTTTACAAAAATAATTTATATCTTTTGTATTTTTTTTTTGTTGAATGACCACAGTGTATAAAGTATCTTATGTCTTTGCTCTTTTCTTATATAGATATTTGAGTGGCGCACAGCTGTGGGGAAGTGCTTGCGACTCCAATCTAAACATAATACAAAGGCTGCAAAATGGCATTTTAAGAACCATTTCAAATGCACCATGGTTCATCACTAACACACAGATCCATGAAGCTCTGAGCATAAGAACTGTTAAGGAGGAGTTAAAACTAACAGGGAATAAATATAAAACACGGCTGGAAAACCACCCAAATGACCTAGCTACCGCACTAGCAAATATCAGCTACACTAAACGACTGAAACGCCATGACATACAGAAACTTGGTGACAGATGGTGAAGGATGAGGTGTCTCCTGCTGGGGAGCTCCTTGGGCACGATAAGTATGACAGGGAACAAATCTGCTTATAGTTTGGGACTGATCGCAGATAAGCACAAAAAAAAAAGAAGATATTGAGTACGCTGATATTTTTGTGTTATCCATTTTTCTATAATTCCCCATTAAAAACCAGGTTTAACTACAGTCATGCTTCCGCTATCAACAGCTACAGCACAGCTAGTATGGTAATACACATTTGTACAATATTAAGCTAATCATAAAAGTCTCGCATAAATAAATATGTTGGGACATTAACACACAGCACCATCTAGTTCCATGGTAAGCTACGAGGATTGTGTTATGGATACCAGATAGTTGATACACTACACATATATAACTTTAAATATATACATATTATAAATATAAACACCCATGACTGGAGTACAAACATTCGTTCTCATCACACAAATAAATGCCCCCAGCGGGATTCAAACCCGCGACCACTGGCACAGCAAGTAGAGTCACTACAAACTGAGCCAAATGTGTCGTCATCGCATATTAATTGAATTGAGAAAAGACAATAATATGTTCAAACTAATCAATAATAATTGTTTAAAATAACAAAACCACTTCCAAAGCAGTTAGGTGCTTCATTTATGTCACGTTTACACGAAATAATTACTTTTCATAATTTAATTATAACTTGGTCTGTTTGTGATACTTAATAGGTACTTGCTATTGCTTCTGTAATCCATTCTCTTTTACTTTTGCTTTTGTTTTCATTATAAAAATTTTAATAAATATTATAGTTATGACGACACGTTTGGCTTAGTTTGTAGTGACCCTACTTGCTCTACCAGCGGTCGCGGGTTCGAGTCCCGCTGGGGGCATTCATTAGTGTGTTGAGCTGAATGTTTGTACTCCAGTCATGGGTGTTTATATTTATAATATGTATGTATTTAAAGTTATATATATGTAGTGTATCAACTATCTGGTATCCATAACACAGGCCTCGTAGCTTACCGCGGAACTAGATGGTGCTGTGTGTTAATGTCTCAACATATTTATTTATTTATTTTATATTAATATAATTAATTATTGTTACATTTAGTTTTAATTTGAATATGGCATAATCAGTCTATTAAAAATTTAAATAAATTTCAAAAATTAAAATTTACTTTCGCAAATGTAAATATTATGTTAATAACTGCCTAATTACTTCAAAAGTATATAATATATAATATAAAATAATTAAAATGTATGCAACTGTTCGAGACCGGTAACCGCAACGAAACGAAATGATGTCAAAACGTCAGTTAACAGCGTAATTTAGTTCATACAATATATTTAGTTATTTATGTTACATGGGACCTTTACATTTACATACAACTTATGTTGATTTTATAGGAAGTATTTTCTTATGGGGCTAAAGCTATATAGATCAGAGGTTTTATTAGAGATAAATTATATGGTATAAATGAAACTATAAGTTATAGAATGGTTAAAAATTTAGAGTATGACTAGCATTGCCCGCGGTTCCGCTCGCGTTCAGAGACCAAAAACCAAATTCTTAGCTTTTACATATTAGTATACTCTTACATTGCAGTTTTTGTATTTTTTCTCAAAAATGAAACATTTTCCCGCGGTAAAAACTATCCTATATGTTGACCCGGATAACCAGCTATCATCATACCAAATTTCATCAAAATCCGTCCAGTGGTTTTTCCGTGATGCGGTAACAGACAGATCGACAGACAGATAGACAAAAATTCTAAAAACTATATATTCGGCCTCTGTATCGGTAATAATGTGTATTTCAATAAGATTTCCCAAAAAACATTCAATGTACAGATTCGGCTTAGTTACAATTTTATTATATGTATAGATTTCACTTACCATTTTCACACTCTTTCGCTATTAAAATAAATATGCATTTTAGGTATAACCGTACATATATTGCTAATAAAAGTTACATTTTTGATCTTATTTATTGTTTAATTTGATTAATTACTTTTAACTTTAAAGATATAAGATTTTTAAATAACTTTTAATGTATTATAACATCTTTAAAAGTGGTATTTTTTTTTTAAATTTAATTATTATAAAGAAAAATATCAAAATCGGAGCACAATTCGCGTAGATAAGTGACGTATGTACATACAAAACAAACACACCCTTTAGTATAGTCTTGCTCCTTCTTCAAAGTCGATTAAATAATATTTGTATTAAGAGGTGAAAGGTTACAATTTGACCTATTTCACAATCTATTGAATATTACAGATGAATGGTTTTACTTGTTATGCTTTGCAAATAGGTACAAGTAATTTGTTGTATTCTCCACGACCGATTGTATGACAAGGGCGTTGTCGACATCCGTCTACGTTATTCTAAATCAATTAGATCCGCTTTTAACACTGTCATAATAGTTTCGCAATTTAAACTTTATTGAAAGGGGTCGAGTTACTAAATTCGTTTATCGTCTTTCTGAAGCGCAAAGTAAAAAAGGAATGCAATTGTTAGTGAGCTGTTCTCGTGAAATGGTCTTGTCAATTAAGGTGTACCTTTATGGACCGGAAATAGCAATTATTTGATATTATAAGTGGCTTTGCTACTGGTAATCAACTAGCTACAACTCAATTATGTATGTAGAGCAAAGTAGCGGTCAGCGAATGACGGAGTAAAAACCAACTAAAATATTTTAGACACCCTAAACCAGCGTAGGTATCGGTTAGGTATTCTAATTTTTGCTTTAATATTATAAATAACAGAATGGTTGGCTTATTGTTATTCAGCTTTTGGTAATGATGCATGGTGATAATGATTTCTTGTATTGTTCGGGCTGTACACACACTTCTTTTTATCCCGCTGCATGATACTTGCCTTATCACTTGTGCTCTAATTTATGCTATATTCTTAAGTGGCAACTTCGCTGGTTTATGTATTATTTATATCTGATTAATTCTAAGTATTATTGTTCCGTATGTTTCCCAAATATTTTAAAAATAAAAAATAAAATTAAAATGAAATCGTTCCTCTGTACCCAATACTGTTTTTAGTAACTTACAACTGAACTTGAGCTAACTGAAGGCGAGTCGCTTTAATATAATTATTCTTTAATGGCAATAATCTTAATATATATGTAAAATTCTACATTACATTGTATACCGCATTTGTCACCGCATTGCTAACTTAGACATTTCTGATCTTTTCATAGCTTTGAAATGAGGTGAATGTTGTTTATTTTTCTTCATCTTTGTGGTCAGGCAATGTGTTCAGCAAAAATTGCCTTTAGTAATTTAAATACGACGATCCCGCACGTGTTACAATTACATTTTCTATTCTTGATTAACTTTTTGGCTATGTAATTATAGTTATATGACTTCTGTTAAGCTTGACAATGCGAACTGGTCAGCGAAAACGTGTTACGCAATCTGCTATCGGCTTGTGAATTATGTACTAGATATCAACTTAAATGTTACATAATGTTTATTGAGAACGATTTAGTTGTGTTGGGGAGAATTCATTGGCATGGTATCAGTAAAACCTACATCGAGTTATTTCTCAACCTTGTCAACGGTGCCCCAGTAAGAAACCCGTTGCGCCATGCTGAGAAATAATCCAGTTCGGCGAAAGTAAAAGTATCTATTATTTACGCAACGGTAATGAAATTTTTGTTTATATATTCTCACAGTGTATTTTGTTTACACGGTCAAGTGTGTTTTGTTTAAAAAGTTTTGGTGTGAACTTTTTTATGTTTTTTTGTATCACTTTTTGGGACGTGAGTAAACTTTTATTTTGTGAATACGACGCATTCACGTGTTTGTCTTGTCTAACATAAAGTGCATTAATTGGCAATAATTAGCTTATAAAAGAGAGTTTAATTTAAAAAGGTTTTTCCGTCCTTTAACTAATGGCAAAGGTATGAATAAAAAATACTCGTAACAGGATTAACGAGCCCGCGCAGTCAAATTGTATGAAAGTTGCAACACTGATTTATAGTTGTCTTGCAAAAAATGTCGTTACAACTAACAGCTTTCGTATTACTAATAGAAACCGACGGATACGCTTTAAAAGGTAATAAAAAGCGGTCTTCTTAAATATCTGTTATTATGATAAGTTTATAAAAATATATATGATAATTATTAATTATATTATTTATCAATTATTATATTTTAATTAAAATATGATAAATGCGAAAGTTTGTACGTGTGTTTTCATGTTTGTTATTCCTTTACGCTAAAATGGCTGAATAGATTTGGATGTAATTTAATACGTAGATAGACTATAATCTAAAGTAACGTATAGGTTATTAATAAAAAAAATACTCTTAGGGATGTACTTGAGCGAAGCGAGAGCAATTCACTAGTGCTGGCTAAAAATGAAATAGCTAAAAACGAGAATTATCGCAAAATTATCTACATTGCAAGGAACAGCGTTGAGTGACGAAGGATCGAAGTAATTAATCGAATCGATTCCATCGAATTATAAGTCAGGGTTGGTAAAATTTACTCGAGTATTTCTTATGTTGACGTTCTGATTACGTTTTAGGTTTGCAAAAAACTTTACTAGTTAGCTATCGGAGCGTTTATAATTCAATTCAATCATTTAAGGCCGGTGTTAAGGCTGTCCTTATTGTTCAACGCTTTACAGGTTTCAAAGTTGCATTGATGTAATACCGTTTGTATAAAATGATAGCATTTTGATCGCAAATTAAATATATTAGCACTAAACGTACGATAGAGAAAGTGTTTATAATGTATGGAGCATAGTCTAAAAATATATTTAGTATTACCGAGCGTATTTAGAAGATATATTAGAGATAATTATTTGTAGGGTGAATTCAACCTTAGAACGTATATAGTAAGGACTAAATTATAATGTTATAGCTTTATTTCACTTAGCATGCAGCAAGCATCAATGGCTCGCGAGTTTCCCGGTATCAAATCGATTATTTAACCATGTAACGATATCATTGCGTTATTACTTGCTTGCCTTGTTAGTCCTTTAGTGAGCGGTCGGTAATGTATTCGTAATTAATTGTCGTGTTTCTAAACACGACAGTTGCTATAGAAACTCCAGCTGCGTAAATCGTAACTGGATCAAACAATAAATACCTATTCGAATTCTTGTATGAATTATTTACATTGCGCTTGAAAGTTGCAAAATAACTTTAATAATAAGTACATTTTGAAGTATGAAAGCGATTTAGTGGTTGTGGTAAGGATAATGGATATATGTACAAAAATATGCTGAAATATTTATATCCATACTAATATTATAAATGTGAAAGTGTGTTTGTTTGTTTGTCTTTCTTTCACGTCGAAACAGAGTGCGGGATTGGCGTGATTTTTTGTGTGGAGATAGCTGGAGGGCTGGAGAGTGACTTTTTACTGCGGGAAATTATCTCATTTCCTCAGGAAAACACGTTATAATACAACCCAAAAAAATATTTAGGTATGATCAGAATTACTTGAAACTTTGTATTCATTCTCTTCAATATAATTAAATAAATACGTGTTTTAGCATTTTTCGAAATTCATCCCATAAGGGGATAAATTAGGGGATGAAAGTTTGTATGAAACCTACCTTTTTAATTTTTTTGTAGTTTTAGCGCGACCGAAGAATCGGGTTCGGCTACTACATATATAAATAAAATAGTTTCTAAGTATCAAAAAGTATTACATTTAACATTTTTATTTAAATTCTAGTTAACTTTTGGATATGATTGTACATATTAACTAAGAATCCTTTTACCTAATTTCTCATAAAGCTCAGTTCCCACGCTTGATACGCGCATAATTCTAACAAGGGCCTTGAATGCAAAGACATGCTGCATTTGTTTCCGATTACACTAATTGAATACAGCCATTACAATATTCTTGAATGAGAAAATAAAATATATCTTGTATATTTATTTACAATCGATATCCAGTTGAGTAGACTGTAGGGTTTTAAGCATGTAATAGAATTTTTACAAGGTGATGAATCAGCTTTGATCATTCATATTAAAATGAAAGAGCTGTATAATCAGTTGAAAAGATAAAGGAAAAGTTGGTTAAAATTAAAAAAAAAAGCTTTTTTTGTTAAACACGTAATTGTCTGTGATTACCAGATAGACTGGGATTTGGCAAGTCCAACCACAGGTAATATTTTTATTACTCCTTTGTAACTCAAACGTATTGTAAGTGCACTCGTATATTTATATGATAATTTCAATAAATTATTAAGATAATACTTTCTTAGATTTACGCGAATATTTGACATTTTAAATAAAACTATCTTTACGGATTTTGTCGCGGATTTATTTGCATTTTTGTTTCCCGACGTTTCGAATGCTTTACAGCAATCATGGTCACAACTATATAATACCTTAGAGACATGTAACACCTCAGTCTCTCCCGTGACCATGAATGCTGTAAAGCATTCGAAACGTCGGGAAACAAAAATGCAAATAAATCCGCGACAAAATCCGAAAAGATAGTTTTATTTAAAATTATTAAGAGTATATACAGTTATAAGAAATGATCATTTTTACCGTTGCCCACAGACTGATATAACGGTAGTCATTTATAAAATATTATTTGGACGATAAATGCCTTATAATTTGTCGTAATCGTGCCGTTAAATCAAGTTCGATGACAGCGCGACGAGATAGCCATTTTGATGCCACGGCCAATGCTCTTGACCTAGGCATGGCTTCGATGCGTATCACAAGTGAAAGACTACATCTATCTGATCGATAATCGCACAGAGTCGATTATCTAAAAATTAATCGATACTCAACTAAATCGATGATGATATATAATTGGTTTCAGGAAGACAAATCAATTATGAATCAAAATGTTATAAAAAATGTAGATCACAATTTGTGATTTCGCTTCGCTTTCTAAAACAGCATGTCGCCGTTTTTACTATGTCATATCATTCTACTTACGTCATTTTCGAAACTTATGACACACTAGCATTGCCCGCGGCTCCTCCCGCGTTCAGATGACCAAAAACCAAATTCTTAGGTTTTACATATTAGTATACTCTTACAATACAGTTTTTATATTTTTTCTCAGAAATGAGATATTTTCCCGCAGTAAAAAGTATCCTATATGTTGACCCGGACAATCAGCTATCACCATATTAAATTTCATCAAAATCTGTCCAGTGGTTTTTCTGTGATGCGGTAACAGACAGACAGACAAAAATTCTAAAAGCTATACATTCAGCCTCTGTATGGATAATAATGTTTATTTCAATAAGATTTTCCAAAAAATATTAAATGTACAGATTCGGCTTAGTTACAATTTTATTATATGTATATATTAATAATTTTCAGGCATAAACTAAGAAAATATCTCTTTTTTACTAGTACTTTATCTACACCGTGTCTTTTCCATTTTAAACTATATTGGCGAAATAATCCGTGCCCAACCAACTGGCACGCCTAAAATCATATAACAAAGAATTGAATTAAAGAGGAAAGTATTATGTATAATATATAATAGAAAATATCTCCATATGAAAATTGTTGTGTAATACGTTGAAACGAGTCGTTAAAGACTGTGTTGCTAATGAATGCACAATCTGCTGTGCTAACAGAATAATGTATGAAAATGATTTTATGATTATAATTAAGTATTGCTTAGCGTGTTATTATTATACTATATAATTTATTATAATTTGCAATTTTCAAATTAGGTACTTGAACTATTTCATAGGATTACATAAATGTAATGTTACCTAAATGAAAAAAAAATTGTAATGATTTTCGTATGTTCGGACATTTGTTACTAAAACAAAATGTAAATAATTTAATTTAACTAAAGATTGAATTAAAATAAGTAAAATGAAAAATTTAAACAAATACTAATAATAATGAAAAGAATGCGTAATATGTATAAAAATCTTATAATTATGTAAAATAATGTAGAAAATATCTATATATAATATATAATATCTCAATCTCTCTATCTCAAATCTTCACTGATATTGTGTTCACAAGTGCTTTTAATTAAACTATAAAGAAAAAAAAATTTATAATTGAAAGTCTACGATTTCTCCATATCTGTTAAGTTATGAAAAACGTAAAAATATCTCTTTCATATTCAAATCGTGTTTTGGCGCAATCATTCAATAATTTGCATCACCGAGTCACGCTTACAAGGAACTCGTTCTTTTGTTAATAGATTTACCGATTTCTTCCTGAAACATCAAAAATTCGAAAGTTTATAAAGCAAAGAAAAGTATTTAAATAATTAGAACTCGGATAGCGGTCACTACTGTAGTACTTTCTGGTAAAACTATGATATTAACAATTGGTTTTCGATGTTTTCAACATGACCTCTGATAAGCAGTGTAAAGTTATTTTGAAGTAAATATAAGGGCAGGTATACGATGTAGATATAAGTTTTATAAATTATTCTATATATTTAGTTGGTAATAGGGGCTAATGAAGCGTCACTGATAGCCAAGGAAAGGGAAATCTTCCAATACCATGCCACAGTAAAGCGGGCGGGCGTCTTTAGAGAAAGTTTTAAATTATACATCGCAAGTAAACTGGTAACACTAACGGCGACAACTCGAGTTTAGACGATTGGATGTACATAAGTATGGATCCAATCGATAGTGGATCTCATTATATAATATTACACAAGGATTAATAAAATTCAAATTTGGATATTTTTTTTGATAAAACTTTTATTACAATGCGGAAACAGAAGTGTTGCTAGCAGATATGTCGCAACTTCAATTTTTATGGAATTTGGAATGGAATTATGTTATAAATTATAAATTACGACTCGATTTTAGCAAAGATTGAATACTACCATATACATCGTAGAGAATCACAAGACCGGTCCATATGTAGATGTAATTGAAGTAATAGCTCAATCGCAATGCAAATGTTCGCTGACGTATTTCACTTAATTTGCGTTCATTTCCAACAGTAACCCAGTTTTCTTCACTATAGGGTAATTATCACCTATTGAATGGTGAACGAATGAAACAATTGTATTGCAGAAAGACCCATAATGTACGCATTTCTAATCCTTACGCAAGACATCTCGTATAATCTTGATAAAGCTATGACACAGATTTTATTAATATTCATCATTCTATTTTAAGCTTTATTATAATAATTGTAAGGTGTAATGTTATAGAAAATGTTAAAGCAATTTTCCTACTCATATATTTATAACAGTGTGCTCAAGGTTTCGCGTACTCCTCTTCTATTCATACAGTTTGTGCTTTGTTTATTTGTTTATCAGTGCTTATGAAGAAACTGCGCTACAAATAGCGCTGGATTTACAGTAGGGGAACTCAGGGCTAGTGCCCAGGGCGGCAAATTGTTAGGGGCGGCAAAATCCGGAGGGCGGGAAAAAAAATTTCTTTGCGTTAACGAAAATGCTTTATTTATTTTACCAAAAATTCAGAAATAAAAAGAGATTAACTAGTAGGTATATTTTTCGAAAAATTAATTTCATTTATAAATTAATATTCTACATTGTACAAAATAATAATAATTAAAATAATTTTAACTTTATCGAAACTACACATTTTATTCAAAATTTCAATAATTGGGCGGCATTTTTTACTATGCCCAGGGGCGGCGCTAAGGTTAAATCCGGCTCTGGCTATAAATATCGTAAAGTATGCAACAATCCGTGAGCTATTCAGTGTTTTAAATGAATTTATTATGACAATATTTTTATAGAATTATAATAAAACCTTTTAATTGTTATGGAGTGCAATATTCTAAGATGTAGAGTCTCATACTACAAACGGGGTCAGTTGTATCCTTTGTGAATATGATCAAAGGTCGTATCTGTCTAAATCGTATTTAAAAAATGTATTAAGAGAAGATTGAGAATGTAATTAACAGTTTTAAAAATAACTATTTGTTCCCACATCAGTTGAGATTGGCTGGATGGATTTTAAAGGAATATTTTGTTGTATAACAGTAATCTGTATAGTACATTGGTAAGGCGCTCACTTAGAAAATCAAGTGAGAATTCAAACTTGAGTTTAAATTTTCTGAGTAATTCTCATTTGTAACATGATCACTACTTACTAATATGCTAAAGGAAATCATCAAACAACGTGAGAAAGCCTGTATGTCTGTGAGAATCTAACTAGTTTTCGTAATATGCGTGAAGTTCGCTAACTTGTATTTCACTAGCGTATTGGATAGTTTTATCTGGGCCCAGTGGTGGGATAATAAAATGGCCGAATTATACCATTTTATATTTTTTTGACGGTTAGTATAGGTTTCTCAGAGATGAGATATTTTTCCCGCAATAAAAAGTATTCTATATCTTGATTCGGGTAACCAACTATCATCATATCAAATTTCATCAAAATCTGTTCAGTAGTTTTCTTGTGATGGGTTCCCAGACAGAAAAAAAAAATCTAAAAACTATAGATTCGGCCTCTGCATCGATAATAATGACTATTTCAATAAAAATTTCCAAAAAACATTTTTTTTGTACAAATTCAACTCGATTAGAATTTTATTACTGTACAGTACAGAAGTCATATTTGGAAACAGCTAAATTTTATCTAGTTTCAGTAGTAGTACGAGTAGACCTAGGTATCACACCCACAAGCCTTTGGTTGTGTCGTCTGTAATATAATGCACATCCAATGAAAAGACTTGCAATTTTATAATGAACTAGCGGCTCACCCCCGCTTCGCTTGAGTTCGCCTCTAGAAAAACACTAATAGGGATCTATTAGTTCCCACGGGAACCGTTCATTTTTCCAGGATGGAAAGAACCTGTTGTTTGACCGGCTATATAAGGTATCAGAATGTTAAATTTTACTAAATTAGGTGCATAAGTTGTTGTGTAAGATACTATAGTATTTTAACTATCCCACGGGAACCATTTAATTTTCCGGGATAAAAAGTATCTAAGATGTTGTCCGGGGATATAAGGTACCACCATGCAAAATTTCATTTAAATCGGTCCAATAGATTCGGAGATTAGCCCGTAAAAACAGACAAACAGACAGAGAAACAAAAAATTTCAAAAAAATCTGGATTTGTTCTATTTGTCTTCTCACATCCCCCTGACTCGGTTTTTAGCATTTTTCTGCTATGTACAGACATTCGATCTCTACAGTTTTATTATAGTACAGATAATATTATTGTGTGCAAGGACGATTATAAATGAATCGGGTCAGCGTCACATTCTCATATGCCTTGTTTACCTTTAAGGTCAATTTAATTGGGGACGTTTGTATCGCGTAATTAGAAGTTTTAATGCAAATGTCCAAGGTAAGTTTTTCATGTGGTTAGACATTTACATGGATTTTTTATAAAGGATAATTGTCTTAAGTATGGCAAAAATAAATAAATATAAGAAAACTTATATTTTAACGTAAATTTAAAAAATACTCGATATTTAATTCAATAAAACCTAATAAATGTAAGAAATGGAGTAAAAACTAAGGATTGTAATTAAAATAAAGTATATTTGTTCTCAAGACATATGTGGAATAACTGATGCTATTTAAGACTTTTCCTATGAATCAATATTCTAAACCAAAGACGTGTTTTGTATTACACAATAGTTTTGTTTTTGGTGAAATTTAAACCAATGTATGTGCGATTAGAATATGTGATTAAAAAGTGAAAATCCCATTCGATTTCTATTCTAAAACAAGATTTAAAAAGTAATTATATGTAAATTTAGAAACTATCATCTGCTAAGTACGTATGTCTGTCTGTCTGACATTGTCCACTATACCGGTGGTCACTTATTCATTCTCAAAGACATAACGTGCCTATATAAAAATTCAAGCTCACAAAGTGATTTTGTAACTTTAAAGATGGAAATAAATGAAAATATTATTAGTTATATGTAAATTAGATTTGTAAACTTTTATTTAAATAATTATTTATTTAGATGAGAATTGGAAGGATGCAAGTTTGTCAAAAATGAAAGTTACGATACTACACATAAGGTGAAACCTTAACGTATAATGGCATTGGCGATATCACAATAATTCTTCATACAAAGCAATGCTTCAAGCATAAGTTAGTGTTTTTATAGAATTTAAGAACTAGTTTGTGAAATGCGTCTAAATCTTTTAATGGTAAATAGAATTGGCCCAATGATACATGTCTAAAAACTAACATACTACGCACCTTATAAGGTTTTATACATAATTAATACGAATTTTTCGTCGGTATGTCTTCCACTGCTTCACATCTGTGGTAGATATTTTTTGTTGTTTCTTGCCAATAACAAATATTTCAGCCAAAAGCGTTTTATGTTGCGAGCTAATGTTAGTGACAACTTTGACATTTTTCTCACTTTTTACTATAATAGTTGCAAATAGACCAATTGATTAGACGTTTTCCTGTAAAATTTTACGCTTTAAATATTTCTTTGCGTAGTTCTAGTATTTTTTACTTCTTTTACGATCGTAATATCATCTACGTAGTTGAAATTACGAAATTATATGCTTGCTCTTAATTTAAAGAATATATATATATATATTTTTTTTTTGACGACATGTTTGGTTCAGTTTGTAGTGACCCTACTTGCTGTGCCAGCGGTCGCGGGTTCGAGTCCCGCTGGGGGTATTCATTTGTGTGATGAGCACGAATGTTTGTACTCCAGTCATGGGTGTTTATATTTATAATATGTATGTATTTAAAATTATATATGTGCAGTGTATCAACTATCTGGTATCCATAACACAAGCCTCGTAGCTTACCATGGAACTAGATGGCGCAGTGTATTAATGTCCGAACATATTTAACATATTTTTTAATGAAACATTTATATTATACTAAATTGTGTTTTAAAAGAGTTATGCAAGTAACAAATATATATTTCTTCACGGCCGTGGGTCTACCGAGGGCTGTTACCACTTACTTTTATGACCTGTTAATTACATTTTTATTACACTATCGCTATGTAATTGTCTTGCATCATATAAAATAAACAGATCATAAAATTAAAAATATTTTATCAAGACGCATGCGTAACAAACAAAGTATGGTATAATAAAAAATTCAGATTCATTTCCACGATACACTAAGATATTATCTTAGTTAGCTATAAACAAAGTTGGTGTTTAATTGTTCAATTTTTACATTGTATTATTTGAATTTGAAATAATATTTTTTTCGCCCTCGCATTAAAAATGGTGCACCAAATATATCCTATGACTCTACAGTCAGTTGTTATTATTGCTATAAAATTGTAAATACATCTATACATATAATAAAATTGTAACTAAGCCGAATTTGTACATTAAATATTTTTTGGAAAATCTTATTGAAATAAACGTTATTATCGATACAGCGGCCGAATCTATAGTTTTTAGAATTTTTGTCTGTCTGTCTGTTAACGCATCACATAAAAACCACTGTAGGGATTTTGATGAAATTTGGTATGATGATAGCTGGTTATCCGGGTCAACATATAAGATACTTTTTACCGCGGAAAAATATCTCATTTCTGAGAAAAAAATACAAAAACTGCAATGTAAGAGTATACTAATATGTAATACCTAAGAATTTAGTTTTTGGTCATCTGAAAGCGGGCGGAGCCGCGAGTAATGCTAGTATTACATATAATGTCTCCTTGAAAAAAAAGGTTAATATTAACTCATATCAGCCTATATGTATGTTATTATATAAATGTTACTAATGCAGCTGCGTTACGTACGATCAATTATTTTACTTGTGGGAAGGTCGGTCGGTGAAGTCGCTAGCTAAGTGTTACACCAGGAAATGCTATGAAAGTTACATTACAGTTTATTGTGTTTTAATGTACATATTTGTTAAAGCAAGTTGCATCTCAATTTAAAGACGACACGTTTGGCTCAGTTTGTAGTGGCCCTACTTTCTGTACCGGCGGTCGCGGGTTCGAGTCCCGCTGGGGGCAAACATTTGTGTGATGATGAAGGTTTGTACTCCAGTCATGGGTGTTTATATTTATAATATGTATGTATTTAAAGTTATATATGTGTAGTGTATCAACTATCTGGTATCCATAACACAAGCCTCGTAGCTTACCTTGGAACTAGATGGTGTTGTGTGTTACTGTCCCAACAAAAAAAAAATAATTAAAGAAGTAGTTGAACATTTTTTTTAACATGACATAACAGGTTTAAATCTTAATGCATTTGCATGTTTAGTATAACATGTTTAATATAATATCGATATCACATCACTCAATCTTGTATTTGGTAATCAATCAAAATTAATCATGGAGATTTCTCTTTTTATGTCCTCAATTTATGTTTGCTATCTATTTATTTCATTTTACAATATTATCTCAACTTGTTGATATATCTCTACTTTTCGTGCAGATTAATGTTTCTCTTTCAAAAGAGAGTTAGTTGGACTTTAGATTTTAGTACATAGATCACTTTGGTTTCAGCAGTCGGTTAAAAAATCAAATTGAATATCTTACGTATACGATAGGATATAGATAAATTTGATTCCTCCAATATGTACATAGGTAATTGTTAAGCATTTTTCTTCTAATAAAAAGGCGTCGATACTATCAAAAGGCATTACTAAAAGTCACACTATATCAGTCGTAAATTAAATTTGGTAGTACGAAATGTTGAGAATGGGAAGGGGTCACGTTTCGAAAATATTATATTCAGCCCTTTTTGACATCCCACTGCTGGGCACGGGCCTCCTTTCAATACGAGGGGATCAGGCCATAGTCCACCACGCTGGCCAAGTGCGGGTTGGCGAACTTCACATGTCTTTCGAAAACTGGTTAGGTTATCTCAGACATGCAGGTTTCCTCACGATGTTTTCCTTCACCGTAAGGTGAATGGTAATCATGTTGAAAATTATTCGCATATGAAAATATCAGAAGTGCGAGACCCGGAATTTGAACTTGCTTCACTCGGTTACCCAAGCGAGCGCGTTACCACTGGGCTACAACTGCCTATTTATTATCAAAAATATCATCATATACATACTATATAAAAAGTTAGTTGAATTTCTTATACGTAATAATTTTTGAAAGGAATATACTATTTTGCTAATACTTGTTTTGAAAAAATTGTTGCTTACATAAAGTGAGCCAAGGTATGTGATAAACTTATTATTTTTAATTTATTAATTTTTCCATGCATTGTTATTATTTCGAATGAAATGGGGCGTGTCATTTCGTTAGAACGTATGTACCTATACTAGATTACAAGTTACAACGTGTTTTAAATTAATTCATAAGTGAAATACACACATATAACAATTTAAATATTTTAATTGTAATTATCGTGATTATTGTATAATCACGCGTTACTTACTGTATAAATATTTATTTATGACTTACGAATCTATTAACTTAGAGACGTACGTATGTGTAGATATACAGGCTGTTTTTTTTATATTATTTATGTTTTATATATAATATAATAGAATATAACTAATAGTACCTATATATTAAATATAATATATTCATAGATAGATTGTGTATTATTTTTAACTTTTTTTATTTCATAATAAAATGTAAATGTGCTAGTTAATGTTGGTGTCCAGATAAAAAAAGTAAATAAAAACTTAAAAAATAAAAATAAAAATCGACTTCAAAATACTAAAAAGTAAAAAACAACGGAATGGGAGTTTCCATTTACTATAGATACCTATCTAGTCAGATATTTTCGAAATCGGTGCCAACCGATATAAAGAAGCACACCGACTTCAAAAATATTTGATTAGGTATATAAATATATAGTAAACAGAGAACGGAAACGGTTTTTAAATAGCTTAATAAAACCATGCTGTCACATATGGATTTTATGTGAAAGAAATCTATAACGGTTTACAGTAATATTTCAATATTTAATCGGAATTTTATTATTATTATACATAATATATCATAGTGTCTGGAGAGTAAACTTGTATTTAAATTTATTCATCCATTTCTTTACTTCCGTTTTAATTCAAATCAAGGTTATAAAATATTAAAGTCACACTTGTTAATTTTTAAAACCAACCCAGTTAACAAAATCACCGTTAACTTCATTACAATTATACTAATGTGTGTGTTTATTTTTTTTTTAATTAACAGTTCGTTGTTCCCCTTTCTCTTTCACTTTATTTTTTTTA
Organism: Brenthis hecate; assembly: GCA_951806755.1. NCBI lineage: Eukaryota > Metazoa > Arthropoda > Insecta > Lepidoptera > Nymphalidae > Brenthis > Brenthis hecate. Next base: position 5,048,999 of record OX638281.1, on the reverse strand, counting down.
TATTATATGTATATATTTATGAGATATAATATATTTAAAATTAAATTTTTTTTTATCTGATTAGCATATTACGTTTGTAGATATCTCTCAGGTAGATTTGATTGCTGTACAGGGCTAATATTTATATGAATTACGCACTAGTTTGGACTGTGCAGTGTGTAGTGTGTAAAGTAAATAGCTTCACCAAAATGCCTCAAAATTGAGTGAAAAAAATATTAGAATGTATTAAAGATTCATCTATACATACTCGTATAGGGCGGCGGTGATCACTTTCCATCAGGTGAGCCTCCTGCCCGTTTGCCCCCTTAGTCCCATAAAAAAAAAAAAAAAAAAAAACTCGTATAGTAAAATTGTAACTAAGCCGAATCTGTACATTAGGTATTTTTTGGAAAATCTTATTGAAATAAACATTATTGTCGATGCAGAGGCCGAATCTATAGTTTTTAGAATTTTTGTCTTTTTATCTGTCTGTCTGTTACCGCATCACACAAAAACCACTACAGGGATTTTGATGAAATTTGGTATGGTGATAGCTGGTTATTCGGGCCGATTATAGGATACTTTTTACCGCGGGAAAATATCTCATTTTTGAGAAAAAATACAAAAACTACAATGTAAGAGTATACTATTATGTAAAACCTAAGAATTTGGTTTTTGGTCACCTGAACGCGGGCGGAGCCCAAATGAAAATAATAATAATAATAAATAATTTTAATTACTTATGTAAGCCGTGGGCTTACTAATTTTATGTTACAAAATGTTAGTGCTACAGCTTCTCAAGTTAACAATGAACTTTAAGATATAGCGTAGGTTTCGGGATTTACGAGATTAGACGAATTGACATACAGAGGAAAATTAGACATCAGAGTGCACAATCGATCTGTTGAATGATTATTCTATATATTACTATGTAAAGTGAAATTAAGTGATTTAAAAAAATATATATTTATTTTACAATTTTTTTAAGGGAACTAGGAGTCAAACGGGCGGGAGGCTCACCTCATCAATTTGTTATAGTAATAAATTTTTACCCGAAGCCCAAAGGAGGGTTATGTGTTTGACCTTTATGTATGTATGTATGTATTTATAATGCAATTTTGTTAATGAAATATTAATATTTTAATGTAATATATAAATATATATTATTTAAAATTTATACAATATTAATATTTTATAAATGTATGTGTGTGTGTCTTATGTTAGAAAATATAGAAACCTCGGTATGGACTTGGCTCATTAATTTTAACACTGGATAAAAATAAACACATTTATGCATTAAATGCTAATGCTATTCATTATTACGGGCAAAAAATTACACTGTTACGACTTTTCTGTATGGACACTTTACATAACGTCTTACTGTATAAATGTATGCAAATAATAGGTTAATAAAGATTGCATAGCATTTATTTTTAGATTTTCTGTTATTTTTAGATGTGTTTTAACACCATTAAAACAGTTCTACAGATAAAATTAAACAGATAAAATTTTCGACTAAATTCTTCTCACTTGACCTTCATAAAATACGAATATTTAGTTTTAGCAAGTTACCTTGATACGTACATTAAATAAATAACATTTAAGCAAGTATTTTAAACAATTTCCGAAATTTTTAACTACTTTAGAGTTACCATAATATTGTTTTATATATTAGCATGAAGCGTTTCGTTCGGACTGTTTTGTTTACGAGGCTGTTGACACCATATTGGTGTGTCAGTTTGAAACCGGCCCAATGATCATATGATTACACTCCGTGGTTCACCACGGACATGACTCTAAGTGTATCAAATTTATTTAGGTCAAAGGATTATTTAATGCAATATTCGCAATAAAACAACTAGTTAATAGACTTAGGTATGCGAAAGTGCATTATCGTCTAGGTTAATCTATATTCGAATGGAGAGTTTGCTCTGTTTTCGTTCGAATTGAACAATTAACTAAAATATTATGCAATTAATTATTAGAAAAGCATTAATAATTAATTAAAATTGTTTTTTTTAAATAAAAATATAAAAAAATTACCTTTCTTCCTCTTGGGCACCACTCTCACACCAAAGGCAAGTTCAGTCACTAGGCACAAGGATAGAGCCAATAAACAGTACCTCACACTGCACCCCATTTTACACAGTCTTATTGCCCTTTTAGTACTATAATAAAGGCACTATACTGCGCATTTGTTACACGTGTTGTAGGCCCTCAATCCGAGCTTGCATGTGCACGCACGCACCTTCGTGGTTGACGTTAAAGTTATCGAATACACGCCTGACGGTAGGGTACGAACGAGAGAACCGCCCGACTACCCTATATTTTGACTTATAGCAATTTGGCAGTGCGAATTCCACTTGTATATAAAACCTTTCGCCGGCTCGGGGCGGGCGGTCATTGGTTGTGTTGAGCGGTATACGCGAAGGTGAAGGGAGCTGGTGGTGGTACCCCCACGCTAAGCGCGGAGGGGAGTCAGGGTCGCCAGACACTTTTGCTCTCGACGGCCGCGCTAACCTAACGCAGGTTGTATCGTTACGTCACAATAGTATCTACTTTATTACTATTATAATATTCATGTATATGAAATAATCTATTTAATATAGATCAATACAAATATGGTCTTATATATAATATTATTTTAAACTAATATATATCGTATGTATAAGTAATATACTTACAGCATGTAGAGTTAAACTAATCTAGGAAATTCATCTTTATTACGTTCGATCTAGATACGTTTCTTGTTATCAAAGGGTATCAAGGGGATTTCTATACATTTTTTTTTATTTTTATTTATTTAGGATCGTCCACAGAAAATAAATTATTATAAGATCATATAAAATATGCTATTAGTACATTGATTAAATGCTCTTCCACTTACAGGCGATCACAGCCTCGTATTAGATAAAAAAAAAACAAAAAAAAAAACAAAAAACATGTCGGTATCGGTATACAGGTCGGTATTTGGTAAATAGATTCGGAAGTTTATGGTTAATATTTGAAAAAAAAACATACTATCTTTGACGTGACCTGACTAAAAATAAAATGAAAATTCAATCATTTACTTAGTAAAATAAATTTATACATAAAAACACGATGCATTTAAATAAATATTCATATACTTTCTTCCTTGTGTCTGCTCTAGTTTTTATGAAGCGAGCAACCGTATTAATTCAGAAATCATCGGAAATACATAATTGAAAGTATCTTACTCGATACTTGCTTACAAACGACTATTACATCAAAAAAAACCAAGATATCTCATCTGATACCAGATCTAGTATTTATTAATTTTTCTTATTTTTTGCTTTCTATTTAAACTGCTTAGATTTGGAAATCGATAAATAACGTGTAATATAACTTGTTTATTAGGTGAATAAATCTAGATGATTTAAAAATTTCTGCTACAACAGCAGGTAATCAATGAAAGGTGACAGTAGGGTTAGAAAATAGAGTTGTTTGTCTTATGCCCGATTTCACCAACAACCCATAAGCTACCACCTACGTATGGGATCCCTAGCTTTAAATTCCCCTAAACTAGCCCCTAAATAAAATTTCGTTTTACCATCGTCTTTAAGCCCATATTTCGAGCATCTAAATTTAGGGGGCCTTTTAAAATTTTGGTGACCCCTAACTGTCGGTGAAACAGAAACTGTCCCCTAACAGCCCCCTAACCATGCTTAGGGGATCCCTTAAACTTAGGTGACGTCGGTGAAATCGGGCTTAATATGGTTATACAAATAGCGAAGTTAGCAAGTGTCAGCATATATTGTATCTACATCAGCAGATATTCTCTTTTAGTTTATTTTCTCACAAGTGAACATCAAATAACTAAATTAATTATTCTTTCACTAATATATACTTATATCTATAAAAACTATTTCTAAAAAATAATTTAAAAGTTAAGTTTTAATGAGCTCTTAGGCACAATAAACTTATTTATTATTTTATATATACATATATTATTTACTTGCTTATGTCTGAGGTTTTATTTACTCAAATACCCATATGCACTAAATTTCATGGTGAAGCTAATGCACTTCGGCGTTGTCACGTGACCAGTTACAGCAAAGTAGATAGCATTAAAACCTTTTTCATATAAAACATTTATAAATGTCAAAAATTCACAAAGCTATTGATATAGAGCTTTCAGAGATTTGAGGTTTTGGGAAAAAGCACCTTTCTATGTAGATATATGCTATAAAATCACAGACAGACACTATAATTTTATAAGCATACATAGATAATTATTTAATATAACGTATATTATATCATAAAATCCATTTAAGAATTTATAAGACAAATATAACAAATTAAGTGAAGAGAAAAATAAGGCGGAAATTATCTCAACGCTGATGTAATAAGTGGAAGCAAAAGATGCGTGTGCGCACATAATTAATATACCGCTTATACTAACTGACTTTCCGTATGATATAAAAGAAAATATTCAATATTGGCCATATTCTTTACATCTCTCGCTAAATTGTTTACATCCGGTTTTTCTTTAACCAGTAGATAATAAATAAACATGTGTAGCCGACTCTTGTTCTTATTTCCTATTTTAAAACAAAGAATGTAGTGACGGTGTATTGATAACAATAATATTATGAAAAGTAAAATTCTTATTATAAGTTTTAGAAGATGCCTAAACGTTTGAAAAGACAAATTTAGAGATGCCACGCTCTATGGTTAATTGCTTTAATTACCTTTTATTTAAGCGTTCTGGAACTGAGGATCTTTTAGCCATACCAAAGTCTAAGAAACTATGAGATTATAGTTTATCACGTTTCTCTTTGGACAGGTATTGGAATCCTTACTAATGTATATTACAATCTATACTAATATTATAAAGAGGTAAAGTTTGTGAGTTTGTCATATTCTGAGTTTATGACGTTGTAGGGAGTAATCTCTGGATCTATTGAACCGATTCTAATGAAATTTGATAAGAAGATAGTTTGAGACCCCGAGAAGGACAGAAAATACTTTTTATCCCGGAAATCATCCCTTAAGGGGGTGAAAATGGGAATAAAAGTTTGTATTGGGAAGCAAGCTAGGGGTGAATCTGAGCGAAGCGCGGGTGAGCCGCTAGTTGTTTTTTGTTCTTCTTTCACGGTGTAACGAAGCAAGGTATCGACGTGATATGATGCATAGAGACAGTTTATGGATTGGAGTTAGAAAGAGAGAGATATAGAGGGAGAAAAATAAAGAGAGGGGAAAACTCTCTCTCTCTTTATCTGGACACATCAAGTGATCTTTTGTAGAATAATCACCCGTTTTAAAAAGTAACAATCGCTAGTTTTCCTTGTTCAGGGCTGATTTGCGAGATAGTCAAGTACTGATCTTCTTTTTTTGTTACATCTCATTAAATGTCTCATTAATAAACATAAATTTAGGTAAAAAAATAATAATAATACCATTTTCTAATACTATACTTATTCTATCGTAAATTAATAAATACACGTAAATACATTTTCTATAACGAATGAACATAGAGTCGTTCACGTTACGTTACGCCATAAACCATCTCGTGGCGAGTGCGTCGAATGTGAAATTACACATTTAATTTAATACATTATTTGCTATAAAGTGTTAATAGCTCTATTTAATAGAGTAAATGAAACTAAGATTTTTATTGTTCTGTCTGTCTGGATACTATAATGTTACTGTACAGTTGGAAGCGAAAGTAAAGATAAAATGCTAATTTACATGTCTCGCTATTACTTAAAGTATTCTAACATGCTTGCGCCAGACCATGTGTTCAAAATGATTTTTTTATGAATATTTGGAAAATATGATGTTTTGCTCATTTTTTTATTATTATTAGTAGAGTGCCGTGGAGACGTTTTAGCCATAAATAAATGTATATATATATATATATATATATATATATATATATATATATATATATATATATATATATATATATATATATATATATATATATATATACATAAAAGAATTGCTCGTTTAAAGCTATGGGATATCCTTTAGTACGCTCTGTTGTTTTATACGGCTTGATTAATTTAGTGAATTAACATAGTATTGAATGGACTTTTAGAAGCATTTTTGAATCGTCAACTTAAGTTAAATAGTCCATCGGCTCGGAATTCAGTTGTGGTGAGAAAAGATAATCGTGCTATTTAGAATGCTTAGATGCAAGTATTTCCATTTCCCTATTTACTCAGCAGATTCTGCTGTATATCCGGAAGTCTGATCGAGTCTTTCTGTTACGAAAGTCTCAATAGTAGCTTGAAGTTTGGAAGTTAGGAGGGTTTCAATTAGTCAAAAAGGTAATTCGACAAATTATTAAATACAATAATAATATACGCATTCATTTCAATAGAACGCTTTATCTAATAAACAACTGTTATTAATTTATTATCGCCATAATCTTTAATAACATTTTAAATAAACACAATTATATTAAATAATTAAATAAATTTTCCGCAGTGGCATCGAAATAAAAAAAAAACGAAGCAAGGAAGAACTTCTATTTATTAGGTGAGCAAACGAAATATCTATATAAGGTATAATGTAAGTATATAATAAGGTAGTATGTAAGAAAACGAAATATTTTCCTATACATTGTAACGACGACACATTTGGCTCAGTTTATAATAACACTACTTACTGTGCTAGCGGTCGCGGGTTCGAGTCCCGCTGGGGGCGTTTATTTATGAGACGAGCATGAATGGAACCCAGTCATGGGTGCTTATATTTATATTATGTATGTATTTAAAGTTATATTAGTATGTGTTGTGTATCAATTATCTGGTGTCCATAACTCAAGCCTCGTAGCTTACCATGGAACTAGATGGCGCAGTGTGTTAATGTCCCAACATATTTATTTATTGTGTAATTCTAAACATTTGGTTTTTGAAATAAATAAATAAATAAATAAATAAATAAATAAATAAATAAATAAATAAATAAATAAATAAATAAATCTTTCTATTTGAAAATGAAACGATTTTTGTTCATATTTCATTAATAATTAATTATTATAAATAAAATAAAAGATACATATGGCTTATATTATGTGCTTTTTTATTTATTGTGCAAATCCTAAACATTTTCATATAAGGTTTTCTCTACAGCGGAGGTATAAATTGCTATACTGATTTAATTCGAAATAAGCGTGAAGATAAAGTAGGATGTTTGTAATACTGATATAAAAAGCTACATGTTGAATTATACTAGCCCATTCCCAGTCAGAATAAGTGTTTGCTGAGATTTTGTTATCATAAAAATGAGAAGTCTTCGGGCAACTGGATCAGGCCATTCTTCCCATGCAGCTCCATACAGGTCCCAACTTAACTGTTCACTAGTCTAGAAATAAATAGGAAATAAATTTTTATTAAACTAGTTTCCGCCTGTGGCTTGCCCCGTATGAAGCCTTTCTTTTCCCTCAACGCAAGCTCTTAACTTATACCTTTTAGAGGCATGGCTGTCTATTTATTAAGTTTGGAATAAAAAAATATAATATTACATCATAATTCAACACTCTAATGAATTAAAAATAAATTACTACAGAAAGTAAATTTAAAATTAGATAAATGAGAAAATGAGAATATTAAAAATTTTGTTTTTTCAGTTTATCAATTCTTGTTCTAGCGGTCGCGTCGGGTAAGACTGTTTCAAGCGTTATCCGCAACACTGGAATTTAAAGGCGGCAAATAACGATTACGCAGCAGATTACGATATTCTTCTTAAAAGATAAAAATTGTCACTTTGCATTTCACTTTAGACAATGGTTTATTAGTTTTTCAAGAAAACAATTAATTTATGTAGTAATTTCTTTAGTGGGACTGAGGGCCTACAATCCCGGTGCTCTTCAGTTAAATCCGGGTCTTTATATAATTATGTAAGATAGTTTTTGTTTTATTCATGTTCTTACTCTCATCCCGTGATGCCGTGGGATGTGATGTGCCGCGTGTGCCACGAATGACGTGGGTTCAATTTCGGAATAATAGAAAGTCAAGAAAAACGTAAAGATTCTCTGTTTACTTGAAAATAAAGGATAGAGACGATAAAAGTGTGTATATTAAACAATTTACCTTCATTAAACTGCTGGAGAAATAACAAGGCGTAAACATATAAATGCCACCGCTGATGGCGAAAATTGTATATTTAGGATCTATTTGGTTACTTAAATGTATTTGGTAAATATTCAATGATATTACAATAGAAGTCAGTAGAAAAGCTGCAAATAACCATCCGCCATAAACTTCTTGGATGTCGATGTAAAACACCAATGCGTCCTGATGGTCCTTAATACTTTCTTTTAATTTAATTTCTAACTCATCCCTAGATTTTGCATCTCTGAAAGCCAGACTGACTTTATGGGCGAGTATTTTTAGCTTAAGACGTAAGTGGTTTGTTGCAATACAAAATGAACCATCGAAACCAACAAAATTTGGTGCCAACACTATAATGTTCATAAAATTATAAGCAAAAACCATTTCGAAATAAGGTGTATCATTTTGTTTATCCTCAATATGTTTCAGCTCCATTTTATGAATCATATATCTCTTTCCAACAACTTTTTAAAGTTTCATACATATTAGCTGTAGTGGCGTATAGCGTAAATTGTGAACTTAACAAAATCGGAATAAAAATCCAACAAGTTTGACCGACTTTGCCGATTTTAATATAATATTCATATATCATTTGATAATCTTCATCCATTTCTTGCCTTCTAATAAGTCTTCGGTTATCTTGTTAACAATTTTGCCGAATTTTTCACCTTTCCAACAGGCGTAAAATGTTTTCAAGAAAAAAAGGATTAGTAGAATGGCTATTGTGATTTGTCTAGCGAGATTATACAAATCCAGATTATACATACACTTGAATAAGTATAACAAAAACCAAATCAATATATTAGAATTTAAAAATACAACAAAGCAAAATAATATAAGTCGTTTTCTGACATTTGTTGAATTCGGGTAAATGAGAGCAAACGCGAGCGCGAAGGCGCAATGATCAAACGTTTCGTTGAAACATTTGAATTTTTTCTCAGGCACGTCCATTATAACTTCCTTATTTGTGTCGGTTTTGGAGACGTCATCCGGTTGTTTCCTGTAAGCTTATGACGTGGCAAAACAATTTGCTTGTGTCCTCTAATGAGAAAGTTACATCGACCATAGATGTAATTACGTTATAAAATTGCTAACCATTTCATAGTCATTATGCCAGTAATGAAACCACCACATAATTTTAATCTAGAATTCCCTACGATATTGTGCATGTGCATAAATTTTCCTTACACGGACGAAGCTAGGTTTTTATTAAAAATATATTTTTCAAATTCTTTGTGTTATTAAGTATTAATATTTAATAGGTATTATACATTAAATTTCGATATTTTCTTATAACATTTTTTTTATCAGATTTAAAAAAAATGTTAACTGACTTCATAGTTTATGAAAGTAAGAACTTAAATAACTGAATGGGATTATCATTTATTCATTACCAATAGATACCTAATGAGATATTTTTTGGAGATGGTGCCAGCTAAGTAAGACAACCAAAAATAAAATTAAAAAGCCAAAATATTTAGAAATAAAAAACTATTATAAAGTAAAAAAAATATATTTTTATCAACTACGAGTACATTTGATATTTTCCTATGCCTATTTAGATAGATTCATTTATATATATTTTTATATTTTTTGCATTGCTAAGTACCAATTTCCCACACGACAACGAAGCAAGATGGAAAAAAATATTACGCAAATCGGCCCAATGACATTAGAGTAATCGTTATACCTTTTCTACGTAAAAAAAATATCTAAGCATCGAACACAATACCTCTCTTACAAAGTCAACTAAAAACAGTTAAAGCGATTTGATCAAAGCCACTGACTGCGTATTGTGAAATGGCCATACCAATTCTGATATCAGTGATAGATATAGTTGTATAGTAAATTGGGGATAAGCATGCAACCGGTAAGCAGTGAGGTGAATGTGGTCGGGACACGTTTTTTAATTATATAAAATTATAAAGCTTGTGATACGGTATGTATGTATATATTTCGACCGGACATATATTACGAAATATATATTGCGAATTACGAAGTAAAAAGGGTTACTCCAATTACATTAAGCCACTTTGTGTAGAGTATTTCTGCTTTTTATAAAAATATCATTGGCTTTTAGTAATATTAATATATTTTTAAGCAATTTTGTGATTACATATCTTGTGTAAAACTTATTCGTATGGAGATATTAATATTTTTGTGTACGGGTTTAAAAATTCAGTACTGTCTTCATGTCATGTTTTGTTTTTCTTTCACATCTCGTTGTATATGAAATGTGAGCACCAAATTTTTGCACGTTTAATTAAATTTTAGTACCTATCCAAGCTTATCTTCTTATGATTCATACAAGCATTTCAGAAATGCTGTAGTTTAAAGAATGGAAGCAGTTAGACACATTGTCTACTGTAATATAATTTCTTTATAAATAGGTAAAATAGTCCATGATTTTAAAATATCTATCCCATATTGGACTCATACGTTTATTTGCCCTTACAAAAGTTTAAAATATACCTAAAATTTGTATTAACAACAATATAACCGGATATAGGCTACTTTTTATCCCGTTTATGAAAAAGGGGAAAGGATACAAAACAAACAATTTGTTGATCCTTTAACGCGATTTTTTCTCGTGGAATAGAAGATAGCGATTACAATGAATCGGGCCTATAGTTAATTATATAGTCACTACCTTTATTAACTGAGATTGCGACATGATAGTACGTCAAACCAAAATTTATAGTGTGTTTAAAATTTATTTTAAAATATATACGAAAATAACATTAAACTTTAATTAATAGTATAAAAAATGTTTTAAAAGACAAAAATATCGAAAGTGTATCATATTACAAGACATAATCAGATGTATATATATATATATATATATATATATATATATATAAGAGACATATCATAAGACACATTCCGCGATAAACAATAGCATTCCCAAGGAGGGTTGACGTCAGGCAGGCGTGAGGCGGCCGGTCGTAAAACGTTTGCCAAATCCTTTCAGCAGTACAGAGGATGTACTGCGCCGACCCCAAGTAATTGGGAAATGGGCAGGGAGAAGAAGATTGCGACATGATAGTATATTGCGTGGCACAGTTTAATTATTAAAAAAAAATGATATTAGATAATGCCCTTTGTGCCATAGCTATCTATATCAAAGTCGTCAATTTTTAATAAGTATGTCAAAAAAAAGTAACATTATAGACTTTACCATAATAGGTACGTTTAAAAAATGTATTACGTACGTATAATACTATAATAACATATTACTTTCTAAAATTATCGACTAATATTAGCTAACGGTATCATATGAATTTTTAGTAATAAACTATGTAGAATAAGAGGGAAAAGGATTGTGTTTCATAAAATACAATAACTGTAAATATTTATGTTGGATGGATGTGAGTTTGTGACGTTGTAGGGGGTAATCTCTGGATCTACTGAACCGATTTAGATGAAATTTGGTAAGAAAATAGTTTGAGATCCTGGGAAGGACATAGCATGCTTTTATCCCGGAAATCATCCCTTAAGGGGGGAAAATGGCGATGAAAGTTTGTACGGGGAATCCACCTTAGGACGAACCCGAGCGAAGCGAGCGCGAGTCGCTAGTAATAAATATTTTCGTTCCATCCAATACTATTGTTTACATTTTTATACATAATATATCCAACGTAAAATAAAAATTGCCACACGGTAGATATTTGGATAGAAACATTGAAATCAATTAAATAACGCAGTATGTTCCGGTAGACGGTTATATTAGTTTTATCTGATGAAACGAGCAATATAGGTTTCACGCATGAAGTTTTAATGCATAAGATTTTACTTTCATTTAATGACAGCTAGTCTACTTCTTATTTAACTTATAAAGCATCCAGATCATACAATTAATTGGTACTAATTTATATGTAAAGAGACTCAGTGTGAATATCTCTTTTTTTAACCGGTTAATACCTTATCTATACCGTGTCTTCTCCATTCAACATGACATTGGCGAAGTAATCTGTGTCCAACTGGCACGCCTAAAAGCCAAATAACAAAGAATTGAATTAAATTGAACTTATAATTTAATGGTAATCTATACATATAATAAAATTGTAACCAAGCCGAATCTGTACATTTAATTTAAATCTTTTTGAAATAAACATTATTATCGATACAGAGACCGAATCTATAGTTTTTAGAATTTTTGTCTGTCTGTCTGTTACCGCATCACAGAAAAACTACTGGAGACATTTTAATGAAATTTGGTATAGTGACAGCTGGTTATCCGGGTCAACATATAGAATACTTTTTACCGCGGGGAAAATATCTCATTTCTGAGAAAAAATACAAAACTGCAATGTAAGAGTATACTAATATGTAAAACCTAAGAATTTGATTTTTCGGCGGGCAATGCTAGTAATATATAAAAAATAAGATAGGTACCTTTTGGTATTGCTAATAGTAAAATAAAAATGTATTCTTAAATCGCCTGCATTATTTATTATAATGTACAAAACCATTTTTTCTTAGAAAGTTTTAAACTCCTTGTAAGTACTTTATTTGATTAGCTTTGTCAATTATTAACTGCGAATGAACCTAAGAATAAAAAAGAAATTAATAACAAATTAAATTGTTATTTAAAGTAAAAAAAAACTTAAAAAAAACCGACTTCCAGGTACTAAAATTTAAAAAAATAACTAAATGGGTTTTCATTTAGAAAAGATAACTAATCAGATATTTTTGAAGTCGGTGCCAGCTGACAATATTTTAAGATATGAATCAGATATTTTTGAAGTCGATGCCAGCCGACAATGCTTTAAGATATGAATATCTAAGACATGATATTCTTGTTTAAAAATATTTATACTATAATTTACATACTTAATTTTATATCATCCAAACGTATAATAATTGCAGTACTTGTTTTACATAACAATTTGATGCTGACAGAGATAATAAGCTAAATTAATAATTGAAATTTGGTTGCCGCTATACAGGCTTGGACTACAGTAGTTATATAACGTCAGATCCAATCAACTGCTGTAAAAATAACTTGAACATTAAAAATAAAGTTTACAAATGATTACATATAATACATTTGATAATATTTTTTCTTATATTTTTAAATAGTTTCATTCAATATGAATTTTTTAGTTTATAAATGTACAACAAATTTATTCAATTATTATTATCGACTTATCGTCGCTACGCTTGGGTGGTGTAGTGGCTAGCATATACGGCTGCACATCCAGAGGCTTGGGTTCGTGTCCCGAGTCGGGACACGAACCCAAGTTTAGTTATTGAGTCTTTCTGTTTAAAAAAAATGCCTGCCCTTTGTGGTGCCGTTCTTCCCAAGCAAAACTAGTGGATACAGCACTAAACGAAACGTGTCGTATTATTATTGGCTGCCTGAAACCGACTCCGACACTGGCAGGAATTGCGCCTCCAAAAGTCCGTAGAGCAGTGGTGAGCATCAGAGAAATGACCAAAATGAACAAGACACGTGACACCCCATGCACGACAACATCCTGATGCCACAAAGGCTAAAAAACCGAAAATTTTTTATAAAGTGTGTCTTACCACTTAGAGATGAACGATCACAGGCAAGATGCAGGATGTGGCCGGACAGTTATGGTCTTTTGCCAACTCCATTCGTTCCACCGTCAGAAAATCTTGCGCCTGGACATCGTTTGCCTTGGCAGACCTGGAAGTCTCTTAACAGACTCAGGACTCAGGTTGGCCGAAGCAAGGAAAACTTGTCCAGGTGGGGATTTTGGGAGGGCGGCTTGGAGTGCAGATATGATACTGTTTCACAAATGATGAGGCACTTACTTGCATGCGCTGCTCGCCCTGTTACCTGCAACTTACAGGAGCTTATGAACTTCACTGATAAAGCACAATCGTGGCTGAGTTTTGAGCTGACTCAATTTAAAACTTACCGTCGATACGAGAAGTAGAAAAATAATACTTTCTTAGATTTACGCGAATGTTTGACATTTTAAATAAAACTATCTTTTCGGATTATTTCGCGGATTTATTTTGATTTTTGGTTCTCGACGTTTCTGTAACAACAATACCTTAGAGACATCTAACACCTGTCTCTCCCGTGACCATGATTGCTGTAAAGCATTTGAAACGTCGGGAACCAAACATCAAAATAAATCCGCGAAATAATCCAAAAAGATAATTTTATTTAAAAAGTTGAAAAATAATTTAATTTAATGGTGTTTTTGTAAGTTATTATTAGTTTATTTAAGTGGTGCATCACATGGTACTGGTCGCCATTGAACACAAATATCTCGCAAGTGCAGGACCTTGTAGGTAAGTTGCTCTGGTTAAATTATATAACGCAATTTTTTAGTCCACCTTTCACCAGGACATAAATTAAAATCGATTTCGAATAATTTAAGTACTTAAGTAATTATGTAAGTTACAAAGCATAATTATGAATACTAGTGCTGAACTATTGGTGGAAATTATAAAAAAAACCGTTTTCAATTATTTTTTTATTGATAACACTAAAACTCGTCAAGCAATAATAATGATATTTTACACCATTGTTCTTTTCTATGTAACAATATCACTTCAGTTACGGATTTGGTAATTTAAAATACAGATAACATATTTTTTTTTATGATTGAAATTTACTCGTTGGTAATATTATAGCGACGCGGCATTTGGGTTTTTGCTAATTGACATGCATACTTTAATGGATCTTAATGGTGGATAATTCAATATTAATAATTATTATTATACAGGAACTTATCAAGCGGAATCACCGTGTGGTTTTTTTAAACGTAGTTTAATTTTATTTACGTAGTAGTAGATTTTATATACTGTTCCCATGTTTTTTTACAGATAATACTAAAGTTCCTCAATAGCTGTTAAACAAAAAAAAATGTTGACAAGCAGAAGAGAAAAAGGCACTGAACTGTTATGTCTTTGCCTATTTATATACAGATAAAAAAATATAGCCCCAAAGGTGGAATATTAGTATAGAATTATATACCAATAATATTTTGAAGATGAATACATACATATACAAACAGATATATACATACATAACATATATATATATATATATATATATATATATATATATATATATATATATATATATATATATATATATATACCATTTAGCACTTATATAATATGTATACATATTAAATGCTAATTTGTACAGTTTTCGGGTTCAGGAGCTAGGTAGGTTTCATGCATTTGTTACCTACTTATTATTAGTAAAAAAAAGTGTAAAATAAAGCAAATTAACATAAACAAAATACACTCGATCGTTGTTCATTTTGATCATAAGTAAACTATAAGACTAAGTGCTTAATCGATAGAAATCCATACCATGTGGATGAAGGTCATCGATTTCGAAGTACAAATCGATTTGTTTCAATTGTTATTCACTTGAGTATTTTTTTCAATACACATTTAATAATAAGAGCCTACGCATAGTAATATCGAAAGGATATAAATAATGGTCTAACATGTAATTGATTATTTTCAAACATGCTTTGTAAAATTGATCGATTATATGCTATTTCACAATGTTGTGTGGTGCTGTAAGGTGGAGGAAAGGAAATCAAGATTGTGTTAAACTAAATCGATTATCATTATGTTATTTCCGTTTAAATGTCATTGACAAAAAATTGACATTCTTTTAAATAAAGCATTAGAAATTTTTAAAATATATTTTTAATATACTTTTATTGGATTTAATTGATGTATATATACAAGTATATATTGTTTATACCAATTATTCAATTATTAGTAAACAAATCCTGAAAAGTATAGAATTTTTTTTAACTAATTATCCAAAAAGAAAACTAACTAAAAACCTAATTACGAGTACACTATCAATCATATTATAGATTTTGATGTGTTTAATTGCAGTTTAAAAGTAATTAGCGTTATGGAGCACGATGGCTGCCGATCTTTCATAGACTATGATAATAACCGGTACTGACACAGCATGTCCACCACATTCTGTATTACATTTTCAAGGTAAATATCTCGCCGTTTGATCTCACGCTGCTGATAGTTGACCGCGGATATTGATCTCTGTGTCCATTGTTGATTAAAATACTTTCGTTTTTAACGAATTGACACGTTTTTTATGTGGGTATTTTTATGGATTATATCATAGTATCCATAATACGTATATATATATTTTTTATTCTGTTCCACTTATATTAATTATAATAGATACATATAATCTAATCTCTTTCAGAGTCAGCATTGCATTATTTCTAACATGAATTTAGCCAAGTGCAAGGAGCCAAGGACAAGCGTAGGCACGTGGCTTTAGTACGAGTATATATTCTATTCAAAGCATGTACATTTTTCTAAAATGATTTTAAAACACTAGCGTGATTAATATTCCAATTTGTAAATTAAGCATATAATAGTTGAATCATAAAAAGATTAATTATCTGTATGCCCTGCGTGCCCTGACGCAGGAAGACCTGTTAATATTAAAACAGCATTTAAAAGGAGATTTAGGCGGATACGAGTAATAAGTACTTATAGATTAATAACCTATATAACTAACATTACTTTGACGTATACCTAATATTTCTTTTATATATCACATGCACACACTATTGTACATATATTTTGTATAATTAAAAAAACTTAAATTGTATGACGTTCCTCCAGTTGCTTCACTTAATTTAGTAACTAAATATCATATTACATACAGATCAAAGACGCACTGACAAACAATCTTATCATATTTTTTATATGCACTGACTTCCCTTAAAAACACTTAGATATTATTATATTTATTATTATATATTGCACTACGCGTTAAATAGTTATAATATATATATATATATATATATATATATATATATATATATATATATATATATATATATATATATTTATGTTAGTTTTAAGGTATATATTATGCGATGGGCCTCTGTTTACATATTTAAGATCATTTTGTAAATATTGCCTGAAATAAATGATTAAATAAAATTAAATAAATAAATAAATTTAAATTCATTATTCACGTCAGTCAACATAGAGTTTGACGTGTTTTAATGGAAAGAGTGCCAAAATCGAACAGAATGTCGTGTTTAGATTCGGTAAGGTTACCAATGCAGCGCGTGTAGTATGTGGTGCGAACAATGACTGGAACAAAGGCTACATCGAATAATTAATTACACGCGATTAACGCAGGCTATATAGGTTTAGTGGTTAAATGTCTACAGATTTTATGTTCATATTTAATGAGTCTTGAAAATATGTGAAAGGTATTGTTAATTATATATTCGTTAGGAACTACTTAGAATTTATAGAACTCTATACATAATTCTTTTAATTTTACTCTATTAATAATAATTAGGTAACAATAGGGTAGAGATAGTTACAATTAGAAAATTTAATTAAAAAAAGGGACGTAAAACTGCCTAAATAAACAAAATTAAAATTTACCCGGGACTTTGGACAATAAAAGACAAACACACACACTTATAACTAAAGTCTGGTTGGTCCACGTACATAGTTTGTTTTACTAAACTTTTTTGCTTATAGCAACCATTCAAGTTATAATCAATAAGCTAAACTTAAAAAAACTTTACTGAGACTTTCTTAGCAGAAACGTTATTTAGCTAAACTTGGCTCGACCCAGGCTTTGAACCCAAGACTTCCTGATTTCTAGCCTCAATTACTAGTTTCTGGACCACCGAGGCAGTTCGTGTACATATGTATGAATATATGTAATGTTATAGAAATTTTACAATCATATGCCATTGATTTCTCACGCTTATCTCCTCTATGTCGTTTATCATGCTCTCAAGTAATATGCGTATGTCAATTTATAAGGTCTTCCATTGTATAATTTGCTTATTAATTGTATTCTATTATTGCATATGCAGAAGAACAATATCAATCAGCAAGCCCTACCTTTTATTTTTTACTTTTGAGATACTCTTGCTTATATCTCAAAATATCATTGAGAATAAATTAATTTATTTTGCATTATTTGCTCTAAGTTGGTTAAAAATTAAATTAATTAAATTTATTTTAAATTCAAAAAATATTTAAAAAAAAAAAACATAAATATCTCCTTTTTTTTGGTCTAAGACGCAATTTTTGTGCTTAGCAGAGAAGAAAATTTACAAAGAAATTTTATTGTGAAATAGTAAATGTTTTATGTAATAATATACTTATCTACCTAATTAAGTTTTGCTTAAAATGCGCGTAATTATATCGCGTATCGTGTTTAGAAATTAGGTTCAAACGTCTCTTATATATTATAACTAGCATTGCCCGCGGCTCCGCCCGCGTTCAGATGACCAAAAACCAAATTCTTAGGTTTTACATATTAGTATACTCTTACATTACAATTTTTGTATTTTTTCTCAGAAATGAGATATTTTTCCGCGATAAAAAGTGTCCTATATGTTGACCCGGATAATCAGCTATCACCATTCCACATTTCATCAAATTCCGTCCAGTAGATTTTCTGTGATGCGGTAACAGACAAACAGTCAGACAGACAAAAATTCTAAAAACTATAGATTCGGCCTCTGTATCGATAATAATATCTATTTCAATAAGATTTTCTAAAAAATATTTAATGTACAGATTTGACTCACTTAGAATTTTATTATATGTATAGATAAGTCTATATATATGCAACTTAATGTTACTCGATGTAAAGAACTTATAGATCGGCATAGGTCAGTTTAGGGGCTATGACATTTGTAAATATCAAGCTCAATGATAACTTCGTTACACTAAACTGTACCAGACCTTTCACCCTTGGCCACTTTATTTTTTGCATACGAATATTTAATTTGAATATTTATACTACTTTAGAAAAAAGAGTTCTAGATGTTACACAATTTTAATACTTTGAAGTAAAATCTAAAATAAATGTCTAATAAAAACATCGTGAGGAAATCTACATGTCTGAGAGAAACTAGTAAGTTTTCGAAAGACATGTGAAGTCCGCCAACCCGCACTTGGCCAGTGTGGTGGACTACTACCTGATCCCCTTGTATTGAAGGGAGGCCCGTACCCAGCAGACAGTGGGACGTTTAAAATGGGTAAATACAGGTGCCACCTTAATACCGTTTACGTTTTGCTCGCTTAAGCTGTGTTTTTAAATATCTGTTGCTTTTCTCGCCTTTGATTCTGTAGTAATATACGAGAAAACTTGAAAAATCCTCTTCTTTGACTTCAGCTCTTAGCAAATATCGTGAAAAAATATTCTAGGAATAACAATAATACTTTCTTAGATTTACGCGAATGTTTGACATTTTTAAATAAAACTATCTTTTCGCGCGGATTCTTCTTGTCTCCGGGAGGGTCTCTCCCGTGACCATGGATGCTGTAAAGCATTCGAAACGTCGGGAACCAAAAATCAAAATAAATCCGCGAAATAATCCGAAAAGATAGTTTTATTTAGGAATAACAACTTATTTTATTCACATACTATATAGTTGACATGCAATGTATATATATATATATATATATATATATATATATATATATATATATATATATATATATATATAAATATAGAAACAGTAATCTTCGTTACCTTTAAAACATAAGTTAATATTAAGTTTTTAATAATAATTTCATTTTTGATAGTAGCTTCACACTCACATTAGCTACAAACATTACTCGTATTGTTTAATTTAGAACTCAGCTGGGTTGCGCCCACCCACAGATTTCCTTGTCCGTGGAGATTTTATCTCTACGTTTTTACGCTAAGAAGCTGAACGTTCCACGTTTAATATAGATCGTTAAACAAAGTATTTGTAGTATAAATAATATAAGGCATTGCCTTTTGAACATTTATTTTTAACCATATATTCTTATTTTTCATAGTTATTAGTAATGCTACTAACTACTATTTGTTGACTTGATAACTTACTAGTGACTCATCCTCGCTTCGATCGGGTTCGGTCCTAACTTGCTTCCCAACACAAACTTTCATCCCCATTTTTATACCCTTAAGGGATGATTTCCGGGATAAAAAGTATCCTATGTTCTCTCCAGGGTATCAAAATATCTTCTTATCAAATTTCATCTAAATCTATTCAGTAGATCCAGAGATTACCCCCTACAACGTCACAAACTCACAAACATTACCTCTTTATAATATTAAGTATAGATTTATTGCAAGTAATTTTCAAACATAAGTTTAAAATGTTTATGTTGTAATGTTGTTTATATTTAAGAGATTTAGATTATTAGAATCGTATGAGCACTTCTGCATCAATATATTTTCATCTAAGTCCAATATATTTTCATTTAAGTCTAACATTGCATATTCATTATGAAGATAGTAATCGGAACGCCGAAAATTCTATAGAAAATGTTGTTTATGGCATACAAAATATGAAAATTCCATTAATATAAAAGCTTATTTTAGAATTATGTGTTTTTATAAATTATTTGTTTTTTTTTCACAAAACAAAGCTCTCAAAGCTCAAAGATAATTGTGAGTAAGAGTAATTTTTATTCTAAAAAATATTAATTTTATCAGTACTTTGTAGAGACTCGGAATTTGAGTGGGAGAGAGTGATATGTACATATCTAGGCTATCTTTTTATTTTATACTAGTATTGCCCGCGGCTTAACCCGCGTTCAGTAGACCAAAAACCAAATTCTTAGGTTTTACATATTAGTATACTCTTACAGTACAGTTTTTGTAATTTTTCTCAGAAATGATATATTTTCCCGTGGTAAAAAGTATTCTATATGTTGACCCGGATATCCAGCTATCATCATACCAAATTTCATCAAAATCTCTCCAGTGGTTTTTCTGTGATGCGGTAACAAACAGACAGACAGACAAAAATTCTAAAAACTATAGATTCGACCTTTGTATCGATAATAATGTCTATTTCAACAAGATTTTCCAAAAAATATTTAATGTACAGATTCGGCTTAGTTACAATTTTATTATATGTATATATTAGATACTTTTACTAGTTTTATAAATAGTTAAAAAGTAAAAGGTCTAAATTCTACGCGAATAAGTTTTAAATAATCAAATGTAAATGAAGATTTTGTTTCTCTTTTTTTTAGAAATTTCGTTTCACTTTCAGTTTGATGGCTGTTAGATATCGATACGTTTTTAAATGAGTTTTTGTAGGCGTTGGTCGTCATGTAATATTTGAATGCGACCGGTTACAATTCCGTGTGATGTAACCAATTAATTACTGATAAGGATTACATAGTAGGAAAGCATTATTTGAAGTAATCGGCTCATTACTTTTCAATTCAATAGCAATTTGTATATTCATATAAAATAGGAACTTCGTAGAATATACCTTTTGCAGCATGTTTTTTATATCCGTGTTGTGTTTGTTAGTAATTTGAGTTATTGATTATTAATCAAACTTGTTGTTATCTAATGGAGGATACAATATAATTGTAGCTGTTAATATTTATGCATATAATAAAACTGTAGAGGTCGAATGTCTGTACATAGAAAAAAGTGTTAAAAACCGAGTCAGGGGGATGTAAGAAGAGAAATAGAACAAATCCAGTTTTGTTTCAAAATTTTTGTTTCTCTGTTCTTTTGTCTGTTTATCTGTTTGTCTGTTTGTACGGGCGAATCTCCGAAACTGTTGGACCGATTTAAATGAAATTTTGCATGGTAGTACCTTATATCTCCGGTTAATATTTTAGATACTTTTCATCCTGGAAAATGAAAGGATTCCCGTGGAATACTTAAAATATTATAGTAACTTATAAAGCTTAGTACACAACAACTTATGCATATAGTTTTGTTAAATTTGGCATGCTGATACCTTATATTGCCGGTCAAACAATAGGCTACTTTTTATTCCGGAAAAATATACGGTTCCCGAGGGATAGAATTGTTTTTGTTTTCCGCTAGATATAAATATGTTAATGTATAATTAAATATTTTTTATCATATTTATAATATTGATAGTCGAAATAGCAATGTAATTTTTCCTTATAAAATATGCAATGTGCATACATATTCGGAACAGATCCGACGTGAGTATTGAGCAGACAATGCTGCTCAGCCAAAGAACGGAATACACAATTGGGTTGATGACCTCATGAGTGTGAATGACAGTGTTTATTTATATTATATTGGACGCAACACCGTTGATGTCCTGGGGTCGAAAATTTGTATCTCTAGCTAAAAATTGTTATTCATAATATAAGATCTTAAAATGTAATGTATACCACATATTTAAGTAATATTAATACCTTCAATACTCGCGGTCCTGGGTTCGAGTCACGGGTCGAGTCAAGTTTAGTTACTGAGTCTTTTCTGTTTAATAAGCCTCAATAACAGCTCGGAGTTGGGAAGTTGGCGGTGTTGCACCCTCTTGCCCCGAAGCACGTAAAGCCGTCGGTCCTGCGCCTTAACTCTCACCGGTCGTGTCGAGCAGTCGTCCCACCGGAGTATGAGAGTGACACGAATAGAGAGTGCACTTGTGTCTGCGCGTACACTTGTGCACTATAATATCTCCTGCGCAGTTGGCTAGTCTGAATGAGGCTGGCCACGGTGGCCGAAATCGAAAAATATTATATTAGCAGTGGATGTATGTAATTAATGGTCAATGCTATGGACACCTGTAAGTGACTAACGTACTAGAACTTGTGTATTAATTCCTCCAGGTAAATTTCTAAGAAATTAATTAATTTTCGGAGAAATATATTGTTAACTGTAACGCCGGCGTATCCGCGGTCGTGGAGGGAATAAGAATGAATTTAAAATGTATTATTAGTTTGTTATGTTGTTTGTGTTCATAATAAATAAAAAAAATCGGTCGGGGGACTTCTATTTTATTATAATTATGCCATAATAAATACTGGCTTTTACAAAAAGGCGTGATGATTTACTTATGTAATGATAAACGCAATCATTTCCTCAGTTGCTCAAGGTAACAGGTGGAACGTATCACGCGAACTTGCGTGCTGTTGGAGTCCATCTCAATTTGCTTCATTTATTAGGTCTCACTTACAAAATGTTAATATGACACAATATTTTTTATTGAATTATTGGATCAGTGGCTTGAGAACAGTTTTAATATTCATTAAACGCTTAAAATATGATACTTTATACTCAGTAACTAATAAAATCGTTGTAAGTTTATGAAATTTATGCTATACTTATGTTATATTGCATCGTAGAATAATCTTGTAATACTTAATAAATAATACTTGAAATATTGCCGTTGGATATATATGAAAAAATAACTTTTTAAAATTTTATATATAAATAAATATTTATAAGTATGGATTGGCTTGATTTAATTGTTGTTAAGACAGGAGCGTAACGCGACCTTTTTTATTTACAAACTAGCACATTACCCTCCCTTGGTCCTAGACACCCTTTTATTCACAATTTCATAGGTTTTAATATGTTGGGCGGAGACCTAATTCTTTTTCTAAAATGTAAGTAGTCTAAGTTACTCCTTATAGCATCAGCTATTTGCTAGTGAAAGCGCCGTTAAAAGCAGTCCAGTCATTTCGGAGATTAGCCGGAACAAACAGATAAACAATCAGACAAAAATTCAAAAAATATTTTTTCCTTAAACGTACTGTATATACTTTCATACGCGCTTAGTAAAAAGCTGTTATTATGACATTACAGACAGACACTTCAATATTATGTATATATAAATACATATTCTATTTTTTTTTTGATATCGTTTAATTGTAAAAATAAGTTCAAGATATAGGAGGATAGAGCGTTTTCACTTCTATGCCCATATTTGAAGAGCGTAATAATTTTTTGCTTACTTTAAAACCGTTTTAATTTCTAATATCCTCTTATCTGGCACATCAAAGATTTTTTCTTTGAACCATCTATTATAATTTATTTACGCATTACTTATATGGGTCTTCTATGGATTTACGCGTCTTCGAGGAGGATTCTTATGAAGATATTCTTATATGTACTATAGGCATTCATTAATTTAGTACTTTTCAGAAATTACCATCATACGATAAAAAATATCCCATTTATTCCAAAAATTTCGTATCTACTTTAAAGAGCCAGTTTGAACTTACCAGATTATTCCTGTTTCATGGATCATTCATCTATCTGAAGTTTTTATTTACTACAGATGGATATTTGACATATAAGCATCATATAAACGCGTTCAGATGACCAAAAACCAAATTATTAGGTCTTACATATTAGTATAATCTTAGAATGCAGTTTTTGTATTTTTTCTCAGAAATGAAATATTTTCCCGCGGTTAAAAGTATCCTATATGTTGACCTGGATAACCAGCTATCACCATACCAAATTTCATCAAAATCTCTCCAGTGGTTTTTCTGTGATGCGGTAACAGACAGACAGATAGACAGCCAAAAATTCTAAAAACTATAGATTCGGCCTCAATATCGATAATAATGTCTATTTCAATATTGATAATGATTATCCAATAAAAACTTAAAAAAAAACCGACTTCCAGGCACTAAAATGTAAAAAATAACTAAACGGAGGTTTTCATTTTGAATAGATATCTAATCAGATATTTTCGAAGTCGGGCCCGCCGATGCAAAGCAAATCTAATATATTTCGATACGTAAAATATTATATACTTACCTATTAGATGTTCATATCTTAAAATATTGTCGGCTGGCACTGACTTCGAAAATATCTAATTAAGTATCTATTGAAAATTTAAATGAAAAAGTCCGTTTAGTTATTTTTTACATTTTAGTGCCTGGAAGTCAGATTTTTTTTCAAGTTTTTATTTTTCCATTTTTAGTGTAGACGTAATAAGCAAGTTATTTGTAAGAAGAAAGTTTTTTAATAACAATTTACACCTGGGAAGTATACACTTTGAAACAAAAAAAAATCCAAATCGGTTCAGGCGTCTTTGAATAATCGGTGAACATACATAAAAAAAAGAAAAAAAAAATAGATTCCGACGAATTGATAATATCCTCCTTTTTGGAAGTCGGTTAAAAAATATTTAATTCAACAGATTCGACTTTGTTAGAATTTTGTTATATGTATAGATTAGATAGATGTACGATCGTATATCAAATTCCATTCTTTCTTCTTCTTTCTTCTTTTTTTCTTCTTTCTATCTTTGAAGACCTGCTGTTAGAGATTTCGTGCCTACAAGTAAGTTATGACAACGGTCGAAATCTACCTACAATTTAAATAATAATATACGTAATAAATTACTAATAATAAACATTAAGTTAAACAATAATATATTTAGTTAATTTTTATTTTAAATATAAATAAACTAACAATTTATCCGTCATATTTTTTGCTGTAGATATTTATATATTATTACTATCGACTCAACCTCGCTTCACACGGATTCGTCCCTAGGTTAATTTTCCATACAAGCTTTCACCCCCATTTTCACCCCCTTAAGGGATGATTTCCGGCATCAAAAGTATCCTATGTCCTTCCCAGGGTCTCAAACTATCTTTTTCCCATCTAAATCGGTTCAGTAGATCCTTAGATTAATCTACTACACTAACTCACAAACTTTACCTCTTTATAATATTAGTATAGATAAATGTATATAGTTTAATACATTAAATGTTTATTTTAAAAATTTTAATTGATAACATTTTTAATTTATTAAGAATTGTACATAATATCATAAGAACATCTTTAGTTTCAATAAAAATTATAAAATATAAAAATTAATTATCATCTATAATAAAATAAAAGTATAAGTAATTATAAATTATTATTTAAAAAAAAGTATCATCTTATCAAGTATCATTATAAGTACGCTAAACAAAATTATCTACATATTATGTTAAGGACGTTTAAATTTCTACGTAAGAAAATAAAAAACTTTTTAACAAAAAAATAAAAACCGATTTCAAACAAAAGCACTAAAAAGTAAAAAATAACTGATTGGTAGTTTTCATTTACTGTACATACCTAATCAAATATTTTCGAAGTCGGTTAAATTCATCATTAGCTATTTTTCCACTTTAGGGGTGGTATTTTTTTTTGAAATTTAAATGGGACCAATCTGGAAGTATACACTTTCAAACAACACAAAAATTGTCCAAATCGCTTAATAAATGACGGAGTTCTGAGGTAACAAACATAAAAAAAAAGAATACAGTCGAATTGAGAACTTCCTCCTTTCTGAAGTCGGTTGAATAAAGTCGTTCGAATATGAAGGTGGCGATTTCGTGGCAATAATAACATTAGCAATTTATCAATGCCTTAATGCAGAAGTACTTTGAAGTAAAGAGTTCATATTAGTTTGAATCTTTTATAACGTAACGGCTTTGGAATATTCTTGATTATGTCAGAGAAAATTGACGGTCATTAAGCGATGGAAACATATTTTCTTTCTAACAAGACTCATATTTATACTAGCGACTCACCCTCACTCCGTTCAGGTTCGTCTATAGTTACGTTTTAAGGCTTGGTATAGATTTCTCAGAGATGACATATTTTCTCACAGTAAAAAATATATGATCCGGATAACCAGCATTATACCAAATTTCATCTAAATCGGGCGCGTTCCCAGATAGACGGAAAGATAAACAAATAAACAAAAATTCGAAAAACTATAGATTTGGACTTCTATATATCTATAATAATGACTATTTCAATAAGATTTTCCAAAAGAATATTTAATGTACCGACAGGTTTGACTCAGAATTTTACAATCATCAGATAAAAATATAGATAAAAAATATTTATAACTAAACAAAGAACTAAAATAATTGAACTATAAACAAACAAATAAATAAATATGTTGGGACATTAACACACAGTACCATCTAGTTCCATGGTAAGCTACGAGGCTTGTGTTATGAACTACAACATTGTATATCTTTAAACATACGAGTACATAGGTAATATTATATCTATATAACTAGCTACTCACCATCACTTCGCTCCGGTTCATCTCTAGATATGTTTTGACGCTTAGTATGGAATAGATTTTTTTCCAAATCCAACAAATTCCGCCGTTATAAATGGTGCAACTAACCCGACTTTGTTTTATATATATTGATATTAACACCCATGACTGGAGTACAAACATTCATGCTCATCACACAAATTAATGCCCCCAGCGGGACTCGAACCCGCGACCGCTGGCACAACAAGTAGGGTCACTACAAACTGAGCCAAACGTGTCGTCGAATCATATTTAACTCATATATCATTTTGTTTAACTAGTTATCTCTCGTTTAGTATTTTTTCCTGATGACAAGAAAACTAGGTCTCATCCACTATTTAAGTACGAACAAAATAAATGTATGCCTTTCGACTGTAAATTTTAATAATGCTATAGACGATTATCATATACTAGTAAAATATTAATTGGAAAACTGATATGAAAATGCTAAGTCGTAACATGTCCGGCGTTTGAGGTTATATGTAGTATTTAAATTATAGCTGCTTAAAAGAAAAATAATGATTCATTTAATGATCGATGTTCTTTTTTATTATAATTTGCGCGCCACAGAATTATAAGTTTGGTCAATACATATAATAAATATGTTGTGATATCAACACACAGCACCATCTAGTTCCATGATAAGCTACGAGGCTTGTGTCATGGATACCAGATAGTTGATATACTACACATAATAATATAACTTTAAATACATACAATATAAACATTATAAAATATATAAGCACCCATGACTGGAGTACAAACATTCGTGCTCATCACACAAATGAATGCCTCCAGGGGGACTCGAACCCGCGACCGCTGGCACAGCAAATAGGGCTACTACAAACTGAGCCAAACGTGTCGTTATAATGGTAAATATGAAAGCCAACATCTCACCGGTTAGATACATACCTACGCCACATGCTTAGTCTAAAAATCATTTCAATTATAACTATCGCCTATAAGTGCTATATACCTCTGACGCTACAACTTGTTCAATTTACTTTCATATGGCTTCAATTATTATTTTTACTAAAAAGATTACAAGTACAAAGACTGAATAATTTTTTTTCACTTTCTATTATTGCCGTGATCGGTAGAAAAAGTTATGTATTATTCAAGAGCAGATAAAAATTATTGCTAAATAAGTAGGATAATAAAAAGAAGATTCAATGTGTTTATGTGTAAAGATTTCAAAAGTAAGGCAGTAGTAGCCCAGTGGTAACGCCGCCTGCTTGAGAAACCGAGTGAAGCGGGTTCAAATCCCGGGTCTCGCATCTCTGATATTTTCATGTGCGAATAATTTCTAACATGATTACCACTTGCTTTACGATGAAGGAAAACATCGAGAAGAAACCTGCATGTCTGAGAGAGCCCAGCAAGTTTTCGAAAGACATGTGAAACCCGCCAACCCGCACTTGGCCAGCGTGGTGGACTATGGCCTGATCTCTCTTGGCTTCGTATTGAAGAGAGGCCCGAGGGGCTAAGATATTTTGTATGAACAGTTATTTTTATATATTTAGTAGCGTTTCATTAATAATTTATTTATTCTAATTATTCAGGTCAGGTGACATCTAGTGGATTCTGCGACTAAAGGAATTTCTTTTTATTTAGTAAATTAAAAATTGAGTATGTCGATGACATTTAATTTTTGATTGTTTGACCTGTTTTTCTTTATTAGGAATCTTCTCTTTTGGATACCTACATATTTTTATTTATGTAATCGAAGTTAATGATGATTTTGTGAAATAAATCTACTTGTTCCTCAGGTTTTATTATTCTTACTAAATTTTATAGCTATTTAAATGTGATTAAGAAAGTATAAAATTGATATTTATGTAATTATTTAAATATCTTTATATAACTTTTCATAATACAAAACTATAAAATGCACGGCTCGTTCACTCTGCATAAAATAATCATATAATTCATAATAATATCATCAGTTTAGCCTTTTGAGTGATTAAATGATAACAATTTTAATTATTAAATAAATACTTACCTTACGCTGAATTAATTAAAATTGCTATAATAAAAATAGGTTAAACATACATATGAATGTAAACTAATCGCCATGCACTAAACATAATCCATGATAGATCTATATTGATTCAAAACATTAAAAGTTCTCTACTCTTTTCTGTCTCTATACATATAATAAAATTGTAACTAAGCCGAATCTGTACATTAAATATTTTTTGGAAAATCTTATTGAAACAAACATTATTATCAATACAGAGTCTATAGTTTTTAGAATTTTTGTCTGTCTGTCTGTCTGTTACCGCGTCACAGAAAAACCACGGGAGGGATTTTGATGAAATTGAGTGTGGTGATAGCTAGCTAGTTATCCGGGTCAACATATAGGATACTTTTTACTGCGAGAAAATATCTCATTTCTGAGAAAAAATACAAAAGCTCCATTGTAAGAGTATACTAATATGTAAAACCTAAGAATTTGGTTTTTGGTCATCTGAACGCGGGCGGAGACGTGGGCAATGCTAGTCTCTTTTAAAATTACTAATGTTTTGATATAAAAAATTATACTCTAGTATTATTACAATATATCTCTTATAGGGACAGTGTTATTCTGAATACTTGTAAACTACATTCGATATCAATTTATTTAGAATTTTAGGAGCTCTAATTCACTACATATAAGTAACTCATTTCCTCATTTTTAGATGCTAATATTGATCTCTTATGCCAAAAAAAAATATCAGCAAATACAACGGTAAGACTGGTTTCGTAAATTAGTCTGAAACCAGGTTTATTGTTGAAAGTTGTCTTAGCCGTAAGATACATCTAGGAGATTGGCATAAATTGCAATTAAGCACTATTAGTAACCCGTTAGTCTATATGTTTTTTTTATATGTTAGAACATTAACACACAACACCATCTAGTTCCATGGTAAGCTACAAACCTTGTGTTATGGATACCAGATAGTTGATACACTACATATTATATATAACTTTAAATAAATACATATTCTAAATATAAACACCCATGACTGGAGTACAAACATTCGTGCTCATCACACAAATGAATGCCCCCAGCGGGATTCGAACCCGCAACCGCTGGCATAGCAAGTAGGGTTACTGCACACTGAGCCAAACGTGTCGTCGATTAGTCTATTTTTATAATTTCTTAACTCAATTTAACCATTGATTATGTTGCAGTTTCGAATGCAATCGTTATTTGCGTTTTGACTGCAATAATACGGAATTCTGCATATTTACTGATTATAGGACTAATGACGGTGTGTGGGTATCGTAATACCAAGTATTGCGCATTTCAAAGGAAATCCGCCCAATGATAAGTACCACCACAAGCTCTATATATTCTAATTAACAATATATTATTATAATATATTTACTTAATTTTATTATAAAATATGTATGATTGTAGATTTCATTGTCTTTTTCTGGTGGCGTGTCTGTATGTGCACATGAACACAAAAATCACTCAACGAAGCCAGGTTAACTCTAGTTGGCTAATGTTTATTCTTTCATAGATTTTGATTCTCTGTTATCATAGTGTGATGGGACGGTATTCTAACACGACAAAATTAAGTGCTATCCAGGGCATGGGGTTGTGACAAAATCACTTTCCCTATGGAAATCACTATCGAGATTTTCTAAGAATTTCTCAACATAAAATAACAATTTCAAACCGGATTCGAATATTGGGTCGTATATGCCAAGACTAACGAGGCTTTAGGAAATAATTCGTAGATACAATCAAAGAAACTAAATACTTGTAATTAAAAAAATCTTCCTTACAAAATTATTTTAGTTTCTGGGAGTACAAATACAGATTTAGTTGCTGACGTTCATTTTTTATTTGGATTAATATGCACAATTAGTACTGCCACTGAATTTTGTAACAGAATCAATTAAGTCATTTTGTACATATACTTATAATATAAAGAGACAGACAGATGAATAATTATTTTTTTAATTAATTAATAAAATTTGAAGTAAATAGGCACGTGTAGTTTTGTGCTAACTGTCAATCATCGCTAGTTTGGAAGACACACTAACAAGAGGTTGATAGCTGTAAAATCAGTTAAACAGTGACACACAAAATATTTGTGTTGCGCGAGAATAGAATTTAGGACTATCGGCGTATATAAGTTCTATTTAAATTCAATACAAGAATTATAAAGAAAAATATCCTAAGGATTGTTGAAACAAGTAGATATCACAGGTTGGACTCTACACCCAATAAACTTATTTCGTACTTGAATTCACAGTTATTTTCTTAAGTACATAATTCCATTTTAAGAATTCGTTGTGATTGAGCAAATAATAACGTAACTTAGAGTTACGTATCCAATATGGGAACTTAAGCTACAATTAACATAATTATAGTAGACGAAATTATTCGTTCATACAAATATAGTAAAATTGGAGAAATTTGTAGCTTTTTCTTCTTCTTTCATATATATATATATATATATATATATATATATATATATATATATATATATATATATATACACATAATAGTGAAACAGTTTGTTTTTTTCATGAATTCCTAAAGAAAATTTTTAATTCCTTCCGTTTCTTTGAGACCTTTACTAAATTACAATGTGTATGTTTTTGAAAGTGTTTGACAAAGAACCTTTAACGTTGATACCATGTGGGTACGATAGAGGCGGCATATACCAACTAATTGTTAGTATTTGAGTCGTACGAGGTATTTCTGAGTTAACACCTCCAGGTAAATTTCTAATAAATTAATTAAATGTCTAAGAAATCTATTGTTAACTGTAACGCTGTCCTGTCCGCGGTCGTGGAGGTGTTAATAATAAAAAAAACTAAAATAAAAGTAATTTGGTAGTTTTGGGTCCCTAATAAAACTTCGAGATATTCCTTGCTTATATTCAGTACTTTTATAATCGTCAGTGAGTTACATAATTTATAATCATAATTTTCAGTATTACAAACAATTCGTAGTACTAGTAACCTACATGGCGGTACCGACATCTCTGTGCAAAAGTGCGGGAAAACAAATAAATATCCGCGCCCTTTTTTTTTTTAACACATTCCTATCGACCAAGGTCACATAAGTAAATGCCTTATACATAAATCATTACAAATTAATCAAATATATTATTTTCTATTAAAATGCTCAATGTATAAAAATGCAACCTTACAGTAGTACCTATATCACATAATATAGAATAATGTTTAAATTAAAGGAGCATAATAATTGATTCAATTAAGCCACACACTCTAATAACGTCTTCATTCATGTTTTCTATTATTTAAATATTAACATTTGTACAGAGCCTCATTTAAAAAAAACAGCCTGACTTAGCCATTTTTATTTGTAACGCACTCTGAGGTATTTTAAACCAATGAAATATTGCTCTAGATTCAGCAAAGAGTATCCGTTTTATTTTCGTAAGTAGGCTTAAAAATAAAAGCAATATTATTACGTTTTTTACGATCTTTTACTTTTTAAGTATTAATACAGTATGGAATTTTAATGAGAGAACGTTTCTCAATAGTTATGGACGCTATTGTGCAACACTACCAAAATATTACGAAAAATATTTTTTAAATTCCTTTTTAGATGAAATTTAATTTATTAGTTTCGTTTTATTCTTTTAACTATGAGTTGATACACTATCACTAAAACTGCCTATTGTGTGTAGTAGTGCCCATTGCCTTTTTTCCGGGATTGGTGAATATTTGTATGTTACTAGCAACTTGCCCAGGCTTCGCTTGTTTTTGGTTGATTTTTTTAATTTTTAAAGATAACAAAATTGGTTGCAACAATTGTTTCGAAGAGCAATGATACTAAGCTTCAAATAAAAGTTTAATGTATTGATGTGAAACATCTATAGGCGCGCCTTGGCAGTAAAACCGACTCATGTTATTACGGCAAACGGTGACGTGACGGATATATACTGTCATAAGATCATGCCTGTTCTACAGCACCGCTCTGGACTCCCTTGTGTGTGCGTGATATATATTCTGTAATTATTATTATTATTAAAATAATAAGAAAAATAAATTGATTTTATTAACGAAACTTTATTTTTTCTTTATTTTACTCGATATTTTGTAATAGGTTTTTATTAATTATGAATTCTAATACTTATTAGCATAGATGTTTCACATCTGCCGGGCGTCCGGTGATGGCCAACTTTTATTTTAAATAAGTTTTGCCACGTAGTACATCCTGTACATTATATTTATCAATGATTCTGTATAATTTACTATAAGTCCTCGATATAAAGGTCTTAAGGGCCACAGATTGTTGTTAGATAAGCTATCCTTCCTCAATAAAAAGGCTATAAAATGCAAAAAGATTTTTTTCAAAACAGACTCGGTAGTTTCACACGCATGCACGCACACACGTACACACCTTGACCTTCTTTTTTCTTTTATTTATGAATAAATAGTACTAATTAATTATCTACTAGCTAATTGTTCAAAAATTAATTTTAAAAATATAGAAATTTGGTTTAAGAATGCATAAATTAATTTTCTTTAATTCTAGAGATAGTTTAAGCCAAAATAAACCTTTTTTTGGGATCTATTTTGTTTATTTAATTTTACATCTACAACAAATAGACACATGTAACGCCATCTATTGAAATTTAGTTGAACTATTTTCCTTTGTTCTTGATAAGATTTCATGATAGTACTATGTAATGATATATTGTTGTGATTTACCAGCTCAAAAGTACTCTGAGTAAAAACATCTATCAAACTTATCTGTACGTGTAAACACACGTTAACCTACTCCTCCTAAAGGACTGCACCGATTTGGATGAAATTTTGTGTGTATATTTCAATAGGCTCCTGGATGGTTTGAAAACACAACGAAGATATTTTTGTGTATGTTCGAGTGGGTCCCTACAATGTTTGAAAACACAAATGCACCCAGTAGGTGGCGCTGAAGTCGATGTGCCACTGATTATCTTCTAAACGGCAGGGACCTTATAAGTGCGGTGGTGGAAAGATATTAACCGTTTCCCTGTCCCATGAGTCATATATGAACATTTCGATTGTTTATCTATTGTGTCAATTTTGCGGACAGTTAATCTGTTAAAAACAATGTATATTGTATATTTATTTAATAAATTACCGATATGTATATTTTTATGGATTTACGTATTTTAAAATATTTAGCATATGATATAAGATATTTTTGCAATTATTATAATTTTACTTTAATGGCTTTAGTATTAAACTAACATTATTAGGTATATGATTTTATTCCTGTAACCACGGTTCAAATAATGCATAAAATAAGCTACAAAAAGTAATAATATTTTTTTTTACATAATAGTTATTTTGAAAGGTACACGAAACATTAATAAGTATGTTAGTAAGTTATGGGTATGAATTCTGACGTTGATTTAAGAGTTGAGATAAAATATAAACAAAATTCGAGCATTGTAAACTTAAGGTTTATGTTACGATCATTTTCTTGACAATGTATTATATATATATATATATATATATATATATATATATATATATATATATATATATATATAATACATTGTCAAGAACTAATAAGTATACTAATAATAATATACTTAGTTATAACTAATAAGAATATACTTAGTTATAATATTATTAGGGCATAATTGTTTTTGTTACAGCTAAATAGATTTATTTTTAAATAAATTAATGCTGTCGTGAATTGTAATAGAATGCAATTTTTTGGTAAAAATGCTTAATTTTTATGTTTGGAATAGATACATATACTATGAGATAATACTTAAAACATCTGGCTTCTTAAAACATATACTTAATAACACATTTTCTCTTTGTATGTCTGTCCTATATGTAAACTCCAGTCCACATGATTTTATTTTTACGTGATTATAGCAAATGTTTGGTTTACGTTACCTAGACTATTAGCAGTACCAATTTGAGATCATAATATCGGAAGCTGCATGGATTGCTACAGACTCCGTCTTTCCGAGTGTAGTAAGGTCGAGAAAAGTAAAGTAAAGTAGTAGACTAAAAGTCATACATAACCTATTATAGTGAAAGGTGTCAAGCTCTATACTAATCGAACGTTGGAAATAGACGCCATTTAATTAATAAATATTTCATGAAAACCTTGTTTTATTCATCATAAAACAATTTACAGATATTAAATCAATTAGACATTGTAAATTGTACCAACTATTAAGGTCACTAACGTTTATGCTAATGCCACCTGTTACAATCGCCTATAGTGCCAAATAAATCATGGCTTTAGATTGGAATAAAGTAAATGATAAAAAGTAAAATGTTCGTGACTGTATTTATGGGCGATTTTTATATTAAGAAGTAGCCTATACCCGCGACTTTGCCCACATAATGGAGTATGCACGAATGTTCATTGCACTTTCTTCATTGGAAATTAGAATTATTTATATGTAAAAAATCAAAAACTATCGGAAAATTGCGGTTTTGCACAAATGTTCATTTTCATTTACATTTTTATTTATGTAATTCGTATCAATATAATTATAAATGTGAATGTTTGGGAGTGTGGATGTTTGTTACTCTTTCACACCAGAACGGCTCTGGAACGAGATCTGGATAAAATCTAGCACACAGATAGATTATAGTCTTTTTTTTATGTCGGGAAATGCATTTACGCATACCACCAGATCCCCCAGGTGGTGATGTGGGGCTCACCGGCTAGAAGAGCCGGTACTACCCACTAAAACCCAACATTCCCCTCCCCTCCACCTTAATGGGACGCCGCAGGATCGCTTGCGCATAACTACTACGGAAATAGATTATAGTCTGGAATAACACATAGGCTACTTTTTATCTCGGAAAAATGTACGGTTCCCGTGGGATAGGTGGGATAGGTTTGTTTTCGGATATATATATATATATATATATATATATTAATATATATATATATATATATATATATATATTATATATATATATATATATATATAGGTCATATAAAAGAACATGATAAAAAATATTTTATTAGAATATTTGTCCCAAGCGGAGCTTTCACAATCCATTGTGCCAGTGGGTCTAAACATTTTTTATGACAGACTTTATATATGTATATACAAAATAGGAGCCGTAAGCATGGATATGAAAAATGTGAAATTCCTAAAGATTAAATATGTTTTTTTAAACAGTTTTATTTAGTTTGCCTTGTTTGTTTGGGTCAAAAGTAATTTAAATTTTAACCCTTTCCTGTTACAGATTGATTTGGTATTTAATAATAATAAATAATAAATATGTTGGGACATTAACGCATAGCGCCATCTAGTTCCATGGTAAGCTACGAGGCTTGTGTTATGGATACCAGGTAGTTGATACACTACACATATATAACTTTTAAATACATACATATTATAAATATAAACACCTATGACTGGGGTACAAATATTCATGCTCATCACACAAATGAATGCCCCCAGCGGGACTCGAACGCGCGACCGCTGGCACTGCAAGTAGGGTCACTACAAACTGAGCCAAACGTGTCATCGTTGTCGTTTGGTACACACCTTTAGTTCTGATGACAATAAAATTAAGTATATTCAGTATCATTGTAAATCCAAGATGGTCGCTGTCACAAAATGGCGAATTACATATTTTTTCACAACCCCCTTAATATGGGTATCAAATGATAGGGCTCGACTAATAGAATGTAGTACACTATGAAAATAAATCTAAATCTAATATGACAGCCAACATACATAAATTTAGGCATGTATGTACATATGTATTCAGCTTTTTTTTAACGCCCTACTACTGGACACGTACCTCGCCATATTGCGAGGGGGGATCATAGGCCACCATGTCATTAGAATAAAATAATAAATAATGTTATAGTTAGAGCTTACCAGAATACTAACTGAATCTATTAGATACTCATGAACGTTACGAAGTCTAATCGCGTTGTTATGTTTTTGTTGTTGGTTGTCATGCACATTTTGCAACAGTCGCTGATTTTCTCACGATCATTTTCCTTTACGGTCGAGCATGAGAGGTCATTTAAATAAAAAGTTGACTTAAAAATTCTCTAAGGTAATTACTTTGACTCAATACCTGCGTGAAACTATGATGTCTTTACATGTCATTACTTTTTTTAATTAGTTATAATAAACTCTTGTGTCGAGCTTTTATAATGCAGATATAAAATATTTATATATGTTTCAAATTCTTGTGCAAGCTTGTAACAAAATGCTAAGTGTCTAATAAACCGCTTTTGAACTCTTTCAATCCTATTATATGCATTTTATATGAGAGATTTCATACCTGGCAACAATATTCCAATCTACTTCTTACAAAATAGTTAAATAATTTTATTATGGTAACGTAATTTTTAAATTCACCGAGGGATTTAAATGCCATAGTTACGACTAAAACTATATGTTTATCAAATTGTAATTGGATGTCGAAATATATTCCCAAATCACGAACTGTATTACAACTTTTTATCACTTGGTCTGAAATATAGTAAGAAGTAAGCATTGGTTTTATCTTTTTTTAGTAAAAGTGACGTGGATACATTTGGAAGAATTCAAAAACATACGATTATATCAACTAATCAAAATATTAATGTCCTCTTGTAGCGAAATCATATCCGATTCATTTTTAATTTACTATTTTAAGATTGTCAGTGAACATGTACGCATTTGAAGAAGTAAATAAGTCAGCCAGGTCATTTACAAATAGAATAAAAACTAGTGGACCCGGGTTTGATCCTTGAGGGACCCCGGATGTAGTACTAAAAGATTCTGAGTGGCTTCCGTCAATCACTACACAACTTTCCTATTATGAAGATAAGACCTACACCACGATAAAAATAAACCCGTAATACAGAAGATTTTAAATTTTGCCAAAATTATATTATGGTCAACCTTGTCAAAAGGTGTCGAAAAATCTCTATATATTATATCTACTTGTTTGTTATCATCCACTGCCTTTATTAGATTTGTTACATAAGAGAGTAGATTAGTATTTGTGGGCCTTTTGGTTGACTTAGATGAAATTTGGTAAGAATATAGTTTGAGACCCTGGGAAGGACATAGGATACTTTTTATCCAGAAAATCATCCCTTTAGGGGGTGACCATTTTCACCCCCTTAAAGGAATGAAAGTTTGTATTGGGAATCAAGCTAGCGACAAACCCGTGCCAAGCGAGGGTGAGTTACTAGTAACATATAATTATTATTCATACAATACATAATCTATACATATATTAAAACAATAATTTAGCCAAATCGATGTGCGCGTTTCACGCAAAAAGTACTAAATCGATTTTAACTAAATATTGTGTGGTGATAACTTATTACTCGGGTCAACATTTAGTATACATTAAATATACATAAAAACAATGCACTAGAAAATTGTAGGTCTTAATAAGGCCTACAGAAAAATCCGCAATAGCATAAGTCTTTCTCCTAAGGTACACTCACAATAACTATTTATATATATTTAAAACGTATCGTTAGTCGCTAGTTAAGTATAAAATGATACGGAATAAATAGGTGTATTTTTTTAAATACGCATCCTTCAGCAAAACATACAATTCTTTGAAAAAGACCTTAGAATTTAGATATATATCTCCAAATTCAATTTAAAAGTTTAAAATGACTACTAACGATAAATTATAAAATGGCCGTTTTGATAAAATTATTCTGAAATCTGAAGGTTCTTCGAGTCAGGTACACATTAAAAATATTTCAAAAATTTAATCAAAAATTCGAAATAAAAAATTGGCTAATATCCTCCCTGTATGTTTTATGTCAAGGCAAATAGTATTCGTAGTTGAATGTATATATGCATGCAGTTATTAACTGGCTTAATTGTTTTTTTAAACATAAGTTTGGGCATTTATTAGAGTTATTTATTTAATTAATACGATACGATAAGTTTTCTTTTTAAAGGTAGGAATGGACATCATCGTTTATTTATAATACAACTAGCATTGCCCGCGGCTCCGCCCGCGTTCACATGACCAAAAAACAAATTCTTAGGTTTTACATATTAGTGTACGATTACATTTTGTATTTTTTCTCAGAAATGAGATATTTTTCCGTGATAAAAAGTATCCTATATATTGACCCGGATAACCAGCTATCATCATACCAAATTTCATCAAAATCTGTCCAGTGGTTTTCTTCTGATGCGGTAACAGACAGACAGACAGACAAAAATTTTTAATAACTATAGATTCGGCCTCCGTATCGATTATAATGACTATTTCAATAAGATTTTCCAAAACATATTTAATGTACAGACTCAGTTAGAATTTTATTATATGTATAGATATTTCCAATAAAATAAATTTGAAATAAATAGTTTAAAGGTACTTTATTAGGCCAAATACGACTTCCCGTTTATTGAGCAAGGCTATTGGATATATATCCTCTAATACAGATAGATAGACTATCTAACCGTACCTAGAAACGAACCCGAACGAATCGAGGTGGAGTCGCTAGTTTTATTCTATAAACACGAGAAAGATTCTAAAGTTCTATTTAATAAGTTCTATCTTCTGAAACCTAAAAAAAATCGTGTACGATATACTAATACACAATACTATATTGCTTCATGAACTTGTTTTCATCTTTTCAGTTAGCTTTTATGCAGTCGGTTTTTTTATAATATATTTATTTATTTACAGCTTTTTAATTATTTTTAAGTAGGAAAATTAGCGAGAATGGTTGTTAACCAACTTTTAATGATTATACATATATCCTAAACTGTTATTTAAAATGAAAAATAATGAAAGAAACCTAAAAATATTTTTTTATAAATACAGGAATGTTATACCTTTTTGGAACTCTTGTTATGATACCCATATTGCAGAAAAAGAAGATTAAAAAAAATTCATCTTAAAGAACGAAATCTAACAGCCCCCATATTTAATTTTTTTTTCTATCTCACCTATCTAAGAATACTTAGACTAATGAGACAAATCTAACGATACTTTAATTGAAGAAAAAATATTATAATATATATTAATTTATTTAAAAAAAATAACCGAAGCAATCTAGCTGTTCTTAAATGATGAACTTACCAACACACACCAATACATTTTTATTTATATACATTTACATATAGTAATTTTGACACTAATATCTTGTAATATCAACAAATAAACATTTCGAAATCTAAACTGCAAATTTTCATTTTAATATAATATATCATAAACAAAGTATATCATTAGCGTCAATACTTGAAATAATGTTATTTGCGATTTGATACATAGATAACTAGTCTAGTTATGTTTCAAGTAATCTCATAATATTTGCTACTACTCTTATCAACCGACTTTAAAATAATAGTATTATAATATTAACCGGAAGCAATAGTATAACATAAAAATATAAAAAAAAAATAAAAATTTAAAAACAACCTTTTATTTAAATGCTCTAAAAAGAAGAAAATAAATTTTAAATTAAATCAAATCGACGAATTTATTACATTACAAAATTTATATGATAAAAAAGCTTGTCCCGAGATTTACTTATTTTATTAAAAAAAAATGGTTTGTATTTTTTTTTTCTTAGAATTATTTATGTCAAGATCAAGTTACATATTGTATTCTTGTTTATTTACATTACTTTTATTATCAGGATATTTTCGAAACCCCTGTAAGTTCGCTGTGGATAAAACTAGAAGCCCGAATTTTTTGTGGCTAAGAGAACTAACTCACTGATCATCAAGATTCTAAGGTACTTCTAGAAGACACACGAGCTTCAAATTTTGAACTCCAATTTGTGTTTAGCCTATAAAGCAAGGAAAAACTAAATATTTCACAATTCCAGTCCCGTTTTCTATATGTAAAACAAACTGTATAAATAACTTTGTAATCCTATATAAATAGATTTGAGATATATGCGATTACAAAGTTACTTTTGCAGTTCATTTATTTTTTTGTCACCCAACTACTTAAATGGATAAGTAGGTAAAGAATGGATATATCTAGTGTAGTGGATATATAGGTCCTACGCCTGGTGTTTTTTGGTCGTGTAGGATTTTCATCCCACTGTGATATGAGTGAAGACATGGAAAGTATTCCATTGCAAGATATTTGCTAGAGTAGGGTGCTTTTATCGACGACATTAAAGACGACACGTTTGTACTTTGTACTGACCCTACTTGCTGTGCTAGCGGACGCGGGTTCGAGTCCTGGGGGCATTCATTTGTGTGATCAGCACGAATGTTTGTACTCCAGTCATGGGTGTTTATATTTATATTTATATTTATATTTATAATATGTATGTATTTAATGTTATATATGTGTAGTGTATCAACTATCTGGTATCCATAACACAAGCCTCGTAGCTTACCATGGACTAGATGGTGCTGTGTGTTAATGTCCCAACATATTTATTAATTATATTTATTATTATTTTATATAAAAGTACTAAACTCCAACCCAAGCAAAGCCAGGATATATCCCTAGTTAATATTATATTTTTCACGTGATCGATCAATATGGTGACACACATGTGGGTATAATTCACAAAATGACACG
This sequence comes from Brenthis hecate, assembly GCA_951806755.1. Lineage (NCBI taxonomy): Eukaryota > Metazoa > Arthropoda > Insecta > Lepidoptera > Nymphalidae > Brenthis > Brenthis hecate. The sequence goes on along the minus strand of OX638281.1, from coordinate 5,007,616 downwards.
ACTTTCTCGTTCACGTAACGATTGCTACACTTAGTTTTAACCGATTCCGCTTTTATATCGGCCTTGATACATTTTTGTGTCTGAAACTGACACTGTGTGACATTGAAGCGCGAAATTAAATAATGAAATAAAACGATTTAAAAATAGACTTTTTAGATTTAGTGTTGGGAAAAATATTGAAATTTGTTTTACTAAAAAGATCCCCGGATTGCTTTTTGTGATCGATTATGAACGCCGTTGCAACTCGACACTTTGTATCAATCATTAGTATAGATTGTGTCAGCGGAACTATTAATAAAATAATCTATACATATAATAAAATTGTAACTTTGTAACCGAATCTGTACATTAAATATTTTTTGGAAAATCTTATTGAAATAGATATTATTATCGAAACAGAGGCCGAATCTATCGTTTTTGGAATTTTTGTCTGTCTGTCTGTCTGTCTGTCTGTCTGTTACCGCATCACAGAAAAACTACAGGACGGATTTTGATGAAATTTGGTATAGTCATAGCTGGTTATCCGGGTCAACATATAGGATACTTTTTACCGCGGGAAAATATCTAATTTCTGAGTAAAAATACAAAAACTGCAATGTAAGAATATACTAATATGTAAAACCTAAGAATTTGATTTTTGGTCATCTGAACGCGGGCGGAGCCGCGGGCAATGCTAGTAAATTATAAAGTAAGCGGTATTAAAAGGCACAATAATATTAAAGTTTGTATCTAAGGCTAAAATTATACATAATTATTTTTAAAAAAAAAAGAAATCAGATATCCATGAATGTGCTGCTTAAAGAAAGTGTCCATGAGTGGTTTTTACTCATTCTTGAACAAACCAACTAAACTTTTTGCAATCGTTAATTATTTAATTATGTGAATTAATTTTATTTTTAATTATTATTTAGTAAGGTAATATGTTTTTTTTTTAATAAATTTGCCTGATTTTGCTACCAGCAGTTATTAGTCAATAGGGTAACCATACAACAATTATATAGTAGACTATACAATAATATAGTAATTATGTACTAAATCTATTTATCTACATAATATTTATAATGAATTAATAATAGGGTGACCAATCCGTGCATTAAATTTTAAAAAGTGTACGTAGAAGGTAGGTAGGGTGATATAAATTTAAAAATGATTGAATTGATCAGATATATTCAATATTACATTTAATTTTCTATAACCACAGTATGTATAGAAGGGGCTGCGGTAATTCGGTTTTTGGAAGCTTATTAAATGATGCAAAACACGAGCGTAAAACCTTACTTTAATACTATTATTATATTAGTAAAATCATCAAGAAATTATAGATATTTATATAAAGTTTACCAGAATGTGCCTAGAGAGGAAATAATGATGGTCTGTTTCTATGTTTCAGTGTTTATAATTGAGTTTTTACGTGTTTATGTGTTGCTTCTGGTACTTTTCTGATAGCAGAGTGGGTCTTAAGAACAGTCCATAATTGTCGTGGTTTTCTTCGGCAGGCCAGCCGTCGGTACATCTAGTTCTATATTCCACCTTTGTGTATACAAGTGGTATGCATAAATTTTGGATTTCAAAACGTATAAAAGAAGGACAAACTCACACATTAAACAAATAAATATGTTCGGACATTCATGATACACAGCACTATCTAGTTCCATGACAAGCTACGAGGCTTGTGTTATGGAGACCAGATGGCTGATACGCTATATATATATATATATATATATATATATATATATATATATATATATATATATATATATATATATATATTTAAATACATACTTATTATAAATATAAACACCCATACTGGAGTACAAACATTCGTGCTCATCACACAAATGAATGCTCCCAGCGGGACTCGAACCAGCGAACGCTGGTTTAATAAGTAGGGTCACTACAAACTGAGCCAAACGTGTCGTCACAGATTACAACACGTGTTTATTTTATACATTTACAAATGCTCATAATTGTATAGTAGATATCGCTAGTAGAGTCAATTATAACGTTGCCTCTGCTGGAGACAATCGCAATACAAAGTGACCCAAAGTAATCTTGAGTAACTTGTAATAATGGTGTTCCTACTGCTACGTAAGTTTAATAGAAAGTCAACAGTGCAAGGCCGATTGGAGGTCACCCGGATATTTTTCAGATATTATTATTTTTAAAATACCTACATTGCTGTCTAAAGGAACGATTTAATTCAAGAAACGTTTAATACTTTTTTAGATTTATGGGATTATTTAAAAAAAAAAAACTACTTTTTCAGATTAAAATTTTCTAAACTAAAGATACTATGAATTCAAAATTTTTACGTAAGCTTTTGAATTCATATTATCTTTAGTTTAGATAGAATTGTATGTTATTCACAAAGTAAGCGAAATTATAATACTACTAGCGACTCACCCTCGCTTCGTTCGGGTTCGTTCCTAGCTTGATTCCCCATGCGAACTTTCATCCCCATTTTCATCCCGTTAAGGGATGATTTCCGGGATAAAAACTTCTATCCTATGTCCTTCTCAGGATCTCAAACTATCTTCTTACCAAATTTCATCTAAATCGGTTCAGTAGATCCAGAGATTACCCACTAAAAGGTCACAAACTTACAATCTCAGAAACTTACAAACTTACAAACTTTACCTCTTTATAATATTAACATAGATACGCCGTAATCCAGCGCTTTTCCGTTATTCGATTTTGCCATAATTTGCTAACAAAATGATATGCTTTCTTTAAATATATAACATTAGTATTCAATTTACTGACTTAATACTATTCTTGAAGAGATATTTATAAGATTGTAAAGTATAGCAATTATTTTAATAGATTGTGGCCAAGACAGAGATGACTAATGGGTGTTATGGTAAACGCATAAAAAGGCGCTTGTGTAATAGGTCCGCATTCAAGTCTTCCAACGAAGATTTGCATGGGGACCCAAAATGTAGAGGCCACTTTAAAGATTTAAGTTTGTTTAATGTGTCGCATTAGCTGGGATCTATCTTCGTGTAGCCTTAGGCCCAAAGATGGCCTCCGAATAATGGCGTAGGGACTATGAAAATACGAAAAACTAGATAAGGTTTTACTATTTGATGAGATTACCGGACGTCCGCATTCTCTATAGTGATCTCCCTCCCTCTAGATCGGCACACACACATAAAGCAGTATAGTATCTCGGGTGCAATATCGGTATGGTTGGTTAAGGGTGGTCGAGACGTGTGCACCGGTTTCACCACCATGAGAATGCTTGTGAGCAAGTTTAATTGTTATTATGCAGATTAAGCAGTTCTACCCTATCAAGCACTTGGCTTTTGCGCTCTACTGTGGATGACCAATGCGTCATCGCTCGAAAGACGATTCAGAGGCGGGGGACAGATGTTGTTTCTCCCGGGAGGTCTCAGGTTCGTTGTGTCGCAACTCACCAACAACTCGCCACGAGCTGCCCTGTGGGTAAACATAAAATATAGTACACAAATGTTATTACGTAAAGCTTGACATCTGCTTGTTAACCGGTATACGTTATTAGGAAACGCACGAAAATACTTGCTACTTCTATCGATTAATTTTAAGCAATAAATGCATTATCTAAATGTTTTATATTTTTACGAACGACATTGCTTTTAATACAATTTTTTTTATTTTTTTTCTTTTTTTTTCTAGGTAACAGTACTAAAATATTGTAACCTAATATTATTACGATCTAGCCTACAAGGCTAATGAGTAATTTAACTTTAACTTAGTTTTATAAAATAATAAATCTAAGAATGTGTCCAATGGCACTTTTCTTAAAGTCTCTAGTTAAGGCGAAGACACTTTGTTCTTGTGTTCTATATTAGTAGCACTATAATATTATTACTTTCACTACATTACACTAATTTTTTAACACTACACTAACTCAAAAGGTTTAGTTCTTTTGAGCCTTCTCACTATGTTCGTGTTGTCGAGGAGCTGGATTGCCTCGATATTCACATGTTTATGAAGTCTTTGCTCGTGAACTTCTGAAGTCTTTGCTCGTGAACTTCTTAATACAATAAAAATATTTTTTCACATTATATCAAATTATACCAGTATATTTTGTAAGCTGAAGAAATAAATTACTCAAAACAAGATCGTAGATAAGCTATGTGTGTCCATTAAATTTTTTGAACTTTTTGAATAATTTTTACTTTTTTATAAAGAAAGTGATGTCGTTTACACACTGAATAGGTTTTGAATAAATATCTCAATATATTTTAAATAAAACTATCTTTTCGGATTTTTTCGCGGATTTATTTTGAATCATGGTCACGGGAGAGACTGAGGTGTTAGATGTCTAGCTATGTTTGATGTTTGATGAAAATCGGTCCACGGCCACGAAATGGCGGATTACATATTTTTTCACAACCCCATCAATATGGGTATCAAATGCTTGACTAGTAAAATACTATACATTATGATAAATTTCAAATCCAAGATGACCGCCACCATAAAATGGCCAATTACACGTCGGGGGTTTTATACATTTTTAAGTTAATTTAGTTAATATTATTATATAAGAGGGACTTTTTATTCTAGAAGATGTATGGGTTCCCTAAGAAAGGAAATGATATTATTAAAAAAAATCATTATTTGAACTTATCAAAATCTGCTTATCTATATAATACCTATATCTCTATATAAAATTATTTTTATAATAAGAAAATTTTCTTATAATTTCTTTCTTTCTATAAAGTAATTACGTGACTTGACGCGAGGCGAATAGTATAAGTAGTCTATACATATAATAAAATTGTAACTAAGCCGAATCTTTACGTTAAATATTTTTTGGAAAATCTTATTGAAATAGTCATTATTATCGATACAGAGGCCGAATCTATGGTTTTTAGAAATTTTGTCTGTCTGTCAGTCTCTCTGTTTGTTTGTTACCGCATCACGGAAAAACCACTGGAGGGATTTTAATGAAATTTGGTACGATGATAGCTGGTTATCCAGGTCAACTTAAAGGATACTTTTTACAGCGGGAAAATGTCTAATATCTGAGAAATCAATACTAAACGTTAAAAAGTAAGTAGGGACGAACCCGAGCGAAGCGAGGATGAGTCACTAGTTTTTAATATTTTTACAATATGCCCTTTACATAATGGATTTTTTTATATTTATTACATTTTACATGCGGATATTACAATAAAATAAATAATTATTCAACAAGTGATTTTCTCAATTGAATTTTACCGTATTTCACTTTAAGATTTGTAGCCTGGAGGCAAACATAATGTAATTAATTTTCTAGTACATAGCATGTTTGAATACAGCCGGTATGAGTCTAATTAATGACATACGTTGCTAACATGTAGGCCTGGGTATCAATCACTTGTTGCAACACCATAATTTGTTAAGTCACAATTTGTATAATCTATCAAGTATAGGAAGTATATTATTTATTTAAATATTAACACTCATATGTCATATTTTTTGACGTAAATTCTTCGATCAACAGTAGTATTCTTGATCGAAGCGTAAATTAACACAAAATATTTAAGAATTTGGTGGTATTAGTCTAGAATATTTTGTGCTCTATTGTTAGGAGTCGAAGTCGCTTTGTATTTAAATTTTAAACTTAGGGTAAACTTTTTGTTTGCCTTGTTAGGTCTAATGGCTAGCCGATTCTAATGGATCGATTAGATTTTTTGACAAGCGATTTTCAATAGCCACTTGGAATTGGGAAGAAGCTGGAAGAAGTGAAGAAAGAAGTGGAAGAAGTCGATGCTGCGCTCGTCTCACTGCTTGTGTTGAATTACCATCTCACCGAAATTTGAGAATGTAAAGAATAAAACTATATTTTTCTTGGGCACACGTTGTGCACTATAATCAGGTATCTCTTGCGCATTGACTAATCTGAATGACAATAGCTGTCGCGGGCGAAAATTATCCCCAGGAGAAATTTTATTTAACTTTTTTCTTTATGGATTTATAGCCATTTTTACTTCATTTCATCTTCATTTTACAGCTGCACGAGAGGGTGTAGTACCCTCATAACACGAGTAGCATCCTCAATGGAGAGCTCACTCATCACGCTGGTTATCGCACCACCTATCCGCTTATAGTCCAGGGACTGATTGCAGATGAAAACACAGAAAAAAAATTTTTACTTCATGAGAAACCGAGCTAAATGAAATTTGGTACAAAGCTTATGTTCTTTAGGCCGATACAGGGATAATCTCGGATTTCGGAAAGGCATACACAAATTATGTTGCTTATTTTACTAAGTCATATATTATTATTTATAAGTTAGTCATATATTTAAGGATTTGTTATGTCATGGTTAATTGGGTGGATGGAGAAATTTTAATATATAAGGAACATTGATAAAGGTACAAAGAAATTAAGATAAAACTCGAATTGATAATAAAACCGTACATGTGTGAATCTGACTTGCGTACCGAGAATTCCGTACCACTAAAGATCTTTATTATGATTAAACTAACGTTGTTATTTAGGTCAAAAAAAAATACCATACTTACGTATTTACAATACAATATTCGTTTTATTGAAAGTATAATTGAGGGAGTATTTCTAATTTTGTAGCCGATGGGTTCTGGTCCGATCATCCATACAACAGATCCAATCAGTAAGCCATTCTAAGATCACAGACAGACGATTCAATTATATTTATAAGTGTTATCTATAGATAAGCAATTTAAAAAATAGACTAATAGCATAATGGGTTATAAAGACATGTTGATATCATGATTATTACCTATTGAGGAGTAGTATTGTATTCAGCCCTTTTTAACATTCCACAGCTGGGCACGGGCCTCCCTTCAATACGAGGGGGATCAGGCCATAGCCACCACGCTGGCTAAGTGCGGGTTGGCGGACTTCACATGTGTTCCGAAAGGGTTCTCTCAATTTTCCTCACGATGTTTTCCTTCACCGTAAGGCAAGTGGCAATCATGTTAGAAATGATTCGCATATGAAAATATCAGAGGTGCGAGACCCGGGATTTGAACCCACTTCATTAGGTTTCCCAAGCGAGCGCGTTACCACTGGGCTACCACTGCCTGTAAGTATTGATAATGAAATTTATTTTACTATGGTACAATAGACAATTCTTGAACAAAGTAATAACTTAAAATAAATAAGTTGTAACTTCAAAAATTCTTAACATTTCTTAAGCATTTTGGTTGTTATTTATTTGGTTGTTATTTTGGATCGTTATTTCTATTTTAAGGTCTGAAAAACATTGACATACTTTTAAAATTGCTTGTAAAGGTGTCAAAGGTCATGCTATGCAGTAAAAAGTTTACAATTGCTGATTTATACTCATTAAACTTGACTTCTCAAATTTTAAATTATTTTCGTATATTATTATTAGTGGCAAAATAATATAAATAAATATAATAAATTAGTAACTATTTGATATGGTACCTGTCAAGAGAACTGGGGAGGATTGGGGAGGGTCACAGTGACAGTCAGAGGTGGAAATTGATCTCATGGCGTGTATTTTTTGAAATGTTTGACAATCCTTTAACACCATCCAGGTAAATTTCTAAGAAATTAATTAAATTTCTAAGAAATCTATTGTTAACTGTAACCCCGGCGTGTCCGCGGTCGTGAAGGGATTAAGTGTAATAAATAGTATTCCTTCTATTTTATTATATTACCAAATAAAAGTATTTTTATAAAATGACACAACTCACGGCCTAAAGTCGCTGGGCCTAGAAAGTTGAAGCACGGATTACTTAGCAAGAATTTTTGGAAGTGCCATCAAGGGGTTGAATATGGGGGATGTATGTTTGTCATTTTTTAAGTTTGAACGTTGTTTTGTAATAAGATGTTGGTATATGTCCTATCAGCTACCGGATCAGCAGATTTTAAAAATTCTTGTTTTTTCCTCTTTATTTCAAGCTAATTACATAGCTTCAAAATAATTTATCTTTGGATAATTTCATTTTCTACAGATAGAAAATTGACAAAATCTTCCTAAAAGTCACGTTAAAATATATTTGGTAGGCCAAATAATTGAAAGATGTTCATATTTTTAAACATAGACTTCAAGTAGTCAATACAATCAGTCGGCCTATGTTAAAATCAGAATCGAACATACGTTAATAAGACGCATTATCATGAATTATAATAAAATTTCATAAAAATATGTCTGTACGTATGAAACAATACCATATTACTTGTTACTCTAATTGCAAAATGTGTTTAAATCTATACATACAATAAAATTGTAACCAAGCCGAATCTGTACATTAAATATTTTTTGGAAAATCTAATTGAAATAGACATTATTATCGTTACAGAGTTCGATTCTATAGTTTTTAGAATTTTTGTCTGTCTGTTTGTCTGTCTGTTTGTCTGTTTGTTACCGCATCACGAGAAAACCATAGGACAGATTTTGATGAAATTTGGTATGATGATAGCTGGTTATCCGGGTCAACATATAGGATACTTACTACCGCGGGAAAATATCTCATTTCTGAAAAAAAAAATACAAAATCTGCATTGTAAAAGTATACTTATATGTAAAACCTAAGAATTTGGTTTTTAGTCATCTGAGCGGGGGCGGAGCCGTGGGCAATGCAAGTGTTATACTGAAGTTCTGACTCCCAAGAAATGCCCGTCATCGACTAAAACCACAAATATGCAAATTACAACACGTTACACTACATTACAACAGTGTCACATAAATTCGTGAGCTTTATATTGCTCCAAGTGTAACATGCCTAAATACTACGTGACGTCTGACCACGGGCACTGTCAAGAGCGTAAACCTTTCTCAAACTTATGTCTTAGCTTTAAAATTCTATTTTGTTTGGCATAATTTAACCAATGATTTTACGATATATATTCGTCATAACGGTGGCTTTCCCACGAAATGTCAAAATATGTTCAACTCTATTTATTAGAGCAGTAGACTTTTGTCGTATTGTGTGTAAATAATTTGGAATGCACGATGTTATCTCCACATTTTGGATACGCAGATCGTTTCAATGTATGGAGTTATTGTATTGTATTCAAATGGGTAAACGCCCTGTTGACTGTTTGTGAAATATTATACCTACTTGTAATGGAATTAGTGCGACAGGTTTTATTATAGATATAGTTTGTAGTTAGTTTTTTTTATGAAAATATTTATAAGAAATTTAAAAAATTAATAAAGTGTACAATTCCTTAATTAGCATGTTTTATATGGAATATATTGAGCTCTAAGTTACACGAGAACTAAGAACGAAACTAAGAACTAAACGTAAACTATAATCTTCAAAATTATTAAAGAAAATTTTGAACACCTACGAAAATAAAATCATAAAGAAGAATTGAATTGAAGAATATAATATATATATATATATTATATATATATATATATATATATATAATATATATATATATATATATATATATATATATAGGGGAGAGCGGGGTTGGAAGTTCCGATTTTCAAATAACATGAAATTTTATTATAAAAATGAAGGTTTTCATTTTTAACATGTGCAAATATTGAATGGATGTTTATTGGTTTTTGTAATATTATAGTCATTTATACTAATATCTCAATAGTTTTATTTACAGAAGCAATTTTTTGTGAAATTTCTGAGCGGAACATTCAGCCCCGCTTTGGGGCGAGTTGTTCCATCGTTGGGGCAAATTGTTCCACTTAGATTATAATAATAATCTATCCGAATAACATAGTTTTTATAAAATAAAACAACCATTTCTATATATTTATGATGTAATGTTTAAGTTATGCAAAAATAAACTTAAAAAAACAACAAACTATTACTGTTACAATACATTACTGGTCCAGATAAACTTTTTGTAACTTTAAAAAATAACAAATCCTAAATGGTGAGCTCCAGATAAACGTTTCTTTACTTAGTTAACATATAATGGAGATCTATCAACTTATAAATTTTATCAGCTGCATAACTTGACTTCAAGAAACAACAAAACATAATCTCCAAATAAACTTATTTTTATTTGTTTAAATTATTCATTATATCAGTCTTACTTTAATCAGGTGTAATTAAATTTGGCAATCTCCATTCTCATTCATCAGGAATCTTATTCGACACTCATTTCTTTATCTGACTCACAGTTGGGACACACATAAGTACGCCTCCAAACATTTGATACGAGCCCAATTTTTACACATGATACATTCTATCCATTATTCTCTTGGACGAAAATTTGAATATATGTATCACAACAAATTATACTGTAGCATTCTAGATCGTGCTAACATGTCAGTCTCGTTTTCTTGTAACACTCTTCGTTTAGTTTTTCCTTGAGATTTACCCTTCCCTTTCCCGTTGGTTTTATCTTTTCCTTTACTATTTTGTTTGTTTTTTTTCTTATCCTTTCTTTGCAATGTCTTCATTCTTTTTTGTCTTCTTCTTTGTCTCTTCTTCGACTAACGCATTTTGTCTGGCGTGTCAGTTAAAATAGATTTTTTATTATATCCAGTGAAACAGTCAGCTCCAGCAAATTTCCGGTTCTCTAGCCACAGTTTAAAAGAATCTCGGAGGAGTCTCGGAGGGTTTACCTTCCTCTGTCTTATGCTTGTAATTTCGCATTCTTAAAACGAAAAAAAATGGTCTAAAGTATTTTAGGTATACGACGCAGGTAAATTGGGGTAAGTTGTTCCGGGGAACAACCAGCCCCGTCAGGAAGGAACTTATTACCCCAAATTACGTTTATATACGAAGACTGACATACTGGAAAACTAATATAATCAATTATAAAAATACTTATGCGATAATATACCTTACCAATATCATTACAATTTTGGAAAGTTACATATGAATCGGTCCATAATAAACATAGATAGACCAAATAGTTTAAGCACGAAAAAATTTACTTACGTGACGTTTTGACAGCTACGTGCACACAGCCACTCAACCTTCGTCGCTGGAGTAACTAAAATGGCTGACTGCGCAGCGCGTTACCTGATGCTCTAACGGCGCACTTCACATCTATTGCTATGTCTTTCCCTTACAAAGTTATTACCGTCGGAACGACTTACCCCGGTAACTTCCAGCCCCGCTCTCCCCTATATATATATATATATATATATATATATATATATATATATATATATATATATATATATATATCTGAATGAGTCAAATATGTTAAGAGAAATATTGTTACTAACAAATAAATAAATAATTTATTGTATAAAAAGTGCATTATTTGGTACCTATATAAATCATCAGAAATGAGGACGATTATGATTGCTTGCTTTATATCACGATTGCTTATAGATTTATAAATTTACCGGTTTTAATAAGACAACCGGTTCCAAGTAACTAATTAAGCTGATTGATGCTATGTCACCTATATAACTACTGACCTGACGTTAATTATTAATTAAAAAAAAAAAGTTTAGTAAGAGACGCTACCCACATTGAAATTATGCATCAAACATGTCTAATATTTTCTTTATATTATATTTTGACATTTGTTATCCATATCCATACTAATATTATAAATGAAAGTGTGTTTGTTTGTTTGTTTGTTTGTTTGTTTGTTTGTTTGTTTGTTTGTTTGTTTGTTTGTTTGTTTGTTTGTTTGTTTGTTTGTTTGTTTGTTTGTTTGTTTGTTTGTTTGTTTGTTTGTTTGTTTGTTTGTTTGTTTGTTTGTTTGTTTGTTTGTTTGTTTGTTTGTTTGTTTGTTTGTTTGTCCTTCTTTCATGACGAAACAGAGTGACAGATTGGAATGAGTTTTTGTGTGGAGATAGTTGGAGGGCTGAAGAGTGACATAGGCTACTTTTTACCGCGAGAGATTATCTCATTCCCACGGGAAAACACGTTGTAATACAACTCAAAAATATTTATGATCAGAATTACTTGAAACTTGGTATTAATGCTCTTCAACACAATTAAATAAATACGTGTTTTAGCATTTTTCGAAATTCATCCCATAAGGGGGTAAAATAGGGAATGAAAGTTTATATGAAACCTACCTTTTTAGAGCTTTTTTGTAGTTTTAAGTAGCGAAGCAGCGTTCTGCTAGTAATTCTACAAATGAGACATCGAACTTCATCTATACATCTATACATATAATAAAACAATAACTTAGTGAAACCGATGTGCGCGTTTCACGCAAAAACTACTGAACCAATTTTAACTAAGTTTTGTGTAGTGATAACTTATTACTCGATCAACATTTAGGATACCTTTTACTACACGAAAATCTTTCATTCTCATGGGAAAATACAATTACTGACTCTATCGAATCCTTCTTAAAAATTTACATGTCCAACGCTGGCTAAACCTTAAGAGGTACGTCAAAACAATGTGCTAGAAAATTGTAGGTCTTAACAAGGCCTACAGAAAATTCTGCAATAGCATAAGTTTTTCTTTTAAGGTACACTCGCAATAACTATTCAAATATATTTATGACGTACATAGCACGCGAGCGAAGTGAGGGTAAGTCACTAGTTACCTAATAAGCTAATGCTACTGTCATTCCATTGGTCCACTCCTTCTAGATATAAAGCCTCTTCAAATTTAAGTACAAAAACAAAAAAGTAAAAATATTATTACTCTGCAAAAATCGCCTAGATCTAACGTGTATTATAATAAGTCATACACAGTTTCAAATATTTGATAATATCGTGTAGGTGTAAATACTCGCCATTTATATTTGTGCCGTGTCTTTTCTAATCCAGATTCTTTAACATATAAAAAAACCGACTTTATTCTAGTAATAAAATGATAACAAATGCACAAAGCCCTCACTCCTGAGCAATAAAACTGTGTTTCAGGAACTATTAGTACCTTCTCATATCAGATATACCTACATATTAAATGCTCATACATACATATAAATAAATATGTTGGGACATTAACACACAGCACCATCTAGTTCCGCGGTAAGTTACGAGGCTTGTGTTATGGATAGTTGATAGGTTTACTACACATATATAACTTTAAATATACATATAATAAATATAAATACCTATGACTGGATTACACGCATTCGTGCTCATTACACAAATGAATGCCCCCAACGGGACTTGAACACGCGACAGCAAATAGGGTCACTACAAACTGAGCCACACGTGTCATCATACATAAAATAACACTTTGAATTAATTAATTTAATATACCACTACACGTTAATTTAATATAAGCAAAAAAAAAGTTATAGTAAATATGAAATGTTATTTTATTTTTGCAAAACATAAAAATGTTTCATCTTACGGAATTCTGTGTGCAAATCAGATTCGTACTTGACCGATTTTATATTATTCTTTATATTAGAGTAAAGTTAACAAAAAATTATTAAATGTTACCAATATTTCAATGTCATTAACCATAATAGTTCTCGGTGTCCATTTACATTCAATATCCGGTTTGTTGATTGATAACTTATTTTACAATTTACATATATGTAACTACTCTTGATCATTAAATTACCAAAAAAAAAAAAAACTACATGTCAAATGTGAATATATTAGATAAGTCACACCATATAGTAATTAAGTTTAAGCATTCGAATGACAGTAACAACTTTTGATAATTAATTTATTAGCATCAATATTTTAGTTTTTCTAAAGCATCTAGTAAACTAGCAAAATTTACTAACACCTTCAGGTAAATTTCTAAGAAATTAATTAAATTTCTAAGAAATCTATTAAATAAATACGTTGGAACATATAAATATACGTTGGGACTTTTACACACAGCGCCATCTAGTTCCATGGTAAGCTACGAGACTTGTGTTATGGATACCAGATAGTTGATACACTACACATATATAACTTTAAATACATACACATTATAAATATAAACACCCATGACTGGAGTACAAACCTTCGTCATCACACAAATGAATACCCCCAGCGGGACTCGAGCCCGCGACCGCTGGCACAGAAAGTAGGGTCACTACAAACTGAGCCAAACGTGTCGTCAAATCTATTGTTAACTGTAACGCCGGCGTGTCCGCGGTCGTGGAGGGATTAAACTAAGCCCTTATGTAGAAATTGCGTCTAGCACTTGCTAATACTCGAGCCTATTTTTTTATTATAACGCAACTATTTTTAGCCCTTTTCCCTTCAAAGGAAAGTGAATATGAAAATATTGAACGGTCAAAAGGGTGACTCTCGTACGAGTTTTCCGTACAACTAAAAATTATCTCTTCTAATATATAAAATTCAGTGTTTGTAACAAAACTCCTCCGAAACGGTTTGACTGATTCTTGTCAAATTTTGTGTATAAATTTTAAAGTAAAGTTTTGAGAATAGGACTTAAACAATTTTTCATCCCCCTAAGTGATAAGGGTGGTCCACACTAAAAAAAATTTTTTTATTTTATTGACAAAATTTTTTATTTTAATCTTTTTATGATTCGGCATTAAAAATACATACAAACCTAAATTTTCACTCGCTCTGCTCGGGTTTATCCCTAGGTACGTTTTAACGGTTAGTATAGATTTCTTAGAGATGAAATATTTTCCCGCAGTAAAAAGTATCCTATATGTTGACGAGGTTGCTCAGCTATCTTCAAACCAAATTTCATCAATTTTCTCGTGATGTGTTCCCAAACAGCTAGACAGACAAAAAATCTAAAAACTATAAATTCGGCCTCTTTATCGATAATAATGACTATTTCAATAAGATTTTCAAAAAAAATATTTGACGTACAGATTCGACTTAGAATTTTATTATATGTATCTATAGACTTTACAAACTAGGCCTTTACATTTATTTTATTCATAGCAAAAAAAACTTGAATGTATCATTCTAAGATACAGTGTAAAATATACAAATCTATTTAAATTAACGAATTTTATATTTCCTTTCTATGAACTTTTGTTGCTTGCTAAATTTACAGATCAATAAAAATGTCTTAAAGGTTTTATTAATCACCTAATATAAATATATACAGAGAGTGTGTCTGTGTGTATTTGTTATTTCCTCACGCTGTAAAGGACCAACAGATTTGTGTGAAAACCGGAACGGAGAAAGCTAAAATTCTATCTTAACACTTATGCTAATTATTATCGGCGCACCTATCACACAAGCGGAGGCGCTCGCTAAAACTAGTTACAAAACGGCACTGATATCTGCAAGAGTTATTATCAAAATTTATTATTTCAAATCATCGACTGTCAATCCAATCTTTTATCAAGATACTAAATATTTTATTAATAAAAAAAATATATGTCAAATAAATCATTATTTATTTCGATTGAATAAACTGTTTAAAACTCAAATATAAAAATATGATAAATCAATGTAAGTACACAACATATGTAATGAAAGTAATTGAGGTCAACATTTACCCTTGCCGAAAGCGGAAAATCGTCATGTCACGTACATACATACATTCCAGATAACGAGCCGAGATCGATATTATTTCGACAATTCAATGATTATGACCATGAAAATTGTTGCGCTATTTTATAGAATAGGCATTTTCATTATAGGCCATCTAAGTGAGTCTAGTTCCTAGAGTAATTTACTTCTCCGTTTTTTATCAAGACAAGGTACATAGGTATTAATGAGTATATTAAGCACTATATGTAATTTATAAACTAACTAGCAGAACCCGCGGCTTCGCTCGCGTTAAAACTACAAAAAAAACTCAAAATGGTAGGTTTCATACAAAATTGCATCCGCTATTTTACCCCCTTACGGGTTGAATTTCGGAAAATGCTAAAACACATATTTAATTAATTGTATTGAAGAGCATTTATAGCCGTCGGGGCGTCGTAGTTGAATGCGTAAGCGATCCTGCGATGACCCATTAAGGCGGAGGAAGATTTTGTTGGGTTTTAGTGGGTAGTACTGGCTTTGCCGGTGAGTCCCACACCTCGTGCGTAAATGCATTTTCCAACGTTAAAAAAAAAGGATAACCAGCTATAATCATACCAAATTTCATCAAAATCTTTCGTAGGTGATTGCAAAGATTTTGTTTATTATATGTCCCTTTCATTACCATCAATGTCCCATTGAAGGCCACGCCGCGCCGTCATGAATGGGACATATCTTGAGAATTTTAAATTTGACTTTAATGCTACAATATTTCTAAAAGATATTGTTTTTGGATTATATTTTGAAAGTCAAATAGACATAGTTACGTTATATATAAAAACTTTTTATTATACGTCATTTATTGCTCAAAATCTTACACTAAAAAAATTATCACGTTCATTGCATCTTTTCCATAAGTGTATAATTTACCTACACCTCCCGCTAACCATCCATAATATCTATATAGAATCGTAGTATTCGTCGTCTCGTCGTCATGGTCTTTACATTAACTTCACTGATTAATACAAAATTTATTTTAAATAGACAAAAAAGAAATAATATACTAAATTAAGATCAGTTATTTATTTACTGTAATTTTTAATTTAATTTTCTGTGTTCATATATGCTATTTTAGTTTCTACAGAAATCGAAATATTTGTCTTATGAAAAATATAAAAACACTAGCGACTCACCATCGCTTTGCTCGTGTTCGTCCCTAGCATGATTCCCAATACAAACTTTCAATCCTATTTTCAACGCCTTAAGGGACAATTTCCGGAATAAAAAGTATCCTACGTCCTCCCCAGGGTCTCAAACTATCTTTTTACCAAATTTCATTTAAATCGGTTCAGTAGATCCAGAGATTACCCCCTACAACGTCACAAACTCACAAACTACCTCTTTATAATATTGGTATAGATTTAATGTAACGTTAACTCTGTTCCCATCATATAGTAAAAGTTCCCATGATTTTCAAGTTTGAAGTAATTAAAGCTTCAAATACACATTTTGATGTCATCAGTAATTAAAATTTACATTCGTAAAATATTATTACCATTTAATAGTAATCGTTTAAATAATTATATGAAAACTCAATTGAACCTGATCAATTTATTAAAATATAATTAAATAATAAAATGATATTTTCTCAAAAATTTTCTTATAGAATAGCCCAGACCTATAATATTTAATTCACGTATCCGGATTATTATCCGTTATCCGGATAAGTAGTTACTTATGTAAAAAAAAATGTCGATACCGTTGATATGTGACAAACAAATCAAGGTTATTGCTTTTTTATATGTACAGTTCTATATTTATATTCATTATTGATAATGACTCTTAAAAATTACGTAAACATAACCAAATGAAGAAATGAATCTTTTCGGATTTTTTCGCAAATTTATTTTGATTTTTGGTTCCCGACGTTTCGAATGCTTTACAGCAATCATGGTCACGGGAGAGACTGAGGTATTAGATGTCTCTAAGGTATTATATAGTTGTTACAGACAGCCTACCCACAAATAACAAAATGAATTCAAACCAAAAACAACCAAAAATCAAAATAATTTCGCGAAAAAATCCGAAAAGATAGTTTTATTGAAAATGTCAAGTATTCGCGTAAATCTAAGAAAGTACCAAATGAAGACATTTTTTGTTTTTTTTTTTTTTTAATATTCGCTTGGATGTCCTTGTTTGGAAAAACCCATCATGGAGTTCTTGTCAGCCGACATTCGATGGGGAAAACTTACCCACCCCCACGAATCATCACCAGGGAAATCCCAGTTTCGTTGGACGCGTGAGTTATAAGTTGTAGGATTGCTTACGCAGGCTCTTTAATGTCCCCAAGGAAAAAGTACTATTTTAGCTTTTAACTCTCGATCTTTAATGATTTATGTACTTGAAGCACAAAACATACTAAAAGTTGAGCTCTGTAAGCTGTTCAAATTTAAAAAAAAATCTCATACCACACGAATAGTATCATATTTCATTAGAATTCTTTTGTGTTTAATCATCTTGCAATTTACAGCTGTATAATGTATATATTATTATGTTGTAAGTGTTCAAGTATTAGGACAATATTCAATATACATATTTCAATATGTTGGGACATTAACACATAGCACCATCTAGTTCCATGGTAAGCTATGAGGCTTGTGTTATGGATACCAGATAGTTGATACACTACACATATATAACTTTAAATACATACATATCATAAATATTAACACCCATGACTGGAGTACAAACATTCGTGCTCATCACACAAACGTATGCCCCCAGCGGGACTCGAACCCGCGACCGCACAGCAAGTAGGGTCACTACAAACTGAGCCACATGTGTCGTCAATATTAACTGCTCCAGGTAGATTTCTAAAAAAAATAATTAAATTTAAAAAAAAATTGTTAACTGGAATACCGGTGTGCCCGCGGTCGTTGAGGGCTTAATCGTAAATTATTTTTTTGCTAATGCCGCTAGACGTGCCATATACGGCACAGTT
Organism: Brenthis hecate; assembly: GCA_951806755.1. Taxonomy (NCBI): domain Eukaryota; kingdom Metazoa; phylum Arthropoda; class Insecta; order Lepidoptera; family Nymphalidae; genus Brenthis; species Brenthis hecate. The sequence continues at coordinate 4,989,371 of OX638281.1, read as the reverse complement.
GCCTAAAAATGTTGGCGGGCGAAAAAGCTAATCATAAATCTATTTGTTAAGCCGGAACAAACTCTTAGTCTGTCCCGGATCTATTTATTCATATTATATACATGTGTATAATCCATATGCATACTAATATTATAAATGTGAAAGTTTGTTTGTTTGTTTGTCCTTCTTTCACGTCGAAACGGAGTAATGGATTCGCATGATTTTTTGTGTGGAGATAGTTGGAGGGCTGGAGAATGGCATAGGCTACTTTTATAGGGAGATTATCTAAATCCTATGGGAAAACACGTTATAGAACAATCCAAAAAAAATATGATCAGAATTACTTGAAACTTGGTATTAATACTCTTCAATAAAAATAAATAACAATGTGTTTTAGCATTTTTCGAAATTCATCCTAGAAGGGGGAAAAATAGCGGATGAAAGTTTGTATGAAACTACCTTTTATGAGATTTATTGTACTGTCAGCGCGATCGCTCATCATCACTAGCAGAATCCGCGGCTTCGCAGCCGCGGATTCTGCTAGTGATGTTCTCCTAGCCGATTTCGGCTACGGCGGCCAATCTCATTGAGATTAGCCAACTGCGCAGGAGATATTATAGTGCACAAGTGTACGCGCAGACACAAGTGCACTCTCTATTCCTACCACTCTCATACTCCGGTGGGACGACCACTCGACACGACCGGTGAGAGTTAAGGCGCAGGACCGACGGCTTTTACGTGCTCTCCGAGGCACGGGGGTGAAACACCGCCAACTTCCCAACTCCGGGCTGTTACTGAGACTTACTTTACAGAAAGACTCAATAACTGAACTTGGCCCGACCCGGGACTCGAACCCAGGACCTCCAGTTCTGTTCAAAGACCATTCTGCTAGTATAGTAATAAACAAGGAATAACAACTTATTAAGTCATTCATACGCCGATATAATATCGTGAACAACCATATTTTTCAACAAATCTCCGTACAAAGATAAGGAAGTCTAAATAGTGATATTGTTAGATCATATCATGTAGTAGTTATATTAGACATTAGTTAAAACTAAACGGGCACGCTTTTGTATCTGTTACATAGTTATAATTTATAGTTAGAGCTAGGTGCTGTAATATATAAAGACCATTTGTCATGCTTATGAAATTCCTATATTCTTTGTTCTACATATTTGTAATATTTAGTTTGTGCTAAAATATTTTTCTTACATAACACAATGTATATAGATCATAATTGTAAAAGTGTAGAAATATTCAAGAAGTAATATTTTTATATGCGTTGCATTAAAGTAATAGTAATTTTATGCATATTACTGACTGTTTCATTAATGCCCAGATAAAATCTAGAGCGCTAGAGTTATCCCCACAATACAACAACGATGCTTATGAGGAAATTAATGTTTTGCTATAGAAATAATAGGGCTAGGTACTTATTGCGCTTGGACGCTTTTTTTATTATATTTAGACGCAGAGCATACGTAGAGTTGCCACATAAAAATATTTACCACCTCCAGGTAAATTTCTAAGATATTAATTTAAATTCTAAGAAATCTTTTGTTAACTGACATCTCGGGGTCTCCGCAGTCGTGGAGGGAATATCTAAATAAAGGAGAAACACATATATAAGGTTTCTTATAGCGAACGTTTGAACGGTGTAGAAATGATTACGCTCTAGCGCCATCTTGTGGAGAGTTACAGCAATGGTAAAACATCTATGTACATATATGTATTGTACTTGTTTTATGCTATGTAATATGTATGTACAAATATATGTGTCAATTTTTTAACACCTCCAGGTAAATTTCTAAGAAATTAATTAAATTTCTAAGAAATCTATTGTTAACTGGAACGCCGGCGTGTCCGTGGTTGTAGAGGGATTAAAGCAATCGATAGCTTTTATTTCTATAGATAACTAGCGTTTTCCCATGGCTTCGCCCGCGTAGTTCAATCATGTTTTATAAATAATAGTCAATGTATTACTCTACTCTGTTGTATAAGCTACATTACTATAAAGTCTCACCAAAATTCGTTCAGTAGTGTTTGCGTGAAAGAGTAACAAACATACATCCATACATCCTCACAAACATTCCTGTTTATAATTTAAGTAGGATTTAATTGCTGATGAGACGAGATAAAGGGTATTGTGTGATTGCAGTAGCTAGTAGACCGAAAGTCATAAGTTTAACTTTTACATGGGGCCAATTTTTTTATTGACATAAAAATGTTGATCATTGTCTGCCGAGAATCTAAAGAAAAAATAGCGTAAAGGTAATTTAAAAACATATTTGAAGAATTCATAATAATAGTAATCTATATATAACAATATATGTATAAAAATGTCTAAAATATATTTTTGTTCAGTGACAGACTTTTGGGAAAGCGGACATCCGGTATTTAGTTATCCGTAGGACGTTATGATCAAGCGATTCTCTATGGCTTACATAGAATTAAATCCTGGTTGATGTGTCAACATTACACAAATGAATTTCTTATCGGGCTTCTACGTGTTGGTTTTACCCGTTTTCTGCGTAGGCCCTCCAAAGGACCGAGTTCCTTCAAATTCATAAAATTGCTCATTATTGCTTGTTAAAAGATTAATGAAATCAAAATTTAATAGGTACTAAGTTATTAAGTAAAAAATATTAAATTAAGCAATAGTTAAAATAGGAAGATTGCAACTAGTGATACAATATGTATATTATAAGCTATATACTATATGTAATATGTTCTTATATATTACTAGCGTTGCCCGCGGCTCCGCCGGCGTTCGATGACCAAAAACCTAATTCTTAGGTTTTACATATTAGTATACTCTTACAATGCAGTTTTTGTGTTTTTGTATTTTGTCTCAGAAATGAGATATTTTCCCGTAGTAAAAAGTAGCCTATATGTTGACCCGGATTACCAGCTATCATCATACCAAATTTTATCAAAATCTGTCCAGTGATTTTCTCGTAATGCGGTAACAGACAGACAGATAGACAGACAGACAGACAGACAGCCAAAAATTCTAAAAACTATAGATTCGGACTCTGTATCGAGAATAATGTCTATTTCAATTAGATTTCCCAAAAAACATTTAATGTACAGATTTGACTTAGAATTTTATTATATGTATAGATGTACGTACACTAGTTATCAATTTGATAATAATACCAATTACAGTTTTAAGGGGTGTCACATCGTATTAACTAAGGTGCTAATACAAAATTATGTAAATTCAACCTCGTAAACAGAGCAAAAATTACATATACTCGTACATAGAAGTGATATGAATTGCATCAGGCTTAGCATAAGTATAATTAGTAGAAGTTATGTGTTAGTTGATGAATTCTTTACAAATTGAGTTATTAGTAGGTAAGTAACTTAGTATTAGAGAATATGTTTGTTGTTATATTATGTTCCGTTTTAGCCCTCTACGATTCTGACATCATTACAAAACCATATATTAATTACTAGCGGCTCACCCTCGCTTCACTCGGGTTTGTCGCTAGGTACGTTTTAAATATATATAAATAGTTATTAGCCAGCGTTAGCCATATACATTTTTATATTTTTTCGTTTATTTTTCTGATGTTTTAATACTTATTATCCTATTCCGGAGTAAGAGAAATCCAAAAAATTAAATATCATAAAAATTGGTCCGACCGTTCTTGAGTTATAAATGGTGTAACTAACACGACTTTGTTTTATATACTCGTATATATTTTTGTTATACACCGTTGATTTGTATTCTCTTTGACGTTTTATGTCACGTCGCACGGGAACGCGGTCGAACAGGATAAAATATATATACATACATATATATATATATATATATATATATATATATATATATATATATATATATATATATATATATATATATATATATATATATATATATATATATATATATATATATATATATATATAGAGAGAGAGAGAGAGAGAGAGAGAGAGAGAGGCTGTAGAAATAAATCAGTGCAGTATGTTTTTGTCAATTTTTAAATATGTATTAAACAGGTATAGCGTTAGATGTCAATGACTGATATTTACTACATTTAATAAATTTGGTATATTTAAATTTATAAATATTACATTTACCTTACATCAGAGATTCGACTGTAGTCTAATCTCTGAACTAAGGTCGATCTTCAAACGGATATATTTTGAGTTAAACTAAAAAATTTTTTTTAGATTTACACGAATATTTGATAGTGTCAAATAAAACTGATTTTATAGATTTTTTCGCGATCGGGAACCGAAAATCAAAATAGTATCGCGTAAAATTCCGAAAAAAGCATTTTTATTTAAAGAAAGAAGTATCTGTATTCAGCCATCTTTAACGTCCCACTGCTGGGCACGGACCTCTCTTCAGTACGAGGGGAATCAGGCCATAGTCCACCATCCTGGCCAAGTGCGGGTTGGCGGACTTCACATGTCTTTCGAAAACTTGTTAGGTTATCTCAGACATGCAGGTTTCCTCACGATGTTTTCTTTCACCGTTAAGACAAGTGCAAATTATGTTAGAAATGATTCGCACATGAATATATCAGAGGTGCGAGACCCGAGATTTGAACTCACTTCACTCGGTTTCTCAAGCGAACACCTTACCACTGGGCTACCACTGCCTTCGATTTCGATTATTATATACTTGAATTACGCTGAAGAGCAACATCTCGTGATTTGAGAAACAATATGGTAAATAAGAACATAGGTTGACATGGAAAAAGGAGTGTACCCATTCAGTTATCGGTATACTTGTTCCTCAGACTCTGAGGTCCCACTGTCATGTGGAATGATTGACTTGTCAAATTACACAACTCACGGTAATAGAAAATTTGAAAGTATAGGAAGCTGATTGCGTCTAAGGTCACCTCTACTTAACCAGTTCTACTTGGTACAGTTAAGTGTCACCATCATATTTAAAATTTATATTAATATACACTCTATTTTGCATATAGAGAGTTCAGTTTCAAATAATTTAAATGTAATCTCATTAGTTTAAAAAACGTATTTCCAAAAAACTTGTCTTGCGTAACGGTACTAATTTAGCTATGACAACTAAAATTATCATCGGATTTTGGTTTCACTAGAAGCATTAGCTAAAATCAAGTCATTATTTAACAAAACTGGAACGGTCTGTTTGAGCATAAATAATAGTGTATTGGACCAGCCATTTACGTTACTAGTTAGCCTTTTAACAAGTGCAATTAAAAACTGTCGTGTTCCATTAATAAAAATGTCTAACAGTATGACCTTTGTTCCATAATATTCTTTATAAGATTTTGAGTGTGTATTGACATATTTATAAATTAAAAAAATTATCGGTCAAGTCCGAGTTTAACTTGCACACCGAGGGTTCCGGAGCATGGATAAAAACAAAAAAATCCCATGATTTTAGGCTTAAGAGAAGTACTCTATAAGTTTTGATTACCTTGCGGGTGTTAAGATATGAAGCACTAGCAAAACCCGCGGCTTAGCCCACGCTTTCGAAGTTCATATTTAAAAAAAAATATGTTTTTTTTTTAAAACAAACAAAATTTTAAAACACATTTTTGTTTAATTGTATTGAAGAGCGGTAATTCTGATCATAAAATTTTTTTGCTATATATACTTTACCAACCCCCTTTTACCCCTTTAAGAGACTAATTTCAAAAAAACTTAAGATATGTAAGTATTTTCTTATTTTGTATTTTAAAGCTAAATATTATTATTTCGTTCATTTCACATCAAAAATGACATACCTTTTAACTTTCATCCCTTAGTTTATGCCTTTAGGGGGTGGAATATCCAAAAATCTTTCTTCGATGAATGCTTACATCATAAAATGCATCAAGTGCTAAAATTTCAAGGTTTTAACCCTGTGGTTTAGGCTCTGTGTTGATGAATCAGTCAAGGCAAGTAATTTTATTGGAAATAGATAATGACCGATAATGAATCTTTTGATTGCGTTGACTTAGAAGTTTGATTTTTTTACAGCTCAAAGGGATTTGTTTCCTGAGAAAGAGTCTTGATAGATAGATAGATATTGATAGATAGACATACATACAGACAGATGGATAATGAAATGACCCTATAAGGTTTCCTTTTTCTTTTAGAGCTACGGACTACGGAACCCTAAAATTAATGCATGTTTGTCACCGGCCTTTACATAAGTTGTCTTTGCGGTAGACAGTGAAGATGTAATTCTTTGCGGATATGAGATAAATATTAACATCGATATAAATCCAAATATAGCGAATATTTAATACATATATTCATATATCTATATATATTATAAATGCGAAAGTAACTCTGTCTGCCTGTCTGTCTGCCTCTCTGCCTGTCTGTTTGTTACCTTTTCACGCCTATTCCGTTGAACCGATTTAAGTGATTTTTTATGGAGATAGTTTAAGACCTTGGGAAGGACATAGAATAGTTTTTATCATGGAAAACATCCCTTAAGGGAGTGAAAAGGAGGGTGGAAGTTCGTATGGAGAATCAATCATTTGTAAAGTAAGAGATATATTTTTTTATTTTATAAAGTACTACCTACTTTTGCTATACCTATGTATGTACATACATATATATTTACTAGCGACTCACCCTCGCTTTGCTCGGGTTCGTCGCTAGGTACGTATTAAATTAAAATGGATATAGTATGTTATCCTTAAGAGATAGACATATGCCATCGCGGACTTTTCTGTAGACCTATATAAGATACACAATTCCACCATACATTATTTTGTTATATCTCAAAGGGTTTAGGCAGCGTTTTCGTTGAAAGCGCCCAGACGTCTTATTTTTTCCGACACCTCCAACAAATATCGTTATATTTTAGCCAATGTATACAAATACTTAGCAAATTGTACACTAAAACCTTCCTCTTAAATCACTCTATCTATTAAAAAAAAAAATCCGTTGTGTAGTTTTAAACATACATAGGGATATAGGGACAGACAAAGCGACTTTGTTTTATACTATGTAGTGATGATACTAACACTTAAAACGAACCTAGAGTAAGTCGCTAGCAATAGATAAGCAAGATTGGATTCGCAATCTCCGACTATACCAGCCAGATGCGAACAACCGTGATACGCAAATTTTTCACAAATTGTTAACTATTGAATCGATTTTTATGTACACTGCGACTAAAATCGATAAAAAAAAATATATTTAGTTACTATACCCCATACTCAATTATGATAACCCCATGGTGTCTCTATTAACTATTCTATATACATATAAAATATATGAGGAGGCAAAGTTGAAAAGAAAACAACGAGACCACTATTGCGAACACGATTCTGACGATGCTATAACTCAACTAAAATCGATATTATTTATCAACAGCTGTACTCGTATGATAATTTTATACATTTTTTATATTGGACACACAACTCTTATGACAAAATTATATCATTTTTCATTTGTAACTTTAGATAAAATGTTAATTTACAATCGTCAATAGAAATTTTGAAATTTGTATTAAAACAATCGTAATATATCATTCCCATATATATTTCTTTAGATTTATGTTCTTCAACGACCATATTATAACAACTAGCGACTCACCCTCGCTTCGCTCGGGTTCGTCCCTGCGTTATAACGATTATTATAGATTTCTCAGAAATGAGTTATTTTTCTTGCAGTTAAAAGTATCTTATATGTTGACCCGGATAACCATCTATCATCATACCAAATTTCATTAAAATCTGTCCAGTGGTTTTCTCGTGATGCGTTCCTAGACAGACGTCAGACATACAGAAATTCTACAAAACTATAAATTCGGCTTCTGAGTCGATAATAATGACTATTTCAATAAGATTTTCTAAAAAATATTTAATTACAATTTTATTATGTAAAGATATCTTGTCTAAGCCTTATGAATTATTTTCATAATAGTTTTGATTTTATTACAATAATACTTGTAATATTCAAATCACTTGGTATTTCCTGCTAAAAGTGGTTTGATAACAGAAACAATTTCTGGCCATATATGATTTTACACTTAATTAAAACTTATCTAATTGTATTTAATTATCATAGTTTACTTAAAATAATTTTTATATAACAAATAGTATAATTAAAATATTTGTTATGTACAAAAAATGTTAAATTTAACCTTATGATGTTATGAAGCGTGTGTAACATAATTACTTATGGCCTAAGAGCCTGTGAACGCCAGACCTTCGTCATTTTATAAAAGCTGAAAGTTTGTCAGCGCATGCTCCATTTATTATTCGCACCGTATTTTTACAGTTTTGTATTTCCTAAACCTTAAAGTTGCCTGAAATAGTTCGCCATTTAAGAGATAAGGCCGCGTTTTGTATATTATACTAACTTTTTTGTATCTATCTATATTAATATTATAAATGTTTGTTACTCTTTGACGCAAAAACTACTGAATGGATTTTAATGAAACTTTACAATAATATAGCTCATACATTAAAATAGTACATAGGCTACTTTTTATCCCGAAAAAATATACGGTTCCCGTGGAATAGATTTGTTTTTGTTATTCTAGAGGCGGACCCAAGCAAAGTGAGGGTGAGGCGCTAGTAAGAAATAAATATAAATAAGTTAGTATAATATACATACTATAAAAGTATTGTATTCAGCCCTTTTAACGTCCCACTGCTGGGCACGGGCCTCCCTTCATACGAGGGGGATCAGGCCATAGTCCACCACGCTGGCCAAGTGCGGATTGGCGGACTTCACATGTCTTTCGAAAACTTTGCGAGGTTTTCTCAGACATGCAGGTTTCCTCACGATGTTTTCCTTCACCGTAAGGCAAGTGGTAATCATGTTAGAAATGATTCGCACATGAAAATATCAGAGGTGCGAGACCCGGGATTTGAACCCGCTTCACTCGGTTTCCCAAGCGAGCGCGTTACCACTGGGCTACCACTGCCCTTAATACTATAAAAGTATATTATATACTATATAATATGCTTATAACTCTACAATAAAGAGTTTTTATTATTATTATTTGTACCCCTTATGATTTTACGTGCTTAAGGACCAGGCCTGGTTCTTTGAATGGCTTGTTATTATTATTAGGTACAATTTTTTCTTTTAAATATTTTGATGTGCTATGAATCTCACGGACTTACGTCAAGTGTCAATCTCCATTTCTTATTGTTTGATGATTATAAGAGTCATCTTCCAATAACTTTCGGAGACGAAAATTTTGAATTGTAGTTTTTTTGCTTTACGAAGGAGTTATTATTATGATTATGTAAAGCTAATATAATTTTTTTGTTTACTAGTATTGCCCGCGGCTCCGCCCGCGTTCAGATGACCAGAAACCAATTTCTTAGGTTTTACATATAAGTGTACTCTTACATTGCAGTTTTTGTATTTTTTCTCAGAAATGAGACATTTTCCCGCGATGAAAAGTATCCTATATGTTGATCCGGATACAGCTATCACCATACCAAATTTCATCAAAATCCCTTCAGCAGTTTTTCTGTGATGCGGTAACAGACAGACAGACAGACAGACAGACAAAAATTCTAAAAACTATAGATTCTTTTGTATCGATAATAATTTCTATTTCAATAAGATTTTCCAAAAAATATTTAATGTACAGATTCGGCTTAGTTACAATTTTATTGTATGTATAGACTAGTTTTATTGTTAACTACAAGTAGATATAATTGGAAAGCTGTGTAAATCAAACTATTTATTACGAAAACTGCATGAAAGTTCACATCCTTAACATCATGTAACCCACAGATGCATTTCAAGTGACATCATATACAGAGTGGCAATTTCTAATCATACGTTCGTGATCAACATTTAGATACTAAACGAAAGTTCCACTTATCACGCGGACGTTATACAAATTGATCTAATTCAAATCGTAGGTGTATTATGTGACATGCGAACAGAATAAACAAGTGTACTGCAAAGTAAGACGATGTTAGACGAAGTTATTACCATACTAAATAACAATATTTGACTTTAAAATTTAACTACCACTCTATTACTTTGTACACAATGGAATGAGGGGTCCAATTCAATTCAATTCTTTTATTTCATGGCTTTTAGGAGATGTGGGGTTTCAAATGTGTAAACGTTTTCGTATACCGTTTGTAGAAAAAAAATGTAAAAATATGTTTTTGGTTAGTTTTTTTAGTAATACTTTCTTCTGTGCATTTTGGGTAGTGATACAGAAGTTTTTATGGTATATTATGATAAAAATACAAATTAAAGTTTTAGTACCTTTATAGTTTCAAGTTATAAAAACAACAATACATAACTATGATTAACAAATAATTTCATGTCATTAAACACCCTTAAGGCCGGTTGAGACTAACTATACACGGTACACTCAGTGTATACACCGAGATTCTCAGTGTGAATGTGAGTGTTTCTAATTTATTCAACTGCAACATACCAACTCCCGTACAATTGTTCCTATGACGCTCTGAGATAAATTAACTATCCTTGTGTAATTTGGCAAACAATCTCATAATTATTCCGTTATTTTATATGATAAGGACAGATAAGGATTATTAATGATATAAATGCGATAAATAAAAACTAGTTAAATATATATAGATACTAGCGACTCACCCTCGTTCCGCTCGGTTTCGTCCCTAGGTACGGCATAAGGGTTAGTATAGAATTCTCAGAAATGAGATATTTTCCCTCAGTAAAAAGTATCCTATACGTTGACCCAGATAACCAGTTATGATCATACCAAATTTCATCAAAAGCTGTCTTGTAGTTTCTTCAGGGCGCGTTCCCATACAGACAGATGGACAGACAGACAGACAAAAATTCTGTAAACTATAGATCCGGCCTCTGCATCGATAATAATGACTACTTTAATAAGATTTCGCAAAAAAATATTTAATGTACAGATTTGACACAATTAGAATTTTATTATATGTATAGATATAGAATATAATATAGTAGATTTCTGGTCACTAAAACTGAACACAAAATATATTTTATATGAAGTTTCACTTGATATTTTGTCTTGTAAAAATTTAAATTATTGCAACTCATAAAAGTATGAAACCTTTTTATTACTATATTAGTTTTTTTAATGTATTCTTGTAATGAGTAAAAATCAAATTAAACAGAAAAATATGAAAAAGAGTATTGTGATATCCTAGTACCATAACAGAAGAAAAAAAATCTTTTTCTGTACTCTAATACACTACCCATCAATCAAAAAATTATTAGATACACAATTCAATGCAAAAGTTCTCTTAAAACTGTCACCAATTGTGTTTAGGTAATTATTCTCGTTGAAATAAATATACAACAATGTAAATTAAACCTTAAATGCAATGCTTAAAGTATGTTTTCACAAAAAAAAGCGCGCTGAAATGTTCAAATGAGCGCTCATTCGGTAAGGACATTTTTTATCGCTGATTGTGTATCTAGTACTTTTTTGATCGATGACCTTACTAGAAAGCGTTTGATTAATAAACGAAAGACGCAGTTGTAGCTTTTCATACACTGTTGTAATAAAAAGCTAGCCACTTTCATATTTTTACGTTTCTACCATCGCGCCATTCATCTTTGAGTTTGATACTGTCCTCTGTCTATCTATACTATATCTATACTATAATAAAACAGTAGAGGTCGAATGTCTGTACATAGCAAAAAAATGCTAAAAACCGAGTCAGGGGGATATAAGAAGACAAATATAACAAATCCAGATTTTTTTCAAATTTTTTGTTTCTCTGTCTGTCTGTTTGTCTGTTTGCACGAGCTAATCTCCGAATCTATTGGACCGATTTAAATAAAAATTTTCATGGAGGTACAATACATGCCCGGTCAACATTTTAGATACGTTTCATCCCAGAAAATTAAAGAGTTCCCATGGGATAGTTGAAAAATTATAGTATCTTATACAACTTAGTGCACAACAACTTACGCACCTATTTTAGTAAAATCTAACATACTGATACCTTATATTGCCGGTCAAATAACAGGTTACTTTTCATCCTGGAAAAATGAACGGTTCTCGTGGGAACTAATAGATCTCTATTAGTATTTTTCTAGAGGCGAACCCGAGCGAAGCGAGGGTGAGCTGCTAGTATATTCATAAATGCTTTATCTTAAATGATGAGATGAGATGAGATGAGATGTTCCTTAAGTGTACATTTGTTCTGCTTCGAATTGGTCGATCGGCTGCTTTTTTGCTCCCTGAAAATATAAAATGGTTATATTTTTTAATAAGACGAATTGTTTACGAATTAAAAACCGTTACGGTCTGAATGTTTATATGTTTGGAACGTACAAGGCGTTACGTATTCACGCAGTTATTCAATGTTCACATGGTTTGTCACTTTCAATGTATGTTCAAAAATCTTACGACTTCCTTATATGCGAGCAACCGTAAAAGCTGAATGAATTAACGGTTTCATATAACATATTTTATTCATATTACATATTTGACGCCTCGTTTGGCTCAGCTTGTAGTGACCCTATTTGCTGTGCCAGCGGTCGCGGGTTCGAGTCCCGCTGGGGGCATTCATTTGTGTGATGAGCACGAACGTTTGTACTCCAGTCATGGGTGTTTATATTTATAATATGTATGTATTTAAAGTTATATATGTGTAGTGTATCAACTATCTGGTATCCATAACAAGGGCCTCGTAGCTTACCGCGGAACTAGATGGTGCTGTGTGTTAATGTCCTAACATCAAACATGTTATCATTATATATACATATGAATGTATATTACTATCGACCCACATATTTTGATGTACATATTATGCTGCACGATGGAGCATATTTTTCACTCTAATTTCTTTATCTATACGAATATTATAAAGAGGTTAAGTTGTGAGTTTGTTGTAGAGGGAAATCTCTGGACCTACTGAACCGATTTAGATGAAATTTGGTAAGAAGATAGTTTGAGACTCTGGCAAGGACATAGGATACTTTTTATCCCGGAAATCATCCCTTAAGGTGATGAAAATGGGGATGAAAATTTGTGCAGGGAATCAAGTTCTTGGATAAAAGGATAATTTACTTGGTCTAGTTAAGACTAAAAGAATAAGTTGCACTTGGTTGTCATTATGGTGACATTATATGAGTTTAACACGCACACTGTAATACTATTTGATAATAATCATCCAGATCTAACACTCAATGTGGACTCACAGGAGACCACCAAATATATTTGGTCCGTCTTAGTTTTGGAATTCGAACCTAGGAACTCATGAACAATAGCCATATAATCTACACTGTAGACCAACTAATCTTTAATAGCATCTTTAACAGCTAGTGCAAAATAAACCTATATTTCTTACTTGCTTTTTGTATAAAAAATCAATTTGAAATAAATTCGATGTAATCTCGAATAGAACATTGGTTAAACTATTGATCAAATCTATGATCGATTTCTATTATTGTTTTATTTGTTAAGTATGACTTAATAGTTAATTAGATCAGATTTCCTTTAATAAGTCACGATTACTGTTGAAAGACAAAATTACATGATATCTATGTAGAAAGAACTCACCGTTATTTAATTTGTATTTATTATATTGTTGCCCTAAATAAATAATACACGCGTAATACTGATATGGAATAAGTACCTTAAATTAATTTTATATTTAAATACATATTTAGATTACCCAATTATCTATACATATACCTAATAAAATTGTAACTAAGCCAAATCTGTACATTAAATATTTTTTTTGGAAAATCTTATTGAAATAAACATTATTATCGATACAGACGCCGAATCTATAGTTTTTAAAAATTTTGTCTGTCGGTCCGTCCGTCCGTCTGTCTGTCTGTTTGTCTGTCTGTCAGGGATTTTGATGAAATTTGGTATGGTGATAGCTGGTTATCCGGGTAAACATATAGGATACTTTTTATCGCGGGAAAATGTCTCATTTCTGAGAAAAATACAAAAACTGCAATGTAAGAGTATACTAATATGTAAAGCCTAAGAATTTGGTTTTTGGTCATCTGCACGCGGGCGGAGCCGCGGGCAATGCTAGTCATATAACATGTTCTCACACAAAAATGGAAATATCAATTTACCTAATTCAAAATATTCCAATTTTAGCACAGTTATAGTTGAAATAACAGAACCAATTATATTGTTACAAGTAGAACCTGCGGCTTCGCTCGCGCTAAAACTACAAAACTACAAAAAATCTCTAAAAAGGTAGTTTCATACAAACTTTCATCTTCTATTTTACCCCCCTTGTAGGATGAATTTCGAAAAATTCTAAAACACGTATTTACTTAATTTTATTGAAGAGTATTAATACCAAGTTTCCAGTAATTCTGATCATATATATTTTTTGAATTTTATTATAACGTGTTTTCCTATGGAAATTAGATAATATCCGTAAAAAGCACTAAAAAGTAAAAAATAACTGATTGGTAGTTTTCATTTACTATACATACCTAATCAAATATATTCGAAGTCGGTGTGCTTTGCTTTGTATGGGCTGGCACCGATTTCGAAAATATTTGATTAGGTATGTATTTAATAGGTAGGCTTTAATTACTTAGCCAAAGCACACCGACTTCGAATATATTTGATTAGGTATGTATAGTAAATGAAAACTACCAATCAGTTATTTTTTACTTTTTAGTGCTTTTGTTTGAAGTCGGTTTTTATTTTTTTGTTAAAAAGTTTTTATTTTTCCCTTTTTAGTGTAGACAGTAGTAGCAAAGTAAGAATTCTAACGTATTAGGCTTGTCAAATCAAACAAAATAAGCCCAAACTCAAAGTATCTACTATTAGCCGTTGAAGAGTTCCACTTATCCACCTTCTGGCCTTACCATCAGATCAGGTCAACAATACCGAACCACTGTACTATCAACGGAAATAGAAACACTTGCAAAGTTTCAAGTCAATATGACAATTAGAAGTAGGTTAAATTCATCATTAGCTATCTTTCCACCCTTAAGGGTGGTATTTTTTTTTTGAAATTTAAATGGGACAAATCTGGAAGTATACACTTTCAAACAACACAAAAATTGTCCAAATCGGTTAATAAATGACGGAGTTCTGAGGTAACAAACATAAAAAAAAAAACATACAGTCGAATTGAGAACCTACTCCTTTTTGAAGTCGGTTGAAAAGTAGTCTATGTCGTATGTTATGTTTAAGTACTATCCAGCCCTCCAACTATCTCCACACAAAAAATCATGCTACTCCGTCACTCCGTTTCGACGTGAAAGAAGGACAAACAAACAAAAACACTTTCATACTTATAAATTAGTATGGATATGAATACGTAGCTTTACCGAACTGTGGCGGAGAAACTATTTTTATTGTACTCCAACTTTGGATCAAATTCAAAGAAATTATTTCTTCCTAACCGTGGTGGAGAATCACTTGTCTATTCCTTACTCCATCACTGAATCGGCTCGAACAAAAATTTAAAAATCCTCATAACAATCAATATTTTTATACGCCATTAAAGCTCATTATTAAAGTAACAATACTCATTCTTTTCGGACAGTATTCAGATCCATATTTAAAACTAAAATGATAAAAGTGTGGAGTTCTGACTCAATGATATTCGTTAAGAGATTCAGCTACGGTAACTTTTACTAATGAACACGATTTACCTGTTAGTAATAGATTAGTTACTGTTAGAGAAGCCCCGGGCAAGTCCATTGAAGCTTTCTGAAGCTCTCATATGAACTTTAAATTTGCCAAAGCCCATACAGGAGTGTGCGTACGCGCAATCTGCCTAAAACCTTTTTTACACATATTTCTCTTTGTTGTTGTTGTCTCGTATTGATCGATATTCATTATACTGCTATATATATATATATATATATATATATATATATATATATATATATATATATATATATATATATATATATATATATATATATATATATATATATCGATGAATATATTCATCTATATATCATAATATATAGATGAATATAGTATACTTAGATCATATTAATTGATATCGAGTTTCTAACCTTATATTTCAATATTTTTATTTATGTTGTTATAAACTAGCCAGGATGAAATCACTCATACAAAATATAAGACATGTAGGTACCTACTAACATTTAAATTTTGTAACTAATGATTTAACACAGTTTGTTTATAAGTCGATATGTAAAGCAATCGCGTTCCCTTTAATATGACCGGTTAAGTATTTGGTAACTGCTAAAACTATATTACAAATTATTTGCAATGTAAATTTAATAAATCAGTGCTATTTCATGTATAAATGATATTTTACTCATTTTGTGCTTGTACACTGAAAATTAGATACTTTACTGATTTTTTTATCATTTAGTTAGCTTGATCACGCTTATGGCCATCTTGTCATACTCAAACCAAAATCTGAAATTACATTTGAAAAAAAAAAATCTCTCGAAGCTTGTACTGGTCACACTAACGTTGGCCATTTGGATTTTTTCAAAGTAGCCATGTATTTAGAAAGTAGCATGAAAGATACATAGATAGAGATACTAAAACAAATGAAACCTGTAACTTAATTTATTAAAATTTATTTATACACTTGTACTACTAATAAATATATAAACTAATGAAGGAATATACTACAATATACTATTATTTGAATACAACCTAGTAGGTACATGTAAATACGTAATTTATTCTAATCTTTTATTTCTAAATGTGTTAGTTCTCCACCTGTTAATTATTACAGTAAAAGAAATCTTCGTAAAAGACCTATATTGTAGGATCGATATTAGTTTAGGAAAGACTTAGGCAGATTGGAAGACCCCCTCGCATTAAAAAGAAGCCCGTGTCCATTTGTAAAAGGTTAAAGGACCTTTTTTACAAGCTTTTATTTAACTTGCAACGTTTGTATGTATGTTTGTTCGGCTCAAATCTTTTATCTGAATTTTAAAGCAGTTAGTTATCTTCAACCGATTGAGCCGAAGTTTTCCATACACGTTCAGTTTTTTAATTTATAAGTGACGATATCCTAAATCCAACATGGTGGACACCCAACGATGGTGGGCTATGTTTTTTTATGCTACCCCATGATATGGATATCAAATGAAAAGGTTTGCTGAGAAGAATACGAATAAATACCTTAAAAATAAAAGTTAAATTAAATCAAATCAATTTATTATATTTAACAATTTATGTGACATAAAAGCTTGTTTTTAGAAATGTTTTTTTAATTTATATTTATTTTATATATGATATGGATATTAAATGAAAAGGTTTGCTGAGAAGAATACGAATAAATACCTTAAAATTTAAAAATAAAAAAATAAAATTTAAATTAAATCAAATCCATTTGTTATATTTATGTATAATTTATGTGATATAAAAACTTGTTTTAGAAATATTTTATAATTTACATTTATGATCATTAGATATACCTACTAAAACATAACCCTCCTTCTGCCGTAGTCGGATAAAAATAAAGATATAGCCTCACTAATCCAAAAACTATCCCTTATCTCTATCAAAAATGCACGTCGATATCGTAGGTAATAATTACCTAGTAAGGATGTAAAGATTTTACTATTCATATAAATTATTGTGTAATCATAAATTACATATATTTTTACGCAATTGCCACTTTCAATGAATGCAAATATGTAGTTGTAACAGATCCGCAATAACAAGCTGTTTATGGAATATATGAATTTTGATATCGCTTCATACCTGTTTCTTATCAAAGATATTGAAAAAATCTCATTATCAGAACTAGTAATATTTTCTTATAATATTTCTATTCATATATTTTTATCTAGCCTTTTTTATCTCTAGACTTCATAAATTGATGATGATGATGATGTTCTCCTGACCGATTCCGGCCACGGCGGCCAATCTCATTGAGACTAGCCAACTGCGCAGGAGATATTATAGTGCACAAGTGTACGCGCAGACATAACGTGCACTCTCTATTCCTGTCACTCTCTTACTCCGATGGGACGACTACTCGACACGACCGGTGAGAGATAAGGCGCAGGACCGACGGCTTTAGGTGCTCTCCGAGGCACGGGGGTGAAACACCGCCAACTTCCCAACTCCGGGCTATTACTGAGTCTTTCTATACAGAAAGACTCAATAACTAAACTTGGCCCGACCCGGGACTCGAACCCAGGACCTCCAGGTGTGCAGCCGTACATGCTAGCCGCTACACCACCGAGGCAGTTACTTCATAAATTAAGAATATAATGGTCAAGTAAAATTCTTTGTTCCTTGACCAATGAACTTTTTTACCTTAGATTTACTATCTTAGTAAAATATTGTTGGTAATAACTTATAGGTAGGTTAGAATATGATATAGTTGCAATGTTACAATGCTTATTTACTATAATCACATCTATACATACGAGTATAATAAAATTCTAAGTCGATTCTGTACATTAAATATTTTTTTAAAAATCTTATTGAAATAGTCATTATTATCGATACAGACGCCGAATCTATAGTTTTTAGAATTTTTGTCTGTCTGTCTATCTGTACGCCTATCTGTCTGTCTGAGACCGCGTCACAAGAAAACTACTGGACAGATTATGATGGAATTTATTATCATTATAGCTGGTTATCCGGGTCAACTATAGGAATCTTTTTACTGCCAGAAAATATCTCATCTCTGAGAAATCTTTACTAAACGTTAAAACCTGATAAATGCGAATTTGCATGTTTTAACCATAATTAGAGTTCATACCTTGTCATAATTACCTATTAGATATTCATATCAGGCTTCTAGCTTTATCCATAACGAAGTTATGGGGGGATGGAAAATGCTCTGAATCGCTTCGAGAAAAGGATGGTACTGCCGTGCCCTTTTTTTGCTCGACTTGGCGGGGGCACTGCCGTGCCTCCCAATCTTAAAACATTGTCGGCTGGCACCGACTTCGAAAGTATCTGATTAGGTATCTATAGTAAACGGAAAATTCTCGTTTAGTTATTTTTTACTTTTTAGTATTTTTTAAGTCGGTTTTTTAAATTACTTACGTTACACATAATTTATTTACAAAAGATTCAGAGAAAACCAAGATGTAGAAGTTTTATTGTTTCTTCGAATGCACGGATCTTTGAAAATTAACATTTCATTTCATTAAGGGGTTTAATTAATAATTTTATTATGAAAGATATTATCCATTCGTAAAAGATTCAACAAATAGCAAAATTGTATTATAAAAATTAAAATAATAATTAATTAACTGTATATTCCATGTACTACATTTTATAATAATATTAGCCCAGAAGTGACTGGTTAAACAGTGGTTTTAACATTTCCGTTTTATAATTAGATGTATTCAATAATTATAATATATGAAAATGAACGGAAGCCATTGACATTTTGTCGGTGATATTGTTTCCTGTATAGAAATTGAAAATTATAACTAGCTTTTTTTATTTTAAAAACTTTCTTTCATATCTTCACTTTATGAAGTTGACCCGATTTTAGCGAAATTTGTTATGTTGACTCCTAGACCTCTTAAGAATGGATATTCGTTAGTCGTTACTTTTTAAGGAATTAAATATTAGTGGGTTAAAATGGGTAACATTATGAGCAAGTGGGTTTTTGTGCAAGGAATTAAGCTTTTACAATAAAATGATTGAATCGCGGCAGTATATAATCTATACATATAATAAAATTGTAACTAAGCCGAATCTGTACATTAAATATTTTTTGGAAAATCTTATTGAAATAGATATTATTATCGATACAGACGCCGACTCTGTAATTTTTAGACTTTTTGTCTGTCTGTCTGTTACCGCATCACGTAAAAACCACTGGAGGGATTTTGATGAAATTTAGTATAGTGATAGCTGGTTATTCGACTCAACAAATAGGATATTTTTTACTGCAGGAAAATATCTCAAATCTTAAAAAATCTATACTAATTGTCAAAACGTACCTAGGGACGAACCCGAGCGGAGCGAGTAGTTGGGCTAGCGAGTCGCTGGTATAAAATAATAATTAGGTAAGTTAGGCGCTGTCACGTTTTCACTTATCATTAACTCGTTTAATATTTCATATCAATTACTATTTTGAGATAATTAGACACAAAAAGTTATTAGGCGGGCATTTTTATTATATATTTTTTTTAAATAATCTTAATAATTTTATTTTCCGTTATTATTTATATTTCAAATTCTTTTTTAAAGGAAATAGATCGTCAAAGTTAAAAATAGACATGAATTGTAATTAGACATTTACAATGTATTAATAGACTGGCAATACCTTATAGTAGATTTAAAAAAAAAAAAAAACAATTAAAACCGCACATTTTAAAGCATGCTTTAACAAACACCTACACCTTCATATCTAGATTGTTCTTATCACGACAGTCCTTGGTCTAATTACGCGGAAAACAATTGAAAGTTAATGTTTATAAGCGAATAACAATAAATTACTATACTATATATATAAATAAGTATAAGAATACTAATTTTTTTGCATAATATTTCACATTTTTGAAATTTTATTACATAACAAAAATGTGAAAGCTGCTATATCTATTATATATTTTATGTTGCGTAAAATATGTTCACTAGCTTTCGTTCTACTAACTCCCCAACTCCGGGCTGTTAGTGAGACTCTCTTAACAGAAACCTTAGACCCGCACTCGAACCCATTACCTCTGGATCTGAAGCCGTACATGCTAGCCACTAGACTACCGAGGCAGTAAAGTCGAGCTGAGGTGGAGTCTAGTATCGTACAAAATACAACCATATGGATTCATTATAACATCCTAAATAGATGTATATCTCTCTTACCATTAGACAAAGCAAATGATAAGGTTCACTCTTGCTTAAACCCTGTTTGCCAGCGTATCCACGTCACCAATTAGAACTAAGTGACATGTCATAAGAAAGCACTTGGGGTGTACTTCATTTTATTAACCGACTTCCAAAAAGGAGGAGGTTCTCAATTCATCAGAATCTTTTTTTTTTCTTTTTTTTATCTATGTTCACAGATTACTCGAAGACGCTTGAACCGATTTGGATTTTTTTTTATTTCAAAGGGTATATACTTCCCAGGTAAGGTCCCATATAAATTTTATCGAAATCGGTCCAGAGGTTTTTTAAAAAATCAACAACAAATATATTTTTAAAATAAATTGTTTTGTCGAATATGTTATTAAAAACTTTCTTCTTATAAATTACATGCTTATTACGTCTACTCTAAAAATGGAAAAATAAAAACTTAAAAAAAATAACCGACGTCCAGGCACTAAAATGTAAAAAATAACTAAACGGAGGTTTTCATTTAGAATAGATACCTAATCAGATATTTTCGAAGTCGGTGCCGGCAATCGTATGCAAAGCAAATGTAATATATTTCGATACGTAAAATACATATTTACCTATTATTTATTCATATCTTAAAATATTGTAGTGCCCGGAAGTCGGTTTTTATTTTTTTTTTAAGTTTTTATCATTCCTTGCATAGATATGAAACATACATATATACAACATAATATTTTGATTGAAAGACATAACGCTTTAATTTTACACACCTATACCTTTTTATAAACCCCCTGATATCTAAACCTAACATAAAAATGTTTTATGCATGCAAATTTTTATTTAAATCGGAAACGGAAATAATCGTGTACCTCATAATAAAAGATAACATTTTTTTTCTCTTGCTAAACTAAAATAAGGGAAAACACACAAAGTAGCTTATATATTTTAGTAAAATTTAAATCTTTTGTCTCATTCAATGAGAACATTGCCGGTTGTATTATTTGACATTTGTTCCGGTGCTTGCGCAATTCTATTGACATGTTGCCGTAATAATAATTTGTTTTATGTTATTTGTATGGGAGTAATCGTAACTGTTACTTGTTGAATTATAGCGTATAAAATTAACATTTATTTATTGACGCAATCACGTTATTCCGGTTGTGACATAAAAATAAAAACTTATATCTTAATTAATTAAAATCTCGATCTATATTCATAAACTTAGATTAAATAATAATGGGACAGCGAAATTAAGGCCAAACTCGCACCCTTAAAAATTATTTATATACAATAGTGTCCGAGACCGTTGGTTGTAAATGGCTCTCCACTCGAAGTTATGCAGGAATATATCTACCTGGATCCAATTATACAATTTGGCCGGTACAATTTTAAGAAAAAGGCTAACAAAAAATTACTTTTAGGTTAGGCGGCATTCGGTAGGTCCGATCCCACACTCCCAAAAGATGATCCCAGGGTCTTTAATTAGTGTGTCCTGGCTGCAATGACTTACGGAGTCAAAACGTGGACGCTCATCACAAATTTCAGTCTGGTTCACAAATGTAAGGTCGATCAGCGATGCTTGGTTTATTCGGCAGATAGAATTCAGAAAACTAAAGCCACCGACATCGCGCGAAGAATTAACACGCTGAAGTATAGTGGGATGGCTTTTTACTCTTTTAGGGGTTGAATTCTGAAAACTCCTTTTTTAGTGGATGCCTCTCTTAAACTCTCTTAAGCAACCTCCTTAACTTTGTGGCACTTTTCAGATTTCGTGAATAATCAGTAAGTGATATTTAAACTATACATAATAGATAATAAGTAATTTACCAATCATTATGAAGTGTTATAACAACCAGGAAATTAAGTTTTATTGTGTGTAAGAGAAAACATTATATAATTAAGTCGACGCAGATTATACTTTTTATTTGTGGCGCGTAATCTTGTTCACACAATTTACTTGGTTGTAACACTAATCGTAGCGTTTTAACATACTTAACTACTCCTGATAGCATTAACAATGCTTATCGCTATGTAAAAATGTTAAGTAATAATATTTTGTGCTTTATTTCTGTTATAAGCTTGGATATTCTTTGTTTAATTATTCTACAAGAAATTTTATAGGAATAAGCCATGTTGAAATAGGTTCTCATGGAGACCTCCCCAACGAGCGTTTACCTTGTACTGGGGAGGGGAGGGGGGATCTAAGTAGTGCCCGGCAACAAAGGCGGGCGCGAAGCACGCACTGCGGAGCGGCCCACCTCATGGTTGTTGTGGTCTGCTTTGGCAGGCCTGCCGTCGAGCCGTCGTGGTTGAGTGCGTAAGCAATCCTGCGACGCCCCATTAAAACGGGAGTTGGAGGAGGTTCCGTTGCGTTTTAGTGGATAGTACTGGCTTTGCTGGTAAGTCCCACACCTCCTGCCTAAATGCATTTCCCAACTTTAAAAAAAAGGTCTCCACATATGGAATTTGTATGGTAAAACTGAATTGAGCTAGCTAAGAACTTTGCAAATTAAAATATAAAGTCGAAAGTACCACACTAACAAAGTATCTTCATAAGATAAATAATCACAAATGTAAATTGATAATATTCTGTCAATTTCCTATATCGCAGGTTACGGATTTAGTTACGAGTATCTCATTGGGTACAACCTTTATTTGTTTGACTTAATAAAGAAAGGGATGTGTAAATAATAATTCAGTCCTTTTTTACGTCCCACTGCTGGGCACGTCCAACACTTCACATGTCTTTCGAAAACTAGTTTTCTTAGATATGTAGGGTTTGTAAAGATATTTTCTTTCAGAGAGAGGAAAGTGGTACTCATGTTGAAAATGATTTACAAATAAAATTATTAGTTTTTAGTATGGGGCTTTGAATTCGCTGCATTGGTTTTCTAAGCGAGAGTATTACCACTGGTCTATCACTGCCTGATGAAGCGTGAGAATTACTTAATATCAAATAATCAAATAATGCTTGATGAAAAATCTCAGTTATAAAAACTTTGAAAATTAAAATAAAAACCGACTTCCAGGCACTAAAATGTAAAAAATAACTAAACGAGGGTTTTCATTTAGAATAGATACCTAATCATATATTTTCGAAGTCGGTGCCAGCCGATGCAAAGCAAATGTAATATATTTCCATACGTAAAACATATATTTACCTATTAGATATTCATATCTTAAAATATTGTCCGCTGGCACCGACTTCGAAAATATCTGATTAGGTATCTATTCTAAATAAAAACCCCCGTTTAGTTATTTTTTACATTTTAGTGCCTGGAAATCGGTTTTTTTAAGTTTTTATTTGTCCATTTTAGGTGTAGACGTAATAAGTAGGTAATTTGTTAGAAGTTTTTTTATAACATGTTCGATTAAGCAATTAGTTTAAAAAAATAATTTATTTTTGATTTAAAAAAAGCCGCTTGACCGATTTCGATAAAATTTATATGGGACCACCTGGGAAGTATGATGATGATGATGTTCTCCTAGCCGATTCCGGCCACGGCGGCCAATCTCACTGAGACTAGACAACTGCGCAGGAGATATTATAGTGCACAAGAGTACGCGCAGACACAAGTGTACTCTCTATTCCTGTCACTCTCATACTCCGGTGGGACGACTGCTCGACACGACCGGTGAGAGTTAAGGCGCAGGACCGACGGCTTTACGTGCTCTCCGAGGCACGGGGGTGAAACACCGCCGAAGTGGGCAACAGCACTGGGAAGTATATATACCCTTTTAAACAAAAAAAAAATTCCACAATGGATCAGGCGTCTTCGAGTAATCGGTGAACATACATAAAAAAAAAGATTCCGACGAATTGATAACCTCCTCCTTTTTTTGGGAAGTCGGTTAAAAAGTATAAATTAAATTGTCATAAAAGCTTATCTTTATAGCTTTTAAACCATAACCATAAAAGTTTTCATGATAGGAAAATAATTAAAACGATTAACTTCGTCTATTTTTTCTCTAATTTACGATCTAATTCCTGAACTAAAACAAAATGTAATAATAGAATAAGGTTAAATACTTCTGATATTTTAATGGTTCGCATAGTTATAATGTATGTATGTATTCAGCCCTTTTTAACGACCCACTGCTGGTCACAGGCCTCCCTTCAATACGAGGGGGATCAGGCCATAGTCCACCACGCTGGCCAAGTGCGGCTTGGCGGACTTCACATGTCTTTTGAAAACTTGCTAGGTTCTCTCAGGCATGCAGGTTTCCTCACGATGTTTTCCTTCACCGTTAAGACAAGTAAGTGGTAATCATGTTGAAAATGATTCGCATATGAAAATATCAGAGGTGCGATCCGGGATTCGAACTCGCTTTACTCGGTTTCCCAAGCGAGCGCGTTACCACTGGGCTACCACTGCCTTATATATAGTTATAATACGTTATGTATTTTATTAAAATAGTAATTGTCTTACACTTACTAATTATACATCTTCTTTATGTACATGTATTTATGTATTTTTGGCATAATCTTATCTTCATATTCGAACACATTCCACGTGGAGACAAGGTAACTAGAATTATAAAATTTAAATTGTTTAAATTTAAATTATATAAAGCTAAAATATTATAGTAAAACTTTCAAAGGAACGAAAAGTCTTTTTTACGTAATATCTTTTATTATTATTATTTATTGTAATTTATGTTTACGTCACATAAATACGAGTACATTGTACATTATTCTGGCTGATTCTTTACCATTGTCCCGACCATCTAGAATTGTTATCAAGACATAGATTTTAGTCAAGATGTTATTTTAAAATCGTTGAAGAATAAATATATATAAGAATAACATATTCTTGGATTCTACGATAAAGTTTATCTTTTAAATACAACTTTTAAAATATATCTATTCTCGTATCGTTAGATTGTAGATTATCGTATTCTCTAAACCACTTTAATGTGTTTATTTCACAAAATAATACACGAAAGATAGTGGCAAAGGTTAAATGCAAAGTAATATTTTACTAAACAAAGTAAAAAATAAATTAAATATTTAAGAACTAAAATATTGAATGTATATTAAAATTATTAATAACTAGCGGCTCACCCTCGCTTCGCTCGGGTTCACCTCTAGAAAAGTACAAATAGGTCTATCCCACGGGAACCGTTCATTTTGCCGGGATAAAAATAAGTAACCTGTTGTTTGACGGGCAATATAAGGTATCAGCATGCCTATATTACTCAATTAGGTGCATAAATTGTTGTGTACTGAGCTGTATAAGTTACTATAGTTTTTTAACTATCCGACGGGAAGTCTTTAATTCTCTGGAATGTAAAGTACCAAATTTCATTTAAATAGGTTCAATAGTATCGCAGATTAGCCCGTACAAACAGACAAACAGACAGAGAAAGAAAAAAAATGAAAAAAATCTGGATTTGTTCTATTTCTCTCCTTACGGGATGTAAGAAAAGAACTGACTCGTTTTTCAGCATTTTTTTCTACCATCTATGTACAGACATTCGACCTCTACAGTTTTATTATTCATATATGTATATTCAGATAGAATAAATAACGTATAATAAAACAGTAACATATAATAATGAAAATAGTTATAGCGAGTGTACCTTAGGAGATAGACATATACTATGTAGAACTTTTCTATAGATCTTTTTAAGACTTACAATTTTCTTGTACAATGTTTGATGAGCCATCGTTAGCCCTATAAATTTCTAAGGACAATTCGATAGAACCAGTTATTGTGTTTTCCCGTGGGAATGAATAATTTGCCTGTTGTAAAAGGTATTCTAAATGTTAACCCGAGCACTAAGTTTTAACACTATACAAAATTAAGTTAAAATCGGTTGATTACTTTTTGCGTGAAACGCGCACATCGATTTGACTAAGTTTTATTATAGGTATAGATAAGGATAAATATTGCGAGTGTAACTTAGGAGATAGACATATACTATTCAGAATTTTTCTGTAGGACTTTTCAAGACCTACAATTTTTTAGTATATTATTTTGATGTATGTATCTTATATGTGTCTTAGTCAGCGGAAGGTTTCTAGGGAGGACTCGATAAAACCAGTTATTAAATTTTCCCGTAGGAAAGAAAGATTTTCTTTAAGTAAAAGGTATCTAGGTAGTGGTAACCCAGTGGTAACGCGCTCGCTTGAGAAACCGAGTGAAGCAAGTTCAAATCCCGGGTCTCGCACCTCTGATATTTTCATGTGCGAATCATTTCTAACACACCACTTGTCTTAACGGTGAAGGAAAACCTGCATGTCTGACAGAACCTAGCAAGTTTTCAAAAGACATGTGAAGTCCACCAACCCGCACTTGGCCAGCGTGGTGGACTATGGCCTGATCCACCTCGTACTGAAGAGAGGCCCGTGCCCAGCAGTGGTACGTTAAAAAGGGCTGAATACAACATACATACATACATACATACAAAAGGTACCCTAAATGTTGACTCGAGTAATAAGTTATCATACAGGCAAACAGACAAACAGACATTTTTTTAATAACTATTGTTTTGGGGTTTATGTTGTGTACATAATACGTTACAAATAACCAAAAACATCTATCCCACGGGAAAAGTAAATTTTTCCGGAATAAAAAATAACCTATTTATTATTCTGATGTATGAACTATATTATTGTAAAGTTTCATCGAAATCCAATCAGTAGTTTTTATGTACTAAGCTGTATAAGTTACTATAGTTTTTTGACGATCCCACGGAAACTCTTTAATTTTCTGGGATGAAAAGTATCTAAGATGTTGCCCGGGGATATAAGGTACCACCATGCAAAATTTCATTTAAAAAGGTCTAATAGATCCGGAGATTACACTGTACAAAGAGAAAAACAGACAAACAGCTCGCTCGGGTTCGTCCATACCTACGAATATGTTGTATTATCTCTTTAACCATTTGTCCAAATTATATGCAGTAAAAGGGAAAAGTCTTTTGATTTAAACATTTTAGACGATTAATTTGCTTATTTTGATAAGATTTCATAATTGTTGATAATATGACCAATAAACATGACCTACCGATTTAAATTGTTTTTTTTTTTAAATATAAAAAACTACTTTTTGTGGCTTAAATATAAAAGTTAGACATATGGTGTCGCTGACTTTTTTGTAGGCATTATTAAGCTTTACAACTTTTCTCTAGAACATAATCATATATCTCTCATAGTTAAGGCAGCGTTTGTAAGAAACGTTTTCGTTCGACCGTTTTTTCTCCGACTTACTTTTCAAATCCGACTACCACGAAAAAGCCTTTTCATTTTTCGGGTTAATATATAGCCTATGACACTCAGAAAGAACGTGGCTTTCTATTGGTAAAAGAATTTTGAAAATCGGTTCATTAGATCCAGAGATTACCCCCTACAACATCACAAACTCACAAACTCACAAGATTACAAACTTTACCTCTTTATAATATTAGTATAGATTTACATTTAGACAGGAAGAGACTACAAAAATTGCATGTAAAATCATGTCGTCTATATTGATAATAGGGTAATAAAATATAACCAATCATATAAATTAGTTAAAATATCTATACATATAATAAAATTGTAACCAAGCCGAATCTGTACATTAAATAGTTTTTGGAAAATCTCATTGAAATAGACATTATTATCGATACAGAGGCCGAATCTATAGTTTTTAGAATTTTTGTCTGTCTGTTACCGCATCACAGAAAAACCACTGGAGAGATTTTAATGAAATTCAGTATAGTGATAGCTGTTTATCCGGGTCAACATAAAGGATACTTTTTACCGCGGGAAAATATCTCATTTCTGAGAAAAAATACAAAAACTGCAATGTAAGAGTATACTAATATGTAAACCCTAAGAACTTGGTTTTAGGCGATCTTAACGCGGGTGGAGCCGCGGGCAATGCTAGTACGTATATATAATTAAATTTATATACTTTTTGATTGTAATATAAAATATTTAGTTATCTTTGGCCTTAAAGAAATCAGCGTTCTATTTTATTGTGGAACGGATAAGATATTGTTTGTAAGATATAATTCCGTGGTTCGAACTTTATTATCAGATCACTAGATTACGTCAGTAACTGTTGATACTAGTAATAAAGCCAATTACAGGGTAGGAAGTGAGGGTCAAACCCGACGATCGAGTACATTGCCTGTAACTTATGTAGTAACTAGCGACTCACCCTCGCTCCGCTCGGGTTCGTCCCTACTAACGTTTAAAAGGTTTAGTATAGATTTCTCAGAGATGAGATATTTTCCTGCAGTAAAAAGTATCCTTTATGTTGACCTGGATAACCAGCTATCATCATACCAAATTCATCAAAATCCATTCAGTGGTTTTTCTGGCGGTAACAGACAGAAAGACAAAAATTCAAAAAAACTATAGATTCGGCCTCTGTATCGATAATAATGACTATTTCAATAAGATTTTCCAAAAAATATCTAATGTACATAGTCAGCTTAGTTACAATTTTATTATATGTATCTACAGATTTTTGGGAAAATTAGAAACTATCTTTTTTACATGATAATTTCTTTGAAAATTAGATTTTGTCTTATATTTTTCTATGGAATTCTTGCTTAATAGTGCTGTCAAAATATTATATTATAACATTGTGTAATTTATTATTTCCCTTTCAATCGTTTTTTTTAAATATTGATTTCAAGGTTACTTTTAATATATTATTACACACATATGTCTGTTACGACATTGAGTTATTTCCCGGCCTTTGATACGGAAAATATAATACGAACATGAAATTTAAAAAAAAACATTATCGACGTACGTAGCCGCGGGTAAATGTTAGTTTTGATATATATTTTCTTTTTAGTTGTATTATACGTAGTTGTTATTGTTGATTCGTAACCAAACCAAACCATTAAATCGCAACTGTAAAGGTGTCTTCTATGTTGAAAGTGATACTATTGAAGTTTAAAGAATAAGCTTTGGACTTTTAGTGCCTGGAAGTCGGTTTCTATTTTTTTTAAGTTTTTATATGATTCATTGATGCTATTTATATAAAACGCTACTTAAGATTAATAATAATTCACAGGTCCACTTGTCGGATTATTCCGATAGTGGTCAGTTGAACGACTTTTGAATTGCGTAATTGCAAATTTTGAGACCACAAATTGTATTTCTTGGAGGGCATTGTTAATGTAATATATTGCTTTGGCATAGAACTTTGAAGGTAACACGATTAGAGTATAGTACAAATATTCATTATTATAATGCTACTTGATATATTACACTATTTGTTTAATTGAACAAATAGTGTATTCACAAAATCACATTACCTGTCTTATATAGGTACTTGAAAATAAATATTGTACTAAAAATTTATACTAAATTGTTTTTTTTTATACTTATTACATTAATAGTTAACATGGAATAGATAGGCTATATTTTATACATATATACATAGATATAATGAGTTGTTGTGGATTGGTCCCGTGGGTATGAGTTATCTCTCGCTGTAAAAAGTATCCATGTTACTCTCCAACCCTCCAACTATCTCCACACGCCAATACGTCACTCTATTTCGACGTGAAAGAAGGACAGACAAACAAACACACTTTCACATATATAATATTAATATGGATTACAATAGCCATCTCTTATTAGAAGAGGGCTTGTGTAGATGACTTAGCAGATTAGGTTATACTGCGTAAGATACGTAAGTATGTCTCTCCTAGTCAAAATGCCTTTTACCCTTTGCAGTAGAAGCCTTTAAGCCATGTGCTAAGCATAGCGTAGGACGCCCTGCGGCACGATGGACCAGCGACTTAAAAACTTGCCGGTGCGGGATGGTTGGTGATCTATGAGGGAGGAAATTGAAAAAAAATATTTCTGCATTTTTTGTTTATAAATATATCTATCAATATAAGAGTATTTTTTGATTAGGTTTAGATTTTGAAATAGATAAAGTATCTGGAAAAAATATACAAAATTTAGATAAACAGTATTACAATGAACAAAAACTAACTGTAACAACACCCACAGATTGCCCACGGCCGTATACTTACTTTAGTTGACATGGCGGTTATTTATGTGAATTTATGCCTGAAGTATCGATTTTATCATTACCAAATATACATTCTAAAAGTAGAGCTGTTTTCGATCGCAATTGTTAGCTTTTGCTAGAGGCTGTTTGATACAAGAGTTATCTATCTGATATTTAGTAGTAGTAGGAACTAGGAAATACGTAGATAATATCCAATATCCTGCGTGTCTGAGAGAACCTTGCAAGTTTTCGAAAGAAGTGTGAAGTCCGCCAACCCGCACTTAGCTAGCGTGGTGGACTATGGCCTGATCCCCTTGTATTGAATGGAGGCCCGTGTCCAGTAGTGGGACGTTAAAGAAGGGCTGAATACATACATAGATAACTTGTGACACTATGCCAGTAGTGCTTTATGTATGTATGAATTCAGCCCTTTTTAATGTTCCACTGCTGGGCGCGGAACTCCCTTCAATACGAGAGGATCAGGCCATAATCCACCACGCTGGCCAAGTGCGGGTTGGCGGACTTCACATATCTTTCGAAAATTGCTAAGTTCTCTCAGAAATGCAGGTTTCCTCACGATGTTTTCTTTCACCGTAAGGCAAGTGGTAATCATGTTAGAAATGATTCGCACATGAAAATAACAGAGGTGCGAGACCCGGGATTTGAACCCGCTTCATTCGGTTTCCTAAGCGAGCGCGTTACCACTGGGCTACCACTGCCCAAGCAGGGCAGTGGTAGCCCAGTGCTTTATATAACGCTTTATTTAAAACATACTGACAAGAATCTGAAAGCTTTGTGACCAGGCGTTTACAGCATTCATTGAGTAACGACCCGTCCGTTACAACAAAACCGTGTAAGGGCACAGTCGATACGATCACGGCTTAATTGTAATTTCAATTCAAATTGAAATAGATTTGTATATCACAATTGTTGTTCAATTGTTTGCTTCATGATGATTGTTATATCTAGAAATATTGTTAACTAGTGAGACGCTCTTGCTTTACTCAGGCCCTTGGGTAATTTTTAGTAAATTATTTTTTACCTGTGAGATTTTTTACCTCTTGATGGATATATGAGAAATAAAAAATATCACTCTCTGGTCAATTGAATACTTATTTCTATAAAAGGAATAAATTATTCCAGTTTAAAAAAAAACATTTTTTTAGTTTTTTTCACAATGGACTTTTAAAAATAGATCAAATGATTGTGAATTAAAAAAAAAATAGCTGTTGAAGAGTTCCATTATCTACCCCCTGGCCTGTTTAACCCCTTAACGACCAGGGCACACCGGTGTTACAGCTAACAATTAATTACTTGGAAATTTAATTAATTTCTTATAAATTTACCTGGAGGAGATAAAATCACGTTCTTTCTCCCATTTCTGCCCGAAAGGAGGACACAGTAAACAAAGACGTTTTTTTGTATTTTAATTAGTAAGCTTACTTTACTTCTAAGTATAATATTGTGGATATTTACATTGCTTGATAGTTTAAATGAATTATGTTTGGAATTTCTATATAATTTGTATCGATTAAATTATAGTAATCTTATACAATATATTAAATCGCATTTTCATAAGCTAAATGTTACAAGTTAAAAAATGTATTTTAATCAAAATTTTGATGAAGTGAATTTAATTAAAAGTTAAGTTTGGCACACAGTAAGTTTGTAGTGTCTCTATTTGCTGTTTCAGCGATCGCGGGTTCGAGTCCGCTGGGGGCATTCACTTGTATTATGAGCACGTATGTACTCCAGTCATGGGTATTTATATTTACATAATGTATGTATTTAAAGTTATATATCTGTAGTGTATCAACTATCTGGTATCGATAACACAAGCCTCGTAGCTTACCATAGAACTAGATTGTGCTGTGTGTTAATGTCCCAACATATTTTTCGGTTTGCGTTACAAGATAAGCTAATAAAACTTACAATAGTGCCTATACCTAAATTAGTATTTGTTGAAAAACTCTAACATTTATAGAATTTTGCATATTAGCACTTACTGTTGACCATAATTCGTCCTACGTACAGCTATGACTTATTTGAGCCTAATTAATAAACCTTGAACTAAAACACTAAGCTGAGAGAATTCCTTGTTTGAGAGCTAGGTTAGCAGAAAATTGCCGAGCGTGTCCGCTCTACCGACTATTACAAAGATTCGATAACAATTTACCTCATTAGAAAACGGTAGTCTATAAATTACTCTCATTTCCAGTTTATCGACTTTTAATATGAGGTTCTTATTAGGAATCTATTATCATTTATCGATAATGGTTTAAATTTGATTTATGCGATATTTATTCATATTCGTAATGAAAATTTGAAGTCTTTTGCAATGAATTTTTTAAATGTATTATATAACTAGCGACTTACCCACACTTCGCTCGGGTTCGTCCCTAGCTTGCTTCCCCATACAAACTTTCATTCCCATTTTTACCCCCTTAAAGGGTGATTTCCGGGATAAATATTCTATGTTCTTTCCAGGGTCTAAAACTATCTTCTTACCAAATTTCATCTAAATCGGTTCAGTAGAGCCATAGATTACCCCCTACAACGTCATAAAGTCACAAACTCACAATCTCACAAAGTCATAAACTTTACCTCTTTATAATATTAATATAGATAAACGCTCGTTTGCAACCCTAGGTGTTTTTAGCGTATGGGCTTCTTCTGGATATAAATAAATATGTTGGGACATTAACACACACAACACCATCTAGTTCCATGGTAATCTACGAGGCGTGTTACAGATACCAGATAGTTGATACACTACACATATATAACTTTAAATTCATACAATATACATATTATAAATATAAACACCCCCATGACTAGAATATAATCGTTCGTGTTCATCACAACAAATGAATTCCCCCAGCGGGATTCGAACCTGCGACCGTTGTCACAGCAAGTACGGTTACTACTAATTGAGCCAAACGTGTCGTGTTTGATGAAATTATAAAAATTTAATGATATACTCTGTACAGCTAATTCATTATAAATCGGTCCACATTTGTCGAAGATACTCGTATATTGACGTATAATAAAGTTCTGAGTTGAATCTATACATTAAATATTTTTACAAAATTTTATTGGAATAGTCATTATTATCGATAGAGAGACCGAACTTATAGTTTTTAGAAATGTTGTCTGTCAGTCTGTGTGTGACCGCATCACGAGAAAACCACTGGACAGATTTTGATGAAATTTAGTATTATGATAGCTGGTTATACAGGTCAACGTATAGGATACTTTTTACTGCAGGAAAATATCTCATTTCTGAGAAATCTATACTAAACCTTAAAACTTAACTAAAATACCAACCCGATCGGAACGAGGGTGAGTCGCTAGTTGTGTAATATATGCACAAAAATGCTGACGAATAGGGCCCTTTTATTTAAAATCGATTAAAACTTTTTACGCCACATTACAGTGAGGCAAGCCAATATTTATTAGCACGGCGATATATAATAATTATAGCTATCGTAATAATAAGACCATAACACAAACTTCTGTGACTAAGAAGCAAAAAATGTGTTAATTAAACGCTGAATGACGACTGTCTGAGATTAAAGCGCATAACTAAATGACGCATAACTATACATATAATAAAATTGTAACTAAGCCGAATCTGTACATTAAATATTTTTATGGAAAATCTTATTAAAATAGACATTATTATCGATACAGAGGCCGAATCTATAGTTTTTGGAATTTTCGTCTGTCTGTCTGTTACCGCATCACAGAAAAACCACTGGAGGGATTTTGATAAAATTTGGTATGGTGATAGCTGGTTATCCGGGTCAACATATAGGATACTTTTTACCGCGGGAAAATATCTCATTTCTGAGAAAACATACAAAAACTGCAACGTAAGTGTATACTAATAAGTAAAACCAAAGAGTTTGGTTTTTGGTCATCTGAACGCGGGCGGAGCCGCGGGCATTGCTAGTAATGTATATTTCTAAATAGTTTTAATACTAATTATAATTTACTTTTCGTCAACACCTTGTCTTGGATACTTTTAATGTTACAACAAATATAGTTCATGTATCAGAATAACAAATAACCTACTTTTTATCCCGGAAAAATGTATGGTTCCCGTGGGATAGATTTGTTTTGTTTGTCTAGAGGCGAACCCGAGCGAAGCGAGGGTGAGCCACTAGTAGTCCTTATGAGTCCATCATTCCGAATTTTGGTAGTTTCTCTAGGGACTGACCATGGTTAAGCATTCTCTTTTATTTCGTAAGATTTACATATTTTCGTAATCAAAAGTTACACTGCCTATTTTTGAAATTTCATAATTTCGATGAACAGTTTAGTCGAGAAAACGTGAGAAAAAACATTACCGTCATATTTATTATTGCGAAAGTCTATGGGAATTTTAATAAAAAATCGCAATATCCGCCCTCAACAGCTATTTATTTGATTTGCAAATATAATTTAACATATTCTATATCAAAACTCCTACTCGGAATGCACGATTTACATCACTTCACTCACTAACGGAAATATTATGTCAATAATTTCCAAAACTTGAAGGATTTTATTTAAAGGAAGTTTACAAGTCAAGTTCGAACACTCGCTCAAATTGCTGTGACGTAACCCTTTGCTCTTACTAAAAATACTATATAAATAAAAAAAAGAGATAATTGTTGTTGTCTAAATAAAATTGTGAAATTAAACCGGATGAAGGAAATAAGATCAATTATTATCTTATAATATATTTATGTTGTAAACAATAGATTAGAAAAGACATACAAAAATATATTTTAGACATTCTGTATATTAAAAAACCTTATTAATTCACAACTTATTAATTCAGGATTTGTTAAACGAAAAACTGATATTTAGATTAAAATATAATTTATATGCGTTTTAGTCAAATATCTGCCTTTTTTAAACCCCGACGCAAAAACAATTGTTTTAATAAGTTTGACGTGTCTGTGTGTGTGTCTGTCTGTGGCATCGTAGCTCCCAAACGGATGAACCGATTTTGATTTACTTTTTTTTTGTTTTACAGTTTGTTTTGTTTTATATTTATTAGTTGGTGAAAGGTAAATCAGTCCAAGATGGTCGAGGTTTATTTTAATTTTAAATATAATTTTATTGAATAGTATACATGTTACGTATACATAAGTATGAAGTGCATTATATGCATTATTTATAATCTTTACTTAAAAAAGTCTATTGTTACTGTTAAATTATAATTTACGAAATATTTAAATACACTACTTTCCTTATACTACCACTGCCATAAGGAAAATTATTTTTGAATAGAATAAACCCATACTCTCACTGTGTATAGTAAATATTCTTTCAAGATTCCCCCAACTGATACAGCCAGTACATAATTTACTCCTGATCTTAGATTACTCATAAGTTAGAATGAACGGCAAAAGCAAACGTTAATGGATTACCAACCTAACGAGCTATTATTTAGCCTTAAATCGAAATTTCAAAGGCGCTTATTAATGATCGAACTACCCACGTAATGGAAGACCTTGGTAATAGATTGATTTAGCACAATTACACCATAAAATTTCCATAACAATTAGCGACTTCTTAAATATAGCTATTATTATGAGCGTGTGTCATGTAAGTCACGAAGCTTAAACTATTCTATTTTGAATAATATATTATGTATTTACAAGTATAGTTCCGTATGGATAGCAGAAAACAATACGGTGTTAATAGGTAATGACCTATAAAATCAAAATTTCTTCTATTTGCCTATTCTTTAAACAAAACATGTATGCAACTAGAACTAACACAGCGGACTTATCTATACGCATAATAAAATTCTCAGTCGAATCTGTACATTAGGTATATATTTTTTGGAAAATCTTATTGAATAGTCATTATTATCGATACAGAGGCCGAATCTATAGTTTTTAGAACTTTTGTCTGTCTGTGGACAGATTTTGATGAAACTTGGTATGATGATAGTTGGTTATCCGGGTCAACATATAGGATATTTTTTACTGCGGCAAAATGTCTCATCTCTGAGGAATCTATACTAATCACTAAAACGTATCCAGGGACGAACTCGAGCGGAGGGAGCGCATGAAGCTAGTTCTCTTAATAAATTACGTAGGTATTCAGTTGAAATGAACAGATTTTTAATTAATATGCTTAAGTCTAAATTACTTCAATTCAATTTTCTTGTTAATGGCTTCAACTAAATTACTCGGTACATGTATTTTCATAATATTTTGAAAGTTATTGGATTGTTTTTTGTTTTAAAAATTTCATAGCGGTAAAAAATATTTTCGAAGTAAGACTAATTAAAAAAAATAAGGCGTTTATTACTGAATCAAATAAAATCAAGGGTAACTTATTTTGAATAAAAGTTCTTACAAATCTGTATACATTAAATAAATAACTGTTTATAATATACTTATTCTCAATAGTTCAACAGGTTTCTGACAATGGCTGACAGCGAGTATGCGGATATTTTGTTTTAGTAAGGAGGCAAATGATTAATAAAATTTCGAGCATCCATTCTGTTTATTATTTCTTACATAATATTAAGTTTAGCAAGAATTTACATAATATTTATACCAAGCAAGTCGACAAAAAAATACTTTCACACTTGTTATTAATTTTATTTTTATATATGAACGAGTTTTAAAATAGCCGCATAATACTCGCGAAGCAAATTTAACTTTGAGGTAAAATTACGTATATTGGGAAAAAATGTTTTACCAACAGTAGGTAATTATTACAACACAGTTAAATATATTGACACTGCCACGACTTTATGAAGGCCAGTGACAACGCCCGGTTTTACACTCTCTTTTGGTTAATGACCACATCACGTGGTCAAGTCATAAAGAATGAATAAAATCATGTCAGAGGCATTTAATTGGTATATTATGTTAAATTTTTATATGAGTCTGTCTGCACATACTGCGTTCTGTTGCTTGTTTACATCATACTTTCTTACATTTACGCGAATAATGATTTTAAAATTAAATTTTAAAGTAAACTATGTTTACAGATTTTGTTGCAGTTTTATTTTATACTAGCGTTGCCCGCGGCTCCGCCCGCGTTCATATGACCAAAAACCAAATTCTTAGGTTTTACATATTAGTATACTCTTACAATGCAGTTTTTGTATTTTTTCTCAGAAATGAGATATTTCCTGCGGTAAAAAGTATCCTATATGTTGACCCGGATAACCAGCTATCATCATACCAAATTTCATCAAAATCCGATTAGTGGTTTTCTCGTGATGCGGTAACTGACAGACAAACAGACAGACAAAAATTCTAAAAACTATAGATTCCGACTCTGTATCGATAATAATATCTATTTCAATAAGATTTTCCAAAAAATATTTAATATACAGATTCGACTTAGTTACAATTTTATTATATGTATAGATTTTGGTTCTTGAAATTTCGAATGCCTCACAGAAAATATTTTCACGATACAGGCTAAGATTTTAGACGACTCTAAAGTCAATACAGTAAGTATAGCTACTACACACAGTACTCGTAGGTATCCACAGAGTATACATAACATACATAAAATAAAAAAGTCCCCGACGAATTGAGAACCTCCTCCTTTTTTTGAAGTCGGTTAAAAATAAAACTGCGACCAAATCCAAAAAGGTTGCTTGTTTTTTTAACTGTCCAAATAAAGTAATTTAACATATACATTTTGTAACTCCTTCGAGAAAATCTGAAGAAATTTGTTGGCTTTTATGATGGTAATGAATCAATTAGTCAGATGTGTCAGTAGAATGCTTTATCAACATGTATGCCAGTTATATAGTTTCATTAATATAATCAATAAAAGATCAATGAAAAGAAAATCAATCAAAAATCAATGAAAGATAGTGTATGGTAGTCAGAGATTATTTATAACTTTTCATCAATTATGTACATTATGAAACGTGAAGAAGTTCCCGCTAGTATTTTCTACATACAAACAATTAAATTTCACTTCTTTATAACATAGGTACCCACTAGCTGTGTCTCGCGGTTTCACCCGCGTAAATTTTTTTTGATTATAAACATCAGTTTTATAATAATGTATGGAAGTCTGTCCTATTTGTGGACATTTATGATTACTACACTGCTCCCTTGAGTAGTAGATGGTATATAGCCTTTCTCAATTAACGGGCCATCTAATGCAAAAAGATTTTTTTTAATCGGATTAGTAGTTCCTGAGATTGGCGCGTTCAAACAAACAAACTCTACCTCTTTATAATATTTATTATTATTATTATATAAGACACACCGAAATACAGATTACAGTGTATTCGTATATTGATTGACTATACATAATATATCGAATGATTTGAAATATTCACTTAGGTATATTCGGAAACATAATGCTTACTAATATTATAAATGTGAGTGTGTTTGTTTGCTTATTTGTTTGTTTGTCCTTCTTTTACGTCGAAAAAGAGTGACGGATTGGCGTGATTTTTTGTACGGAGAGAGTCGGAGGGCTGGAGAGTGACATAGGCTACTTTTTACCGCAGGAAATCATCTCATTCCCACGGAAAAACACGTTAAATTTGCAACTCAAAAAATATTTACGATCAGAATTACTTGAAACTTGGTATTAATGCTTTTAAATACAATTAAAAACATGTAGTTTTAGCATTTTTAAAAATTCTTCCCGTAAGTAGGTAAAATAGGGGATGAAAATTTTTTATGAAACCTACCTTCTTTATTTTTTTTTTGTAGTTTTAGCGCTTGTTCTACTAATATTTTTAAATGTTTTAGTTGATTTTGTATGTATATACTAAAAATTCTACTATAGTTATATTTTTATATATATACAGTTACATAAAACATTACAAAAGAAATATATTCCAAATAAATTATTTTGTGTGTTGAAATAAGAAAATAAATAAAAAATGTTGTCTGTATATTTTTTACTTGCGATTATATTGACCAACAATACCGTATAAAGAGAAATCATTCTTAAATTATTTATTGAATGACATTTATAACGATCGAGTTACATACATATAAAAAAATAATGGTATAAAAAATAATAAAAACTACAATTTTACGCTACTTTTCTTAGACCTCTAGACTAAGGTATTAAAAGGTTTTTTTATTTCAAGACATATGAAAGCTTACATACATATGAAAAATTACCACTTACTTCAATCACTTGTATTTTTGAAATATTTGTAGTTTTGATATAACCTAGTAGTTCATGTTCGATCTTAATCATTAAGTTTGAACTTTTATTATTTTGAAGCAGAGTAATTAAATAAATAATTTATGTCAGCGGAGCATCGGGCAAATGCAAATGAATATATTCTATTTTTTTTTCTCAACATTAACTTGAATTATGGCAAAGCACTAGTTCAAGCACATAATGTGCTTAAAGGTACTATTTTTTTTCTTCACTTATCAATAAACTAGCGACTCACCCTTGCATCGCTTCGGGTTTTTCCCTTGATAAAAACCAATCTAGCCCACGGGAACAGTACATTTTACCGGGATAAAAAATAACGTATGTACAATTTCAACCAGATCTGTTTAGCCGTTCTGGCGTGAAATAACAAACATACATCCATCCTCACAAACTTTTACATTTATAAAATTAAATATGGATAACATAAAAAGATTTTAATATAAGCCTACTAAACTATTAAAATTGTATCGATAAATCTCTAAATTAGTCCTCGCAGTGGCGTGGACATAGGAGAGGCCTATGTCCAGCAGTGGACGAAAGCAGGCTGAATATGATGATGATGATGATGATGATGATGATAGGCTTTATTTATTACATTAGTGATCTCCCAGTGGTCGAAATTTGGCCATAATATTTTTTTTTATTTTTAATACTAGATAGATAGCTCATCAATAGATACTAAATAAAAAAATCGGTTAACTAACAGAGGAGACTGTACTGAACTATTTTGTCTTTGCCTATTTATCTATACTAATATTATAAAGAGGTAAAGTTTGTGAGTTTGTGACGTTGTAGGGGG
Source organism: Brenthis hecate (assembly GCA_951806755.1). Taxonomy (NCBI): domain Eukaryota; kingdom Metazoa; phylum Arthropoda; class Insecta; order Lepidoptera; family Nymphalidae; genus Brenthis; species Brenthis hecate. The sequence continues at coordinate 4,948,798 of OX638281.1, read as the reverse complement.
TAATCTCTGGATCTACTGAACCGATTTAGATGAAATTTGGTAAGAAGATAGCTTGAGACCCTGGGAAGGACATATGATACTTTTTATCCCGGAAATCATCCCTTAAGGCAGTTAAAATGGGGATGAAAGTTTATATTGGGAAGCAAGCTGCTCTCGCTAGTATCTAAGTATATATAGTATAGACTTATATCCGCTGTAGGGGTTAGCAACTCTAACTCAAGTTCTGGGCGTGGACCATTAACCTCCGATCTTTGATACTGTCCTCGTGATCCGTATTCGCTTAATTAATTTCATTTACTATAATAAAGCACGACTACGCGATATCTCGATATGTACAATTTAATATGAACTTTATGAACAAGTGTTACAACTTATTTCGCGGCGCTATCTCCTATGCCTAAACACTCAAAAGTTGCGAATTCAATTCCTGTATAAAGTTGCAGTTTGTATGATTTATATGTAATATAATAAATTTTAACACATTTTTCGTCTGTTTGTGTATTACATCTCTGCAATTACCCATCAGATTTAAAAAAAAAAATTAGAAGGTAAGTAACTATACGCCGGTCGATGGCAAATAATAATAAACTTAAAATACCAACCAAACAACACTCAATTAATTTATTATTTTAAAAAAGAAAAGAAAGAGAAAATTATGTCGTATTCATACTTATATAATTATTTCCTTCAAGCTTTAAACTATTGCAGATTATTTTCATGTTATATGTATGTACTTCATTATAATTTATATCAAGTCTCATACTACGGAAAGCTCAAGCTAAGATACTTTTAATACTAAATCAATTAAAGTTAAAAAACTTTCTCTGTACAACAAAATAAAATTGAAGTGTTTATTTGTTTAATGTCAAAATAAAAGATACTTATAAGAAAAATACAATTATTAAAAATTTTGTCTATCTGTTTTTTTCCGGCTAATCTCCGAAATGGATGGACTTGTTTTGACGGGACTTTTACTGGCAAATAGCTGATGTTATGAGTAAATTAGTCTATTTTATAATACTTTCTTAGATTTACGCGAATATTTGACATTTTAAATAAAATTATCTTTTCGGATTTTGTCGCGGATTTATTTGCATTTTTGTTTCCCGACGTTTCGAATGCTTTACAGCATTCATGGTCACGGGAGAGATTGAGGTGTTACATGTCTCGAAGGTATAGTTGTTACAGACAGCCTGTTTTTGTTGTTGCCAGCAGACAGTTTTTATAATTTTAATTAGTTTTATAATTAATAAATAAATAATATTCCATATTCAATTATAAAACTGCGACAACTACTAGAAAAAGTATTAGGGTTCCGCTCCAAAAAAATTAAAATTTACCTAGAGACACACCCAAGTGAAGGGAGACTAAATTGTTTCTAATAGGTCTCAAAACCCAATAAATTAAAAAAAATATACAATTTGTAATACATGATAATGAACTTAGTAATATTAAATTAAAATATAATAATGTAACATTACTAAATTATAGGCGAGTAGATAGATAATTATTATACAATTCTAAAATTCGTAGCTCAATCGTAAATTGGAAGTCTTTAGAAATACTGATAATACGATAAAAAACCTATCAACTCAACTCTACTCAACAATTTACTATTTTAATTTGAACAGTTTTAGCTGCATAATTTGCTTATACGCTATAACCTAGTTAGAGCTGGTTCTCTTACCCATATTTATCTCTTAATTGATGTTTATTGAATTATTATAGTCTGACGATTTAGAAATATCATGACTATTTATTTTTTACATTCGCTTGTTTGTTGGTTTGTCAATTTTCCTCGCAACAACAGGTTTGTGGGATGTTTTTTTTAAACTTCTCAATTTAGCTCATTAAGTAAAAGAAAAGAAAATTAGTGATTAGGTTTTACATATTAGTATACTCTTACATTGCAGTTTTTGTATTTTTTCTCAGAAATGAGATATTTTCCCGCGGTAAAAAGTATCCTATATGTTGACCCGGATAACCAGCTATCATCATACCAAATTTCATCCAAATCCCTTTAGTGGTTTTCTGTGATGCGGTAACAGATAGACAGACAGACAGAAATTCTTAAAACTGTAGATTCGGCCTCTGTATCGATAATAATGTTTATTTCAATAAGATTTTAAAAAAAATATTTAATGTACAGATTCGGCTTAGTTACAATTTTATTATATGTATAGATTTAAACAACTGTATCCATAAACAGTGCAACAAAAGCTATCGTATAGTTATCTGTACACTGCGGACTAATAATATTACTATATATAGTAACTTATATTTATTTGAAAGTTAATTAATAAGTACATTGTTTACAAATAAAAAGTGAACTAAAAAGATGAAAACAAATTGACGAAGGAACAGGAACAGGTTATGGAGTCGGAGAGATAGATATTATGTACATGTTATATAGTAGCTTCGTGTGCGTATGTCTCCGAATGAGTAAGCTGTATACATTTTTGTAAGCCATTTATAAAACCCTTTATTTTGATACCTCACTCCATACGTTTTGTGAAAAAAAAAAGTTTTGAAAACATAATATGGCGCCAAAACTCGGCCATTTTAATTTTTATTATTATATATTTACCAAGCGGAATTGAGTGCATTCTCCTATGTGAAGTCGGTCATAAACGTATTACGTACCAGTTGTAATTTCTATTGCGATCAGTTTTTATTATCAATGTAAAGAAATAAATCAAATTATAATAATAATAGTTTAGATTGACGGCGAAATATTAGAACGAACGAGCTGCAAATTTGAAATCATCCATCTAAAACTGTAATAGAATAAGACAAATATTTCAAATTTATTACAAGCCAATATACGTTTAAGTGAAGTTGAAAATTAAATTATAGGGTCGTTAGCAGCTTTACTTAATATTAAGACATTATTTATAATTATCTGATTTAAAAGGGCTAATAGGATATAGTATGCTATTATGTTATATTATACATTGTTTTTCTTTCGCCATTGGAAATATTTAACCGTATATCTGTGAGCACAATGGAAAGTGATCACCCACTTTCCAAAAATTCTATTAAAAAATTAATTATTCGTATAAAATTAATAGGCAGTGGTAGAGCAGTGGTAACGCGCTCGCTTGGGAAACCGAGTGAAGTGGGTTCGAATTCGGGTGTTGCACCTCTGATATTTTCAAGGGCGAATCATTTCTAACATGATTGTCCGCCTGAGATGAAAGTCCGCCAACCGACATTTGCCAGCGTGGTGGACTATGACCTGATCCCCCTCCTCGTATTGAAGGGATGCCCGTGCCCAGCAGTGGGACTTTAAAAAGGCCTAAATACAAATAATTTGATTAAGGATTTATCTATATCTACAAAATTATTATCAACCTCCCTATGATAGAGGTAAAGTTTGCGTTAATATGTCGAATGTTTATACATATTTCTTTTTTGCACTATCTTGCTCTATCTAGGCCAGTGACTCTAAGCGTGATCTGTAATTATATGCAACATAAGTGTGAATGAAATCGCTCATGTAGAATATATCAGCAAACAGCGTGATTCAATGCTTATGTAGAGTCTACTTTACACCATTAAACTGTTAAACTCTTATTCATATATGTATAACCTCTTATATTATATGTATGTCTTCATCTTTATCTGATTGGTGTCTTATACTAATATTATAAAGAGACTAGCGGACCCGACAGACGTTGTCCTGTCTACACGTCTTTAATTTGAAAATTTCAAACTTTTTGGACAAAATTGTGAATCTAAACCATTCCCAGATCCCCTTGAACACACACAAAAAATTTCATCAAAATCGGTCCAGTCGTTTGAGAGAAGTTCAGTGACATACACACTCACAGAAGAATTATATATATAAAGATAAAGTTTGTGAATTTTGAGTTTGTGACGTAGGAGGTAATCTCTGGATCTACTGAATCGATTTAGATGAAATTTGGTAAGGAGATAGTTTGAGACCCTGGAAAGGACAGAATACTTTTTATTCTGGAAATAATCCCTTAAGAGGGTGAAAATTGGGATGAAAGTTTGTATGGGGAATCAACCTAGGAACAAACCCGAGTGAAGTGAGGGTGAGTCGCTAGTCTGTTATAAATATCGTATATCAACACAAATCAATATCTATTTAACATTAACTAGACCACGTTAGCTGTAGGTATCTGAATCTTCCGATTCTGCCGATTAGTTGACAAACGAGATAGCTCTCTAGTTCCGGTAGAGGCAATAGTGAGAAATATTATTTTTAGTATTTGAGTAATTTTTTTATGTTGCAGACGACGTATACAAGTTCTTGTGGACTAGAGTTAGTATCTGGTAGTAGTGGTAAGCGGAGGCAGAAAGCTGTTTTCTTTATAATAATAAATCTATAGACTATTTCTCTCTAATATGGCTATAAATAATAATTACGAATTACCAATAAACTGCACTACCTTTATTTAATTTTCAAGGTATTACATAACAAAATTACTATAATTTAATATGGTAGTTACAGTGATCAAAACTGCCGCATTTGTCGTAAAGCACAAACTAATCAGTATATGCTTTAAAAACCTAACTTTGAAAATTTAATTTTTCAAAAATATTATTGCAAAATTTAAGAATATTTTTGCTTTACTATAATAAAAGGAAAAAAAAAATATTTATAAAAAATATTTCATAATATCGACAGTGAAATAAATTTAAATTATGAGCAAACATTAAAACCTACTCGTAAGTAGAACGTGTGTTGTTCCGTGTCTGAACAATATTGTTAGCAGTTACAGTGTATTTATTTATTTGTATAATAACTATGGTATTTTTTATTCATTTTGATTATTTTTGAATATTATAACAAGTGTCATTTAACGATTACACTGGCACGCGTGAAGCACTTAATCGAGAAATCATACGCCAAAATGCCTTGCATCATTTTGGAAAAGAGCTGATACTCTAACACTGCTGGACCGATATTAACCAAACATAGCTATTAACCACCGCAAGAAAACTGGCTTATAAATGAAAAAAACCGCATCGAAGTCGGTCCATCCGTTTGAGAGCTACGATGCCACTGACAGACACACACACAGACAAACATCGACGTCAAACTTACAAAACCCTCTTTTTGCGTCAGGGGTTAAAAATAAAGAATTACAAACATTCTTACATATTTACTTACATTAATCGATTATGACAAGTTGTGCCTAATTTATGGCAGTCGCTAACTTCTAAGACATCGTGATCCAAATAAGGACAGGCCTTACATATAAATTCAATTTTTAAAGTACACCGTACGATAAATTAATATTCACTAGATATAAATTTATACCAGTATGCACGTAACTCGTTCAAAACCTTAGATATTTAATTAGAGTTGTCAATCTATTGACAACTCTAATTAAATATCGGGCAGTTTTGTCATAAATTCCTTAGTATTTTATAACGGTTTAAGGTGTGAACATATTTATTTTGCACTAACCCGTAACCGTACCCCCGACTTCTTTTGCTTAAGGAACAGGTAGACTGCTCATGATTTTTCTTCTTTTAAAGCAGCATTCAGATAATCGTGATTATTAATATTATAAATATACACTAAAAACTTGGCATTTGGCCAGCGTGGTGGACTATGGCCTGATCCCCTTGTATTGAATGGAGGCCCGTGCCCAGCTGTGGGACGTTAAAAAGGGCTGAATACATACACTAAAATGCGCTTTCTGTGTGTGAACTTTCTTTATATTGATGATGATGATGATGATGAACTCCCGACCGATTTCGATCACAGCGAGTGCTTCAGCTTATAGATACATATTTGTCGTTCATGTGCTCTCATATGACTTGTAAGCAATCTTTGAGAAGGTCGATATGCATTGCGGACATGTGAGCATATCATTTTTTTTATATAAACCATATGAGAAGACTGGATATGTACTACCCAGCTTACTTAAGAGGTTCTTTTATCTACGAAAATAAAGGTACTTTCAGTAAATGTAGGACCTAGTTCTAAGAAGATTTTTTTCTTAAAGAAACTACAGTATTAATGTTAAAATTAATTACCATGATTATTATTTCGTCATTACTTTCAAAGCACATCACAAACACATTTTTATCCTGGTATACGTATTGTGGTAGAAAAGACTAGTTAGATATTATGCGAAAACATTTCCCAAAATGCGTACAAATATGCTGTTTAAAACTCAGCAAAACGAGACCGGGTTGCTTGTAGGACAATCTTACCTTACCTCTCTATCAGTGTAGCAAAGAAGATAGAGTAAAAATAAGCAGTAAAAAAAGAACAGTATGTGAAAAGTTAAGTGAAATTTATAGATATTCAAAAATAAAACATCAAAATAACTTAATTAAAAATAATTGTTTCTTTGGAAAAAAATATTTTTCACTAGCATTGCCCGTGGCTCTGCCCGCGACCAAAAACCAAATTCTTTGGTTTTACTTATTAGTATACACTTACATTGCAGTTTTTGTATTTTTTCTCTGAAATGAGATATTTTCCCGCGGTAAAAAGTATCCTATATGTTGACCCGGATAACCAACTATCACCATACCAAATTTCATCAAAATCCCTCCAATGGTTTTTCTGCGATGTGGTAACAGACAGACAGACAGACAGACAGACAAAAATTCTAAAAACTATAGATTCGGACTCTGTATCGATAATAATGACTATTTCAATAAGATTTTCCAAAGAATATTTAATGTACAGATTCGGCTTAGTTACACTTTTATTATATGTATAGATGTAGACAAATTATTGACCCAACATTCAAGACTAATCTTACGATTGTCCAATGACCCAAAGTAGATGCCGAGCTAATAATATCAAATGTTGTAATTACTCATCATCTTCCCGTGCCAGGGAACAATTTATTTCTTTTATTAACAAATAATTATAATAACATCATTTAGTTAAGTTTTACAGGTATTTATTAAAGACCACTTAAACTTGTTTCTCACGAACTACTTTATTTTTATTTTTCATATTTACTTTCGAAAGTTTCCCAAGTCGTTGCTAAATAGTAAGCTCAATTTTCAAGTAATAGTAGAGACATTTCATTGATATACATTTAAATAATTCACAGTTGCGCAGTGTGGTTCTGATAAACCTACAATAATTGTGCCATGTACGGCAGCGGTCGCGCAATCCAACAGAACGAGCGTGTTTGCACTGATCTATATAATATCTTTTATTTGTAACTAAATTTATTGCCATCTTAATTTTCTTCTCTCTTGATTTTATATAATTTAATTGTATATTACAGATAGCATTTGCCCGTTTATTATAGCAGTAATTCGTACAATTGGGTTATTATAAAAAAAAAAAAGAAGAGTTATTTACGTATAATAACTCCACTTCTAAGGTTGGTAATGTTAAATTAACTTCTGCCATAACGGAAAATCAAAAATTGACCCATTAATTGTGCAAAATTAAAAATACATAAAGAGCTTTAAGCTTATTTACGGATTTATATTTAGTTCTTAATTCTCCCGCAATTACTCTCTGTTCTCGAAATAAAAAGAAACCTCAATAGTAAAACTTTGTAGTTCTGATAATAATAGGTGCATTGCTTTTTTGTCATCTTTTGCGATTTTTTTTTATCATCTTTCGATTATTTGTGACGTTATCAATATGTACTCATTTTGATATTTTTATTATTATAAAATAAAATATGTATTTTATTTAATAATAAAATGTTTTAAATATTTAAAATAAAGTCACATTCATAAAATTAAATATTATTTTTTAACCTTATTTTTTAGTTATGATTAAAAAAATTAAACATTTTTTGGAATGTGCAAAGTTCATAAATAATAATGATCATTTATGCTTTACTTTATTTTGAAATGGATTTTTTTCTTGACCTATTGAGAAATATTTTACATAATTTTATATTGTAACAGATAAAAATATTTTTTTTACAATTTTTTTTTAAATGTTCATTGTACATTTTATTATTAAACTCGCAAACTTACTGTAAAATTTATGAAATATTTAGAATATAAATTACATTCCCATATATATAACACAATTTTTTTTTTCATTTATACATATATAGCATATAATTTTTAGCAAATACTTGGTTTCAATAAAATCTCATAATTGGATTGTATGTTGTAAACGTACTTTGTTACAAAATGTGTTCTCTATATAACTGTATATGTTCATTATATAACATTTTCTTCACGCAGAAATCGAAATAGCGACTTTTAGCGCAGCTAAAGTGAAAAATTGTGACACTGACTCACTGACTGATTAGCAAATTAGTAAATATGCACAACCTAACATAATTTAAATTATCAACAAGTATCAAAAATTAAGTATTTAAATAAATCCGAAAAAATAGTTTTATTTAAAATAATTAAATACACTAAAAAAAAAAAAATATTTTTATGTGTATTTAATTACTATAGATATTACGATTTCGACAGAAATTTCCAAATAAGTGGCATAAAATATTTCATATCAACATTCATTAATAATGTAGTTATGATGCGGTTATAGTTCCGATACAGGGTGATCCATTAAACATGATGAATGGCTTAAACAACGTATATCGTACGATTAAAATAATAATAGTAAATTTCTTCGAACATTTATAATTCATCTAAACACATTGTAATATATTTTGATATATCTAATGTGATTGATTCGAATGCACGAATTTGTTTATACATTTTAACCTAAAAAAAAGATTCCAATTAGATATGAGTTCTATGAGAATTAATCGGTTACCTAAGTAGAGACTATATATTTTAATTAACAACATCAAATCCATCTACGATATGTTTGTTTATATATTATTACGTTTAAACTAACGTATTTTAGATCCAGTAAGCAGATAAAGGTAACCTTAGTTCAGATATTATTATTCATTAAATAATGATTAATATCAAAATTACCTATAGGCTATAGGATAAAGTTAAAAAGTTTTTTTTTTCAATTTTTTATATATTATTTGGAAATCTTTTAATATAATTATAAACAAAATTAAATGGAACGCTTCGTCCAAATGAATGAAGATGGCTTAAAAGGCAACTGATATGGTTTGGTCCAATAGACATTAGAATAAGAAATGATAGCGAGAAGCCAGATAGAGAACAGGGGGAAAAAGGTTTCTTGCTAGGTTTTTTTAATCATTAGAAATATTTATACAAGTATTATAAAGTATATATATATATATATATATATATATATATATATATATATATATATATATATATATATATATATATATATACTGAATAATATAATGTTGAGGAGATTGTTTTCTTGGAACTATATAGCCCATTAAGAAGAAGGAAGGAAGGTTGTAGCATATATTTATAGACTAGCATTGCCCGCGGCTCCGCCCGCGTTCAGATGACCAAAAACCAAATTCTTAGGTTTTACATATTAGTATATTTATACATTACAGTTTTTGTATTTTTTTTCAGAAATGAGACATTTTCCCGCGGTAAAAAGTATCCTATATGTTGACCCGGATAACCAGCTATCACCAATTTTCATCAAAAATCCTGCAGTGGTTTTTCCGTGATGCGTTCTCAGACATTGAATTGACAAATAATTTAGACTTAAACATATTAATTACAAATCTGTTCATTTCAACTGAATTCAAACTAGCTTCACGCGCTCGCTCCGCTCGGGTTCGTCCCTGGATACGTTTTAGCAATTAGTACAGATTTCTCAGAGATAAGACATTTTTCCGCAGTAAAAAATTGATGAAATTTTGAACTTACAAAACTAATATCTGATTCATATTTAGAACGTTTTGAAATTTCAAGAAATACTATACCTATGCCAAGGCTTAGAATCATTTTGAAATACCAAAAAAATTAGCAAAAAATGAAATGTTACTATAAAAATAGTTTTTTTTTTGAAATTCAAAAGGAAAAAACAAAGAAGACGTGAACATGATGTAAAACAAACCTAAAGCTAATTATTTTTATTCATTTCGTGAGTTTTAAATTAGATTTTTTAACTCTATATTTGCAATTCAATAAAAAATGTGCCCAAATTAGAATTGTTATACTGATGTTTTAATTCAATTATTGAAAAGTATCGTGTTACATATTTCTATTTCAAGTTTGAAAAATACAGTCGAATTGAGAACCTCCTCCTTTTTGAAGTCGGTTGAAAAGGAGCAAGCTATTATATGGCTTGTAATTGATACTAAGAGAGATAACTACTGGGAGTTGTAGTTAAGAGTAAAGATTGATCAGAACTACTTCTACTACAGGTAAAGCGCGTGGGCGATAGTTTTTAGTTTAGCCTTGCATAAAAGTTATGAAACTTTGAATAGTTGTACAGTTTGAATTTCTAGTCATATAACAACATGCCATTCATTACGTTGAAGGTTTTTTACTAATGCATATACGATCTTGAAAAAATATGTGGGAGAATGGTACATTAAGAAAACGTAAAAAAAAATCTAGATAAAAGCACCTTTATTGTATATAGAAAAGTACCTGTTGAATACTAGCTGTCTAAAATTGCATAATATGTTACAAGAACAATTTGCCCATGTATAACTTTATTCATACCCTTCATTATAATATGAAGTATATGGAATATTCCTTATGCATGCATGCCATCCATATATTTTTTTCAACCTATGCTACCTAACCTTTATCTAGAGGAAATTATAAAATCTATATTTTATTTAAACAAACTCAATTTTCACGATATTTATTACATAATATATGTATAATAGTTTGGAAAATCTATCGAGAGACCTAGAGCCAGCATATAGTCTCTATGCACCGCATATATAGACAATGCATGCGACTCCTAATGCTAAGGAAGGGAGCTATCTTGTACAGTGTTAGTACTTCCGGTTAGGGAACCGGAAGGACTTACACTGTACTTCCGGTTCCCTTACCGGAAGTACTTACACTGTACCACTACATACTATTGAAATGACATAATATTGAAACTACGCGTCCTGCCCAAATTCTTCTTCCGACATAGCACTCTGTGGCAGTAATAACACATAATTATTATACTTGCTGCTTTGCACGACAAAGGCCGTAAATAATAATAATAATAGCGGAAATCTTTAAAAATATCACTTTCAACTTAGGTTAAATATTTTATTATATGTAAACTAAGCTAAATTATATTTTTTTTGTGAACACTTATACTGTATTTTATTTCCGAGTGCTTTGGAATTTGTAAAGGAATATGATTATTATAATTAAATAAATAATTCATATTACACAAGTTCAAATTTAATAGTTGCAAAATTTTAATTGAGTTAAATTGAATGCATTTTATAGATTTTCAAGGTTTTTGATAATAGTAGATTATTTTCCCAATCTCCCCTATATAAGTGGTTTCATATAAGTAAACTTCATAAATTCTAACTGGAATACCATTACCCATATTGGTCATGATCGTAGTCGCTCATAGGGGGGCGAGCTTTAAGAGCTTGGCCTTGGCAGGCTTTAAGACAAAGAAAGACAAATTGAGTTTTATAAGTACACTAGCATTGCCCGCGGCTCCGCCTGCGTTCAGATGACCGAAAACCAAATTAGGTTAGCTTAGGTTTTACATATTACATAGTATACTCTTATAATGCAGTTTTTGTATTTTTCTCAGAAATGAGATATTTTCCCTCGGTAAAAAGTATCCTATATGTTGATCCGGATAACCAACTATCATCATATCAAATTCCATTTAAATCGGTCCAGTGGTTTTCACGTGATGCGGTAACAGACAGACAGACAGACAGACAGACAGACAGACAAAAATTCTAAAAACTGTAAATTCGGACTCTGTATCGATAATAATGTCTATTTCAATTAGATTTTCCAAAAAATATTTAATGTACAGATTCGGCTTAGTTACAATTTTATTATATGTATAGATTTCACCATCATTAATTCTTGCTTAATTTTCGGCATATTAATAAAAAATGTTCATGTTACTATAATAATTTACACCGAATACAGTGCCGAAACAATTTCTTTTTTGGATATTTTAAATAAAGAATAAAAAAACGGATCTGCGTATTTATGTACGCGCGTAAGGAGTTATATTTCTTTGGCGTAACAGAACAAAAATAGGTAAAGATTTCATCCCGTATGTCACAACTCTCTGTTTCTAAAACGAATGCAGCAAAATTTTTCATGTCGGTTTTTGGCTGTCGGAGTGCGCGCGCATCGAAAAAATTTTACTCACATATTTTTTTCAAAACGTGCCAAAAGAAGTATAACTTCAAAAATAAGTTAACTGACTTTTAGGCACTGTAAAATAAATAAACTATAAGATTTTCATGTCCTTTTATTTAGCGTTTTTTAACGTCCCACTGCTGGGCACAGTTCTCTTTTTATTACAAGGCGGATCAGGCCATAGTCCAAGCCCTGCGGTGTTGCAGATGTCCATGGGCGGCGGTGATCACTTTCCATCAGGTAAGCCTCCTGCCCGTTTGCCCCCTTAGTCCCATAAAAAAAAAAAAAAAAAAAACACGCTGGCCAAGTGCGGGTTGGCGGACTTCACATGCCTTTTGAAAACTTGCTAGGTTCTCTTAGACATGCAGGTTTCCTCATGATATTTTCCTTTACCGTAAGACAAGGTAATCATGTTAGCAATGATTCACATGAAAATATCAGATATGCGAGACCCGGAATTTGAACCCGCTTCACTAAATTTACCAAACGAGCGCGTTCCCTCTAGGCTACCACTGCCTTTTATGTATTATAGATATTTAATCAAGTATTTTGGAGTCGGTCGGATTATTCAAACCTCAAAACCAAGTTTAGTAGACGTACACGATACACTATAAACACTCATTTGTGTGTAATATCAATCATACTAGATTTATAAAACTTTGGTATAATATGTTTTATAATACATATTATAAGCATTTTATAATATATACATTTCATATAAACATGCCGAAACATCAATTTTCATATCATGTCTTTAACATCAAAATAACGGATTTCCTTATGAGCTTCCATCCCCTATTCCATTTAGGGCATTTTGCATAATCCTCTACTTACTACTTAGCTCCATTATATAAGGATATGTGATTACATCTAGAAGCTTAGACTGTACATGTCTTTTAAGTGATTTTTCAGTAAATAATAAATCAAATTCATAAGCAAATTAGAACCTTATACTAACAGTCTCGTTAGTAAAAAATGTGAATGGATGTTAAGTACAAGAACGGATCATGCATATCGAGCCATATGATGACCATGTGTAAAACCGCGCCCACATCACGCCTATCACGCGCGTGTCAAGGGCGGGCTAGTTTTTATAGACGAATTCATTGCACTACAAATTGGACCACAGTTTGAGATGTAAGACATTTGATAGGTCATGGAACCTATGTTTATGGTAAAAAAGAGCAATAGGTCAACAGAAAATGATTTAGATAGTCTCAATCTTTTTATCCGGGATTCCAACACGTAGAAAGACTCGCAACAAGTATTAAACTTGACGTATGCCCCTAACATAATACTATGTTCCTTTATCAACTTGTTCTTGTATTTTTAGTTCATTTTTTTACTCAGTCAGGTTTTTAATTTTATTGGTATATTATTTTAATAAATTGCTAATCGTGCAGCTAATGATGATGTCTGTATCTGGTGCATTTATTTTGTAATTAGCAAGTGTGATTTCATTTACATATTAGATAAAAGAAATGTCTGTAATGCTGCTAGTTGAAATTTGGCATAAACGGTTGATAGACAAAAATATGCCTAAGGTGGAAATTAAGTTTCAAATAACAGAATTTAATTATTTACACTTCATGGTTGAATGTAAAGCTTCTTATTGGACCTGAGTTGGATTGGATTGTATCTACTTCTATAATTGCGAAAATTCGTATATGTGTCTGTATGTGTGCTTACTATTCCATCACTTTAAAACTGCTGGACAGATTTGGATGTTATTTAGTACATAGATAGGCTAAAACCTGGAGTAAGAAAAGGCTTCTGACACCTAAGGACACATTCGATACCGACCTAAGGATACATTCGACCTAAGGATACATTCGAGAGAGCGATAATTAAATTATTATTGGATGACAAAAACTTAACAGAAGCATTTCGTGGTTTCTTATAACTTTATCAAATAAAACTGCTTGCACTAAATTTAACTGCCCACACAATAGCAGACATTAAATCAATCACGGCACATATTAAATGCCTTTACTTATAAAAATACTCGCGATAATATTACATACTTGTAAGTTGTAACTCAAAATCAGTCAAATCACATCCGGTTTTGTATCTAAATAACCGCCCCTGACACAAATAAAGCCGCAATTGACGGGCGTCATGTTATACTTTTGCAACAGCTATCACGGGTTCATATCTCCATAACGCAACGTTTTTATATTACACAGCACTTCCATATACATATATAGACATGCAACCCTAGGCTACATATCAACTAATCCGTATTTAATATTATAAATGTGAAAGTTTATGAGTATGTATGAATGTTTGTTACTCTTTTACGCCAGAACGTCTGAACGGATCTGGATGAAATTTGTCACAGAGATTATAGTCTGGAATATCATATAGGCTAATTTTTATCCCGGAAAAATGTACGGTTTCCGTGGGATAGGTTTGTATTTGTTTTCCTAGAGGCCAACTCGAGCGAAGTGAGTGTGAGCCGCTAGTGTTGTTATACTAAAATTCATAACGTAGGTACTGTAGTGGTATATCTAAGAAAAGTATGAAATGCTGTAAACTGTTAAGCTAAAAGTGATATAGCTTACTTCCTATCCTGATAGGGAGTACGTCATTATTATAACTTTTAGCTTTATCACTATAAACGAGTGTGTATTCAGCCCCTTTCAACGTCCCACTGCTGAGCACGGGCCTCCCTTCAGTACGAGGGGGATCAGGCCGTAGTCCACCACGCTAGCCAAGTGCGGGTTGATGGACTTCACATGTCTTTTGAAGCTTCACTCGGTTTCCCATATACAAGTATTAGGTATAAACTAAAAACAACGTTGGTCTGTTGATTCGTTGTCGCGTGAATGACAGACTAACAAATATACTTACGCATTTATAATATTTGTATGTTGTATGAGTCAAAACATTACTTTTTTGTATGTTTCTCGAAAATGTAAATAAATAAGTAAAAAAGTACACGGTATGTATGCAAGCACTAATGATCTTCCTATTCGACAACCCGACATAAACTAGTAAAAGAATAGACCAAACGTTTTTTGATCTCCAAGACACAGAATTGAATTGAATTGAGAAACAGAAAAACTTCGGAACAAAATAAGTAAGCTTTAAAAAATATGCTAAATGGCTCGCCGTTCAATTTACATACAATATATTTTGATTTTTGTTTCCTGATGTTTTCAATGCTTTACAGGAAACATTGTTACGGGAAAGAGCAAAGACATTGGTGTTTTAAAAGTTATTGTAGATGGCGCCTTCCCACAAAAAAAAAATAATTAAAATAATTACAGTCTTATTTTAAACTAAAGAATCATCCTCGTTTTGCTCGGGTTCGTCCCTAGGTTGCTTCCCCATACAAAGTTTCATCTCATCTCATAAAAACTATTTTATGCCCTTTTCAAAGTCTCAAACTATCTTCTTACCAAATTTCACCTAAATCGGTTCAGTAGTTTCGGAGCCTATTCTGTACAAACAAACAATTTTTTTTCTCTTTATAATACTATCTATATGTCAAATATTCGCGTAAATCTAAGAAAGTAACACCTCTTTTATTTATAGTCAGTCAAAAATTTAGTAGCGATATAATTGTACTTGATCGATACCGGATAAAGCAAGTCAGACGATTTTATTTGCGAACGATTCGCTCGCGGCTACCCACGTTTTCGATTATTATTAATAAATTGTTGTTATTACGGCAGCACTAAATGTATTGATATGGACTAATGTAAATAATTTAGACGCTCTAGTATATGCAATATAAATGCCAATATAATTAATCTATACAAATATGAAACTGTAGACTGTTGAAATCCTTGTTTATTTATTACTAGCAGAACTCGCGGCTTCGCTCGCGGTAAAACTACAAAAAAATTCTAAAAGGATAGTTCCATACAAACTTTCATTTCCTGTTTTACCCCCTTATAGGATGAATTTCTAAAAATGCTAAAACGCGTAGGTATTTATTTAATTTTATTGAAGAGCATTAATACCAAGTTTCAAGTAATTCTGATCATAAATAATTTTTTTGGATTATATTATAACGTAACAAACGAAAAATAAAATAGATATATAATCTCTCACGGTAAAAAGTAGCCTATGTCACTCTCCAGCCCTCCAACTATATCCGCACAAAAAAATTACGCTAATCAGAAAAAAAGTACAAACAAACAAACAAACACACTTTCACATTTATAATATTAGTATGGATTATAAATCGACATGTGCAAGGTAAAAAATTGTAACTCACTATTATAGAAATTCTGAATTTGAACATTAAAATTAGTGGCCTAAGAGCCTGTGAACGCCAGACCTTCGTCATTTTATAAAAGCTGAAATTTTGTCAGCGCATGCTCCCAACACAGATAAGAACGATGGACCATTATGAAGTTCAGGCTATGGTGGCTTTGGCAGGTACACGGTACTAAAGGTGTGTAAAATACCGATCTAAATTCGTCAAATAACAAAGTGTGATTTTTTGGTATTACCTTCAGAATATTATTAAAAATCACGTCATTCAATGCCGGACACTTAACATCGTGACAAACCCTTGCCAGGCACCCTTTTCAAGAAATCATAATTCTACTTACGGTATAGTATAAAAGCTGATTTTTATATATAATACTTGGGTAATAATTAGATGATTTATAAGACTGCTGGCATAGCATTTATTACACACCATCAAAAATAAAGTCAATTAATTCTTAGGGCTTCAAATTTGGTGACCATTTGCAACATTTTCTTAGAAATGCCTCCCAATTTGCTTGGAACATTTTTCATGGTGTGTAATAAATGCTATGGTAGCAGTCTTATAAATCATCTAATTATTACCCAAATATTATATAAAAAAATCATTTCATTTCACATTAAATCACAAAATTCTATATAAGTTCATAAGTAAATAGATACCTACTTAACTTAAAATATATAAAAATATAATAAAATAACTGTATACCTAGTTATATTTTGAGCAATGCCATCACGCAAAATATGTTTTTATTTAGTCTATGGTTCTTCATTCACGCCAGATATCCGCTATCTATTGTTTTAATTACATAGTATAAAATGAAGTCGCTTCCGTTGTCTGTTCGCTTAGATCTTTTACACTAGTCAACGGATTTTAATGCAGTTTTGAGCAATAGATAGAGTGATTCAAGAAAACGGTTTATATGTAGGGGAAAATGGATAGTTAAACTTTGTTACAAAGCAATAAAAGAAATATTGTGCCTTAATTCTGCTGTTTTATTTATGTTTTCCCTTAAGTGTTCGTGTTTCTCCCACGTTCCCCTATAATATATATATATATATATATATATATATATATATATATATATATATATATATATATATATGTATATTATAGTACAGAAAAGCCGAGAAATTGAAAGATTTGTATTTTATACTAACCGTTAAAACGTACCTAGGGACAAACCCGAGTTAAGCGAGGTTGAGTCGCTAGTTTACTAGAATACTTATTAATAATAATAATAATGAATATATAGACCAGAAATAAATAAAGAAGTGAAATTTATAACAATGAAAAGATGCACACCAGGTGGCCTTATCGCTAGAAGCGATCTCTTCCAGGCAACCTTAGGGTAGAGGAATCAGTAGGTATATAAAAATAATAGGCGATGTACTTGCATAAATACATACGTATATACGTAAATACATATGTATATACATACATACATACATATATACATACATACGTTCATACATACATAAATACATACATACAAACAGTATAATAGAAAAATGTAATCAGTATGTTTATTTAAGTTGCGTATTTCAAATAAATACATATAATATACATATAATATCAAATATATAGGTAGTACATATATGTATTATACTAAGACAAATTAAAGAGATAAATAATGCGATTTTAACATCGTTTTAAACTTGTCCAAATTATTAGCCCGTCTGATGTGTTCTGGTAAAGAGTTCCATAGACGTGCAGCTTTCACAGAAAAGGACTTGGTAAGAAAACAAGAGGAGTGAGAAGGAATTTTGAGGATAAGCGTTTCACTAGAATGCAGGGAACGAGTATGAGAATGCCTTAAAAGCTCGAAACTCTCTTTGAGATTGAAAGGATACTTATTATTATTTATATCATAGTTATTATTTAACTTTGTGCCAATTCTTAAAAAAACTTCTCCTTAACTAGTAATCTGATTAAGTATCGTTTTAAATTTGGCAATGCCCTCTTTTAAGACGCATCGTTAGTGGGTTTCGGAAATTGCTCCAGTCACGAAATTAAATCATTTATTGCTTGCGACATGATTGAAGATAATTGAAAAACAGATTGATGTTACAATAAGAGTTACATATCATAGTATCCATTTCTCTTGCCATATAATTTTATAATTATATAGGTATGTTTGTGCAAAACTGTTTATGCAAAACTGGAAACAAAATAATAAATAATAATAATAATAAATATGTTAGGACATTAACACACAGCACCATCTAGTTCCATGGTAAGCTATGAGGTCTGTGTTATGGATACCAGATAGTTGATACACTACATATATATAATTTTAAATATATACATATTATAAATATAAACACCCATGACTGAAGTACAAACATTCGTGCTCATCAGACAAATGAATGCCCCCAGCAGGACTCGAACCCGCGAACCGCTGGCACAGCAAGCAGGATTACTATAAACTGAGCCAAACGAGCTGTCAAAAATTACAAAAATTACAATAATTATTTGTTTATGCAAAACTTAAAACAAAAATTACAACAATTAAATAGATTTTAATAAATTATTCTCAATAAACTAACAAGAACGTAAAAAATTTGGTTAGGTTTTAAAATACCTTCGATACTTTGGTTTTAACTAAAAATATAAGAAATAATTAAATAATTTCCATTCGTCTGAGGAACGGTTTATTTTAATAACAATACCTTTCAAACTAGATGCCTCACGTGCTAATATTTAATAGCATACATTTTATTGCACGTAAAACACTCAATGGTAGCTGTTCGTGCTGCTGATGATATCTAAGATTCTCACAGCTCTCAAAACAGAGTAGCCTTCATCTTTAGTAGATCTATATTAATTGTGCTATTCTCATGTATCATAATTTCTCTTAGAAATGTTCCATTGTCTTGGGGGCTATTTAAACTTTCACGTGACATTTAATTCGAAGTTCTACAAAGTGATAGTAAAAATATGACTTGATATGATGTGTCTACTTTTAATCATATTATAAACTAGCATTGTCCGCGGCTCCGCCCGTCTTCAGTTGACCAAAAACCAAATTCTTAGGTTTTACATATTAGTATACTCTTACATTGCAGTTTTTGCATTTTATCTCAGCAATGAGATATTTTCCCATGGTAAAAAGTATCCTATATGTTGACCAGCATAACCAGCTATCATCATACCAAATTTCATCGAAATCCCTCCAGTGGTTTTTCTGTGATGCGGTTACAGACAGACAGACAGACAGACAGATAGACAGACAGACAAAAATTCTAAAAACTATAGATTCAGCCTCTGTATCGATAATAATGTTTATTTCAATAAGAGTTTCCAAAAAATATTTAATGTACAGATTCGGCTTAGTTACAATTTTATTATATGTACCTATAGAAGAAGCATTTCATGTTTAATCCCTCAACGACCGCGGACACGCCGGCGTTACAGTTAACAATAGATTTAATTTATTCAATTAATTTCTTAGAAATTTACCTGGAGGTGTTGATATATGAAATTAAAATATGAAACTTTTTTTTTAATGTAATTCTCTCACCACCAATTATTCTTTCAAAGAAATGGGCAATTAGTGTTTAATAATATGTTATATTTTGATGGTACGAGTATCCGGAAAACAAACAGTTCAACTTCCATAAGACAAAGTTCTCATGTTGGGACTGTTATTGTTTTTACTAAGTAGTGTTTGCCTGCGGCTTCGCTCGTTTGATACGTACGCGAACAAAAAAATCTTTTATTTCATCCAAGACCATAAGCTAGCTGAATTAAGAATTACACTCATATTATTTTATTATTATGTATATGTATGTTTATGTTTATATAATAAAAATATAGGTATATGGTAAAACTAGTATTACATATATGTAAATTTTTATGTATGTTTAATTATATTAAGTTTTAATGATTTTTTGCACCTTTTCGCTCTTCTCACTTATTTTCTTATATTCTTTTCTATCGCTTACCTGTAAGAGTTCACTTTTAGTGATAAGGCCGCCTTTGCACATCTCTTTAATTGTATATCTTTTTATGTTAATGTACTATTTTCGTGTGCAATAAAGTGTTATAAATAAAAAAAAAAACTCACTTTCTCTTAGTAGTAAACGCACACTTATACATTAATTTACAAACTTTCATTTATATACATATACACATATATATATATATATATATATATATATATATATATATATATATATATAATAAATATAATATTAAAGTGATATTGAAAAATATATATATTTTACCAATTAAAATATTCCTTTAAAGTTTAAACTATAAGAAGCTTTACTTTTCATTGCTCCGCAATAGTTTGTTGTGAGCAAGTACTTTCTTAATGAGCTTTTAAGCGAAACGAGCTTTTAATGTTAGTTTTAGTTTACAATTCATGCCTTTAATATGTAAATGCATGAAAGTTTCGTTTTAGTATTAGAGTAAACAAACGACTACTTGATGTTACTAACAATCTGTTCCCGTTCTCACATGGATACCGTTTTAATCGGCGTTTTTTAAACTTAAGCAACAACACTTATAAACATTCCAATTACTTATTCACATACTTATTCAGCTCAATTTCAATTTCTTAATATCCTGTATCCATGTATGAGAAGGTTAGAATTAATCGATAGATGTTGGGACACAATATTATTAAAGTGCCATAGGTCGCTTCAATCTCTACATGTATCGAAACTTTATGTTGACCGGATACTTTTTACGAACTTTTATTAAGGCAAAGTGGTATTATATCAACAAGAGTTATCAAGTAAGTTATTATCAGTAGAGATAGATATGATAAAACTTTTGCTAAGATTTTGATATATTATGTAGTAGTGGCCGTTGAAGAGTCTCGCTATCATTTTCCAGGTTCCATCATCAGATCCGTTCTATAGCGTTAAACTATTATGTTGTCATTAGAATTTCACATACAAAGTTTAAAATTGATAATACATTAAGAAATAATCACTTTTAATATTAAAAGCTTAAAAATTAATTCTAAGAAATAATAAAACTTTTTAACAGAAAATAAAAACCGACTTCCAGGCACTAACATGTAAAAAATAACTAAACGGAGGTTTTTATTTAGAATAGATACCTAATCAGATATTTTCTAATATATTTCGATAAGTAAAATACATATTTACCTATTAGATATTCATATTTTAAAATATTGTCGGCTGGCAGCGACTTCGAAAATATCTGATTAGGTATTTATTCTAAATGAAAACCCCCGTTAAGTTTTTTTTTTCATTTTAGTGCCTGGAAGTCGGTTTTTTTTAAGTTTTTATTTTTCCATTTTTAGTGTAGACATAATAAGCAGGTAATTTGTAAGAAGGAAGTTTTTTAATAACATATTCGATCAAACAATTTATTTAAAAAATATATTTATTGTGGATTTTTTTAAAAAAATTTACGGCCACCTGGGAAGTATACCCTTTGAAACAAAAAAAAAATCCAAATCAGTTCATTCGTCTTCGAGTAATCGGTGAAGATACATAAAAAAAGAAGAAAAAAAATTCCGACGAATTGATAACCTCCTCCTTTTTGGAAGTCGGTTAAAAATCTAAAAAATCTAAAAAACTAATTAAATCTAAAACTAAATAGATTTTAGCGCAGTACTTCTCTCTAAGTGTATGTAAAGGTAGCTAACACACCTATTACAATGTACGGTGTACGTGAACAACAGGTCTAAGGTTACATTTTTAACACGCAACAATTTATCCTCGTGAAGGTCAGCCAGTGACTTTACCAGATTAAAGACCGTAGCAATCACTAAAATCTTTTATTGCAACACAATTCATAATTATGTTACTTTTTATTATCTGTTCGAGTAAATATTAAATTGATGAATCTAATATAAGCCTTATTTTTATAAGAAATAAGGTTCACAGTTCAATAAATGCGCATTCACGATTTTCGTAGTAGCTTCGATGTTTTGACGGTTATGTCTTATTTTTGTGGAACAAAGAAAGATAGTTATCTTAGTTAAATATAATATGGGAATGAGAATAATGAATTAATTTAAAGTATAATGCATTATCAATGTTATAATTGTTAGGTATAAAGCAATCGGGGTTCGTTAAACTTGTTTTGACGTTGACCAAATATCAGTAGTAATCAGTAAGTCTGATCGTTTGCAGCGTATAATTATATATCTACTTGATTATTAGGTGAAGGTATTTTTGTAAAGATTTAAGGATTATAGTTAGTGCTTAGAGTCCTAGTGCTAAAGGCCTCTAATATATAATTTATTTATTAACTTTTTTTTGTTTATAAGCTGTTGATAAGCTTTGTTATCAATAAACAGTGCTGGAAACAGATTTTTTTATATCTATATACATATAATAAGATTGTAACTAAGCTGAATCTGTACATTAAATATTTTTTGGAAAATCTTATTGAAATAAACCTTATCAGCAATACAGAGGCAGAATCTATAGTTTTTAGCATTTTTGTCTGTCTGTCTATCTGTATCTTACCGCATCACAGAAAAGCCACTGGAGGGATTTTGATGAAATTTGATATGATGATAGCTGGTTATCCGGATGAACATATAGAATACTTTTTACCGCGGGAAAACAACTCATTTCTGAGAAAAAAATACAAAAACTGCAATGTAAGAGTATACTAGTATGTAAAACCTAAGAATTTGGTTTTTGGTCATCTGAACGCGGGCGGAGCCGCGGGCAATGCTAGTAGATAGATAAGTTCTGTTCATATAGGTACATATGTTTTCTTCAAACAATAATTTTGTCGAATTTCGACCACTAGACAGATACTAGTTTTATTTAAGTTGCTACATTCTCTAGCCCAACTTTTGAGAGAGTTCGATAGCCACAAACAATTTGCCTTGTTAAATCGTGAATCTTGCAAGGTTGTTCTGAGAAAAATAAAAATCATACTAGGTCACTTTATTATTTGACCTTTATTATTAAATACTTACGTATTTCTTTTTAGAACATTCATCTTTCGATCTATGTTTTTAATTTATTATACTCTGATGAAAGTAAGTTTCTATGTTTGTACTTCTCACCTCAATATCTCAATTAGATGTATATTTAGATAGGTCATGTAGAAAATATGGGAGTTAGAAATGTTACCTCAATCCATAAACGAATTTTCATGAGATGTTTGCTTATAAATAATATTGTTTTTGAACCTGGACTACAATATCTGCTACATACCGTCAGTCTCAAGCCATTTTTAACGTCCCACTGCTGGGCACGGGTCTCCCTTCGATATGAGGGGGATCAGGCTATAGTCCACCGCGCTGGCCAAGTGTGAGTTGGCGGACTTCACATGTCTTACGAAAACTTGCTAGGTTCTCTCAGACATGCAGGTTTCCTCACGATGTTTTTCTTCACCGTAAGGCAAGCGGTAATTATGTTAGAAATGATTCGCACATGAACATATCAGAGGTGCGAGACCCGGGATTTGAACCCGCTTCACTCGGTTTCCCAAGCGAACGCGTTACCACTAGGCTACCACTGCCTACTGGCTATAAAAATGGCTGGATACACCGTCAGTCTCAGAGAGGTTAGCCGCCGCGACCGAAATCCAAATGAAGACATTATTAATATTTCAAATGCTTTTACTTTATATTATAAGAATAATAATTATATTTGTATAATTATTTTTTTTTTTATAATTTTTTTGTATAATTTATTTCTATATTAAACTCGGCACATTTTGAACTTTTGTGTTAAAATTAAACATAATAAAATCTTCGAACAGTTGGTATATTAATAAGGAATGAATTCTAATTAAGTGATATATTTTCATAATAAATAATCTGAATAGCAAAAATCTATAAATAATCAATGAAATAGGCAGTTCAATGCCTTAACGCATGCGCTAGTTGGATGGAAATTATATAATAGTTTTAACTCATATCATAAAAGTATAATATCTATTTCTGCTTATTTATGGGCCTATTACATTTTGCCTAACTGCCTCGGTGGTGTAGTGGCTAGCATGTACGGCTGCACACCCAGAGGTCCTGGGTTTGAGTCCCGGGTCGGGCCAAGTTTAGTTATTGAGTCTTTCTGTATAGTAAGTCTCAGTAACAACCCGGAGTTAGAAAGTTGGCGGTGTTTCACCCCCGTGCCTCGGAGAGCACGTAAAGCCGTCGGTCCTGCGCCTTAACTCTCACCGGTCGTGTCGAGTGGTCGTCCCACCGGAGTATGAGAGAGATAGGAATAGAGAGTGCCCTTGTGTCTGCGCGTACACTTGTATCGTTTGCCAGTTATTTTCTAGGCATCGTATTCTCATTTCTGTTAATGTATTTCAAATACTGTACTGGGTATTCTAATTCCAAATGTTCGTTATCAATCTGAGAAATCATTGTCTACGAAAGGCGGTAATAGCGTGAACGACATGTCATCAGGATAACATTGTAGTAAGCACATAGGTTTTAAAGGTCAGATACCCGCCTACAGTACATAGGAGTGGAAAGCAGGTGGGAAACTCAAATATTTATATAAAATTTCATCAAGCAGTTTTATTACATATACCTAAATATCCTATATGCATTGTCCATCTAAGAATTTTTTTTTCGACAAATATATTCAAAATTATGTGTACGAACATGACGAAGAGCAAAATAAATGTATACTACATAAGATTTAATACGCTTTCGCTATTATACTCTTTCCATATCGCGCGTCAAAATATCATGTCCAAGAAAAATATTTTTTAAATATAGTATGTATGTTCATATGCGAGTTTAATTTTATTGGTAGTTGACTTATTTCAAGTAGAGAAGTAGAAGTAGAGTTTTAAGCTATCATGCGTTCCTATACCAAATTTATTTATTTAAACTAGCGACTTACCCTCGCCCCGCTCGGGTTCGTCCCTATAATGTATACGTTACGATACGTTTTAACTTTTAGTAAAAATTTCTCAAAGATATTTTCCTAAAATAAAAAATATCCTATATGTTGACCTGGATAACCAGCTACTATCTTACCATCCTACCAAATTTCATCAAAATCTTTAGAGTAGTTTTCTCGTGATGCATTCCTAGACAGACGGACAGACAGACAGACAAAAATTCTAAAAACTATAGTTTCGGCCTCTGTATCGATAATAATAACTATTTCAATAAGATTTTCCAAAAACTATCTAATGTACAGATTCGACTAAGTTAGAATTTTATTATATGTATAGATAGTAAATATTCCGTTGCTTGGGATGTTATTTCGGTTAATACTTGGCTTCAGAAGGTTCACTCATTGTTAATCTCATATAAAACACACGAATATATTACGACACACGGTCCCCATTTCATTGTTAATTCTCTTAGTGGGAAACTCGAACAGATTAAGTCCATGGCATTATGAGGTGAATAAAACAATTTTTAATTAAATTACTTAGGACCATAAAGATTGTGATCACGCTTGTTAATGAACCTGAGCTACGAGTATGACGATTGTATTTTTATACTAAGTATTGTTATTATTGTATAGTGAAGTCTCACTATAATCTTTACACATTCATTGTAATTTATGTCAAAGTCAGTGACCTCCATGAAGTAATATTTCTTTTTAAAAGTTCAAGTATCTAATTAACTTTATTATAAATCAATTAACAAGATCAAAACAACCAATTATATTTGGCAATAGATTATAAGCTAACGTACTATTTTCGGATATTGAAAGTTAAGCGGTCTTACCCTACTTTTGATGAAGCTTAAAGGAGGTTATGTGTTTATAAAAAAAGTTTTCAAAATCCAATTTTGATTTTACTTAATGGTAAAAAAATAATGTTTCATATAATTAAGCTCGCGAACTCCGTAGCACGTTCATAGCGTATTGCACCATAAAGCTAAATTAGACGTTAATATTTAATTGTCTTGTATTGATCGGTAAAATCTAATATTAAATTATGCAAATAAGTAAATTTTTTTGCCAACTTCAAAAAGGTACTTAATTCATATTTGTTTTGTATGAATACACTATATCTTATATATAAAATTTCCATGTCACAATGTTTGTTACCGTACTCCTCCGAAACGGCTTTACCGATTTTTACCAAATTTTATATGCGTATTCAGTAGGTCTGAGAATCGGCTACTATCTATTTTCCATACCCCTAAGTGATAAGGATAAGGGTGGTCCTCCCAGACCCCACCCCAGGGACGAACACGAGCAGAGCGAGGGTGAGTCGCTAGTTATCTTATATATTATGAAACAATATTTGTAATATTTTTTAATGAATACGACATACCTTAGACTTATTATTTTTGAAGTCATTTTAAGTAGATTTATGCCATTTTTATTAACAAAAGTAGGTAAGTATTTACTACTCTAACATCCTTCTTCTCCAAACATATCCTATTAATTATATTTAATGTATAGTATATCTCTAGGTTCTCTCCCTCTCTCTCTCTCTCACACACACACTCTCACTTTCTCTCACACACTCTCTCTCTCTCGCAATGTATACTTATATTTTACCTTTTTATCTATACTTGAAGGAGCAAACATATTGTAATACATAAATCCTTTTTTATGTTTATAAAATACTAGCAACTTACCCTAGCTTCACCCACGTGCGTCATAGGTACACGGATTTTGTTAACAATTTTGGCTTTAATTTTTTTTCTGAAAAAAAGTAGCCTAAGTTACTTCTTATTACATCACCTATCTGCTAGTGAAAGTGCTATCAAAATCAGTCTAGCCGTTTCGGAGACAGACAGACACACAAAATTAAAAAAAAATGCCGTATAGGTGTACTTTAATATGTATTCAGTAAAAAGCTGTTATTCTGATATTACAAACAGACACGTCAATTTTATTTATCTATAGACGTATAGATGTAAATTGGGTACCTTTTGTTGGGAATATTAATTAAAATAAATAACACAAATATGAACAAACCGATCGACTCATGTTTACTTTATTCAAATAAATACAATTTCACGCGCTACTCACTCTAATTTATTTCAATATAATAACTTATTTTTTGCTGTATATTAGGACAGGTTTCCTTTATTTAATTGTATGGGCTCGAATTAAGAATTATCCGCAAGGCATATAACATTGAATGTTAGTGTGAATGAAATTGATTTCTGTAGTTATCGTGCATGTTAAATACTAAATTATTATATACTCGTATATGCAACAACACCTATTAAGAAGGATGTTTAATGTAATATTTATTATTTATATTTGGGTATGAAGACTTATCTATACATATAATAAAATTGTAACTAAGCCGAATCTGTACACTAAATATTTTTGGGAAAATCTTATTGAAATAATCATTATTATCGATACAGAGGCCTAATCTATACTTTTTAGAAATTTTGTCTGTCTGTCTGTCTATCTGTCTGTTACCGCATCACAGAAAAACCACTGGAGGGATTTCGATGAAATTTGGTATGGTGATAGTTGGTTATCCGGGTTAACATATAGGACACTTTTTACCGCGGGAAAATCTCTCATTTCTGAGAAAAAATACAAAAACAAACTGCAATGTAAGAGTATACCTAATATGTAAAACCTAAGAATTTGGTTTTATTTTTTTGTTAAAAAGTTTTTATTGGTCATCTGAAAGTGGGTGGAGCCGCGGGCAATGCTAGTTGATTATATATCAAGATGGAAATATACAAAAAAAACGAATAGTCTAAATTAACGTTATATTTTTGAAAATACGAGCTTTAAATAAATATGTTGGGAAATTAACACACAACACCATCTAGTTCCATGGTAAGCTACGAGGTTTGTGTTATGGATACCAGATAGTTGATACACTACACATATATAACTTTAAATACATATTACAAATATAAACACCCATGACTGGAGTACAAACATTCGTGCTCATCACACAAAAGAATGCCACCAGCGGGACTTCAACCCGCGACCGCTGACACAGCAAATAGGGTCGTCAAAGCTTTGACTTGAAAGATATCGACAAAATGTTCTTTTCTTCACAGTATGGTCTTGAAAATAAGTAATAATATTTTTAGGGCACCTACCACACGATTCAAGGCACCTATAGGCTGTATTTATTTGTTTTTATATTAAAAAAAACATTGGTAATATTATAAATCTGCCTTATGTTAATTACATCTAAAATAGAAATAACAGAGTTTAGTCCGACTTCCTAGCTACTACGCAGGTTAGGGTTACATAAAACTAATTTCATACCGTCTGACAGGTGCCCTAATCCAATTCCATACTAATAAACCTTTCTGGGACAAATCAAAAGATATATTATTACGTAGTTTCGCTTAATATATATACTTATATAAGTACTTAAATAATTATAGACTATAACTGACCATTTTAAATATTTAAAATTCTTCTTAAGTAACAATTTATATTTTGTACTAGCGACTCACCCTCGTTTCTCTCGGCTTTGTCCCTAGGTGATTCTTTAAATTGACATAACTTTTTTATTTATGAACCGATTGAAATAAACAAATACTAAATGTTAAGTGAAGCTTACTACAAAACATTGGTGAAAATCGCACCCAAATAGGTTAAGCTATTTCTGAGATTCGCGCGCAGAAACTCACTCTGGAAACACACAGACAAACAGACCGAAATTCTAAAAGTCATTGTTTTGGGTTCTATTACGTTAATAAAGACCCCTAATAATACTTTTTCTCAAATATCTTCCATGTACAGACAGCTATAAGTTACACTTTTATTATACGTACCTGTAGATAATTTACAGCTTTCTGCCCCGTTTTTATACGTGAGCTTCTTACGTCTAGAAAAATCTATATCTATCTCAGTGGCTCAATTTCAATTTTTAATTGGAGGGATATTTCATTTTATTTTTTATTCCTTAAAATATTAAATATTTGGTTTTAGTTAGCGGTCACCCAAATCGCTGTAGAAATACGCTGTCAAAATTTCGGCATTTATACAAGCAATGCAGTGCAAGCAGCAATTGGGTCAGATTATTGATGAATCATGCCCGATTTCACCAACAACCCATAAGCTACCACCTACGTATGGGATCCCTAGCTTAAAAGTTCCCCTAAACTAGCCCCTAAATTAAATTTCGTTTTACCATCGTCTTTAAACTCATATTTCAAGCACCTAAATTTTGGGGGCCTTTTAACATTTAGGTGACCCCTAACTGTAGGTGAAACAGAAACTCTCCCCTAACAGCCCCCTAACCATGCTTAGGGGATCCCTTAAACTTAGGTGACGTTGGTGAAAGCGGGCATTAGTCTATTAGAACAATTAAAAAAATATAAGCTCAGTTCTTTTACGGTACATATAGGGTTCATAATGACAACATTTTTTGTTATTTGCTTTCCTCTAATTTCCATAATATAAAACTACTTACATTAAAAAAAATTAACCTCTATCTAATCTAAGAAACCTTTTACTTTAGAAATTAGAAATTTATGTCACTTTGTACCAAATTTTGTAATCGTCAATGAAATGGCTAAAATCGATCAATTCTTTTGTTATTCCATTGGGAAACCTTCATTGGTATGCCATGATAAAAGTACTCGCATGGTTTTTGTATTCATAGAGCTTACATAGATTTTGGCATCATACAAGTAGTAACTAAATGAGCTAAATCTAAATAATATCCTATACAGTCATTTTTATCATTTAAAATAACATAAATATTACTTTTTCCAGTCCACTGCTAGAAGATGATATCTCCTATAGAACGCCAAACAACATCTTTTCAATGATCTATAGATACATATAATAAAATTGTAACTAAGCTGAATCTGTACATTAAATATTTTTTGGAAAATCTTATTGAAATAGACATTATTATTGATGCTGAGGCCGAATCTATAGTTTTTAGAATTTTTGTCTGTCTATCTGTCTGTCTGTCTCCGCATCACAGAAAAACCACTGGAGGGATTTTGATGAAATTTGGTATGGTGATAGCTGGTTATCCGGGTTAACATATAGAATACTTTTTACCGCTAAAAATATCTCATTTTTGAGAAAAAATACAAAAATTGCTACGTAAAGGTATACTAATATGTAAAACCTAAAAATTTGGTTTTTCGTCATCTGAACGTGGGCAGAGCCGCGGGCAATGCTAGTTCTATATATATAGAGTAGAAAAATTCAAACACAAATAACAAATAGTATTACTTCAAGCCACAAAAAATATTAGCCCAGCAAAAAGTACCCTCAGGTAAAACATGAATGTTTTGCATACTTTAATTTCCTATTAAATCGTGGTCAATAAAACAACTTGTAATGTTTGTAAATAAGCAGCCCGCGGCCCTACTTTTAGAGCCCTCGTTGATCGTACTCTACGATATAAGACTCAAAACCTTTTTAAAGTTTATTAGAGTAAGATTTACGAAATTTAAAAAGCTATGTAAATTATTATAACATCGATATTCCATATGGAGTATCGAAGTTAAAAAATAATATTTTTTACCCGCCAATACTACACATGATAAGTCGATAAAAGGAAAGTTATGAGTTATGTTACATCTGCCAAAATGAGCTTATGTTATGGCGGAATTAAAATATACTTCAATTGTTTATATTGACATATAAAATTGCTACAACTGTGTCTTTGGTTTTCCGCTTTTTTAAACGTACGTATTATCTAACGATTAAAATTTCCATTTATATCAAAAGCCCCAAATAAATAAATTATATATTTATATGAATAAATCTCCAATTGCGGTAATAATTTTTGTATAATTAAAATACAACCTTCACTATAATTAATAATATTAATTAATTAATTCTAACACTTTATTTTTCATAATGTTAAAATGTTTGTTTTATGATCATTGGTTTTAATTAATTTATTTAAAAAATAGCTATAATTGAAAAATCAAATATTATATATATTGTATAAGAAACTTAAGCTTATAATAGCTTGTACAGGCGTGTAATTAAATCATTCAAATAGTAATGTGGCAACACCGCGGAAGCCGTCGCATTCCGCGCTAAACTCAGTTCGTGTAATTATGTTCGCGTAAATTATAAATCGAATCAGATTATTATAAAGAGAAAGTACATTTATCTTTCCTTTATATATTATTTATATCATATTTAAATTGTAAAATACAGATGAATATTCAGATAATACGATAGTTTAGAATTTCGATGGTATTGATATGAATTTTAGTACTCAATTATCTATACTAATATTATAAAGAGGTACAATTTGTGAGATTGTGCGATTGTGACGTAAAGTTGGTAAGAAGATAGATTGAGACCCCGGAAAGGACATAGGACTTTTTATCCCGGAAATCATCCCTCAAGAGGGTGAAAATAGGTTTGAAAGTTTTGAAAGTTAGGTTAGGTAAAGTAAGGATTAGGTAGGAAGCTAGGGACAAACCCGAGCGAAGCGTAGGTGAGTTGCTAGTCTATTTTATATAAAAAGTTAAACCACATTAATATATTATATTATAAATGCGAAAATTTGAGTTTTTGAGTATGTATGTATGTTTGTGAATATTTGTTACTCCTTCAAATTAAAATAGCTGAAGTTTAGTACAAAAATATATGACCTAGTTCCTAGAGTAACACATAAGCTATTCAAGGATAAAGAATAAAAGTACTCAAAAAGTGCTACTTGTACATCCATACTTTAATTATAAATGTGAAAATGAATGTATATGTTCGTTTGTCCTTCTTTCTCGTCGAAACAGAGTGATGAATTGGTGTGATTTTTTACGTAGAGATAGTTGCAGGGCTGGAGAGTAACATAGACTAATAGACTACTTTTTACCGCGGGAGATCATCTCATTCCCACGGGAAAATACGTTATAATACTATCCAAAACATCTCATCACACCATAGATATGTATATATTAAAACGCAGTTAGACTTTTTCTACGAGTCACATTTATTACTTTTATTTTTAAGAAGGCCAGTATACATTAAAAACTTATTTGATAAAAATAATACACTCCCTTTATCAAAATAACCTAAAATTTAAAAATAAAACAAGCTAACCCAAAAATTCAATGAAGTATACATATAACACCTTTAAACAATCTAAAAACTTAACATATTTAGCCGAATTTAAAAATTTTGTCAAAATATCTGCTGGCATATTTGACGTTTCTAAATAAATAATTTTATTATATTATTTAAAACAGCATCTCTGACAAAATGGTACCTTATATCTATATGCTTACTTCTTTTATGGAACATTGAGTTTTCGGTCAATTTTTTCGCACTCTGATTGTCATTATATCAAGAGATTAATCATAACTACCGTTTGATTCTCAACAGATCTCTGAAATTCCTTAAAAAGCTGTAATACCTGGGTATTTTCCTTATGTACAAAGGTCATTCGACTTGCGTCATCAATGAAAAGAAGAAAAATATCTTGCTTGATCAATCGAGCAAGTTTCCATCGTCCTGCATAAATCCGAATGCATCAAATCTAGCAATTTATCACTTCTATGACCTTTCAAAGGAAAAGGTAGACGAGACTGTTTCCCCTCACAACATACTTTGCAGTTAGATTTTCGAACATCAGCCTTATCGTCATAAAATACATCCTGTACAGCACCATCATTCATTTTTTGTAAGTCTTTACAATTACTATGTCCCAGCCTTTTATGCCATAGTTTAGCATCAGCCGTCTGAACTGCCACAACTAATCCATTCTCTGACTTCACAATATCCTACTTATACACACCATTTATTAAATCTGCTACTCCAATCAGCTCGTTCTGTTGATTAAAGATATGACAAACATTCATCTCAAATGTTACCTCATTCCTTTTTGCTATCAACTGGCTGACTGACAAATGTCGCTAAGCTAGGTATGCAAAGAATATCTTTTACCTTGATGTCAAAAGGAGAATTATTTATACTGTGGTAATCTGTGTATGACCTACAACACCACATAACAAACTGAGAATTGCTTATACTGTGGTGATCTGTGTATCACATACACCACCACATAAAACCGGCACAGACGTTTGATTCTGAAGTATTTCTTTCTTATGACATATATACTTCTTCAACGCGCATTAATTTACTTTTGTTAGCAATCATATGGGCACTCACTCCCGAGTCCACATACCAATCTTATCGATAACATTTAAAAAAATTCTAGACAAATGGTTTTTTTTTGTTTTTGTGCTTTTTTATCATCATCAGTACTCGATTGTCCCGACGGCTTGCCAAGATCAGTACCTTCTAGTACAAAAAAAATCACCGCAAAAGCCCAATCATCGCAGTTTTCTCGCCCTTTAAGTTTAGGTACATTAATTATATAGCTACCCGATGACATTTCACACTTTTCCACAAAATAATTCTAACTTTTTACTATTTATTTTTGCTAAAATATTACTGGGCCCATAACCTATTAAAGCTCAGTTAGACTTTTCTACGAGTGACATTTATTACTTTTATTTTTAAGAAGGCCAATATACATAAAAACTTATTTTGATAAAAATAATAGTATATGTCTATATAATATATATTCTATTCCAACTGCCTCGGTGGAGTGGTAGCTAGAATGTACGGCTACACACCCGGAGGTCCTGGGTTTGAGTCCCGGGTCGGGCCAAGTTTAGTTATTGAGTCTTTCTGTATAGTAAGTCTCAGTAACAGCCTGGAGTTGGGAAGTTGGCGGTGTTTCACCCCGTGCCTCGGAGAGCACGTAAAGCCGTCGGTCCTGCGCCTAAACTCTCACCGGTCGTGTCGAGTGGTCGTCCCACCGGAGTATGAGAGTGACAGGAATAGAGAGTGCACCTGTGTCTGCGCGTACACTTGTGCACTATAATATCTCCTGCGCAGTTGGCTAATCTCAATGAGATTGGCCGCCGTGGCCGAAATCGGCTAGGAAAACATCATCATTCTATTCATACTAACTGCTAAAACGTTAAAATCTATACGTATAATAAAGTTGTAACTAAGCCGAATCTGTACATTAAATATTTTTTGGAAAATGTTATTGAAATAAACATTATTATCGATACAGGGCCGAATCTATAGTTTCTGGAATTTTTGTCTGTCTGTCTGTCTATCTGTTACTGCATCACAGAAAAACCACTGAAGGGTTTTTCAAGAAATTTGGTATGGCGATAGCTGGTTATCCGGGTCAACATATTATAGGATACTTTTTACCGCAGGAAAACGTCTCATTTCTGAGAAAAAATACAAAAAGTGCAATTTATGAATATACTAATATGTAAAACCTCAGAATTTGGTTTTTAGTCATCTGAACGCGGGCGGAGCTGCGGGCAATGCTAGTACAAAATATATCAAAGAACACCGAGCGATCGCTTCCCTAAGATAGCTAAGGACCACGTAAGTAACATAGAATTGAATAACAAAAGCATGTCCTATAATAATAATAAAGTAAATTTGCAAAGTACAAAAATATATAATATATTCAAACAAATAACATAATATATTGTTACTAAAAGACATCGGTTACGTATTAATTAACATCACTTAAGCAATAGATATAACAAAAAACAGCTCAGTACTTTAAACCAAATATTCAATGCATGTCTTCTATAATCTACTAGTTTTTGCTATTTTCTTAGAATAAAACGTCCTTATCAATTGGACCCAGTTATGCAAAAAACAGCCATGTGCGTAAAAGTACCAACAGAGTTATAAGCATTTTTCTATCGATAGTTGCACTTGAGTTATGTTTTGTTTTTCTGGTTATTTTAAAATTGAACAATATTTATATAAGTATAGTTTATTTTTTTATAATTATTTTTTTTTATAATAAAATGCTTATAACTCTGTTGGTACTTTTACGCACATGGCTTTTTTTTGCATAACTGGGTCCAATTAAAAAAAATCATCAAATTTAGGATATAAACATAAGTGAAGTAAACTGCTATAGATACCGTGTTAGAGACTAATTGACAATTATTCCAGCTTCCAATTAACTCCGATCCGCTTATTAGGTGATTAGCGCTGACTTATCCGTCGGCCATTAAGGTTAAGGTATGGCGAATTATACGGATTCCTTCTGTGCTGGTTCCTGTCGCAGGCTTAAAATTAAAATTTGAAATATACATATTTTTTTAGGATTATTACGCGGTTTTCTTTTGGTTTATGATTGCCGATGTTTCAAATGTTTTATAATAATCATGGCTTTTAGCCTTAAAAGACGGCATATTCTTACAGTAATATAGATTAATTAGAAACATAAAAACTTAAAAAATATCCAGGCACTAATATGTAAAAAATAACTAAACGGAGGTTTTCATTTAGAATAGTAGGTCTATTCTAAATCAGATATTTAGATAATCAGATATTTTCGAAGTCGATGCCAGCCGATGCAAAGCAAATCTAATATATTTCGATATATTTATCTATTAGATATTCATATTTTATAATATTGTAGGCTAATATTGTGGGATAAAAACAAAAAAAAATCCAAATCGGTTCAGGCGTCTTCGAGTAATCGGTGAACATACATAAAAAAAGATTCCGACGAATTGAAAACCTCCTCCTTTTTGGAAGTTGGTTAAAAAGAGAAATGGCAGTATAGACACTTAAAATATTAAAAAATCATATATTATAAGTATGATAAGTAAGTTAGTTTAAAATGTCAAAGATTCAATGAAAACAATTACATTTAAGTTGTAATGGCAGCGCTTGTTGTTTATATAAGCGTAATGTCAATTTGTATGTCTGTTTGTTTGAGCATGTTTCGTACCGTTGTTTTAATTTGTATTTAATTATTATAAAATTGTAAAGTTTGTAAGGTTATATGTAAGGAGTAATTCTTCCGTAATTCCTTAGGAAGTTTTATAACTGCCGAGTGCTTAAGGCTATTTTTTTCCAATAAAAATATTATTACTGTCAGAAATCATAATTTTAATTGAAGTCAAAAAATAGGCTTCAAGCTAAATTTAGAGGAGTTGGAGACAGCCGGAAGTAGAAAAAGCTGGAAAAACATACTTAACTAGGCCAAGACTCATTTTGGGCTGTACAGCCATGATGATGATGAAAATTAGGGTAAGTCGCTAGTCGACTTTATTTTACGAAACATTTATTATTGTAAATTGGAAGTACTCAACACAATACAACATGAGCGAAAATAAGGTTTATAAAATCTAGAGCATGATTCAATTGAAGGCGTAGAATTTAGACGTACGAGTTTTTGGGACGTAGACATCTGTCACTTAGTATTTTCCAATAACTGTCACAAATATCTGAGATGTTCTACCTATTGGTAGTGATTCATTGAGAACTAGCGACTCACCCTCGCTTCGCTCGGGTTCATTCCTAGGTTGCTTCCCAATACAAACTTTCATTCCCATTCTCACCCCCTTAAGGGATGGTTTCCGGAATAAAAAGTCTATGTCTTTTTCAGGGTCTCAAACTATCTTCTTACTAAATCTCATCTAAATCGGTTCAATAGATCCAGAGATTACCCCTTACAACGTCACAAACTCAAAAACACACATACTGACAAACTTTAACTCTATATAATATTAGTATAGATAAGTATACCTAAAGTACGCATATTTTATAAGGGTTCTCAGAAAATGAAAATAACCTTATAGATATAATCTCCTTTATTAAAATTTAGTTTTACTTTATATTAATTACAATTATTATAATTAGATGCACTCGTGCGAAGACTAATGACTTAACAAATTCAATTATATATTTTTTATTCTAATATTTCTTTATACTTTGCATTATTATGTATTTAAAATGAATATATATATATACATTTAATTTAATAATATGGTCTCTATCAGCTGAAGATGTATTATAATTAGTAACTCAATGCCGTAGAGTTCAACGCGCCCAGCGATTATCATTACAATTATACTGTTTAACGTTATGAAATAGTGGTTATGAAAATATTTTTTATGAATATTTTAATTGCCAAAATTTCTAGTTTTAATTTTATTATCTTTAGATTTATTCCACCATAAAATACACATTAATAGTTTATAGTTACATAATACATATAAATACATACCATATATACTCTTTTAACTAAGGACCATTTTTATTAGAGTCTTACCCACGCTTCACTCAGGCTCGTCCTTTCATATTTATAACTAACAGAAGTCTTTGTGTAATTCTAGTTTATAGTCTACCTCAGAGATCTTTGCTAATATTCTTATTCATTATTTTTTTCATGTAAAAGTAAGTTAAAAACTTTGTTGGTTCATTAGTTGATGACTGGCATCTAAATTAATTACCTCAGGGCGCCCTGATGTCTCTCTTACTGACGCTTTTCTTGTAATTTAAAGTTCTAGATTTGACGACACGTTTGGTTCAGTTTGTAGTGACCCTACTTGCTGTGCCAGCGGTCGCGGGTTCGAGTCTCGCTGGGGGCATACATTTGTGCGATGAGCGCGAATGTTTGAAATACGACCGTATTTTTTTTTTATTCAAAACAGTAAAGCTCGTCAATAGCTACAAAACAAAAAAGAAGAAAATTGGTTTTGATTTCTGGTTCTCGACGTTTCGAATGCTTTACAATAAACATGGTCACGGGAGAGACTGAGGTGTTACATGTCTCTAAGGTATTATATAGTTGTTACAGACATCCTACCCACAATTAACAAAATGAATTCAAAAAATTGAAAAATTCCACCAAAGTACCTTACAATATTTTATCTTTATCTTTACCTTAGAGACATCTAACAACTCAGTCTCTCCCGTGACCATGATTGCTGTATAGCATTCGAAACGTCGGGAAACAAAAATCAAAATAAATTCGCGAAAAAATCCGAAAAGATAGTTTTATTTAAAATGTCAAGTATTCGCGTAAATCTAAGAAAGTATTAAGAAAATTGGTTGTCAAACAAAGGAGACAAAGGTACTGAACCTTTTTGTCCTTGCCTATTTATATATCGATAACGACACAGAAATTGATATACAATACATAAAAGAGACCTATTTTTTCTTTTCAATCAAGTCTAAGAATTTTCTAGCTGTCTGCACAAAACATAATTTTTCTAAGATTTTTAATGTACACCATCTTCATATTTATCTGATACTAACGACTCACCCTCGCATCGCTCGGGTTCATTCCTTGCTATGTTTTAACGATTAGTATGAAATAGACTATATATTATAAATAGGTATGATGAGTTATTGTAAGTTGAATTATAATGTGTTATCCCGACGAATGAGGTAATTTTCCACGGTAACAATTAGCCTATTAAGATTTTTGTTTTGTAAAAGATAAAAACAAAAACCTTATTTATTTGAATTTATCCCATAAATTTTGAGGTTATATGAAAAAAGTGTTAATACAAAAGTTGTAGATCTTTTTATTACCCACAACTTTGCGATTTAACTTTTTTCCATAGGACGTGTAGTTTTGCCGGAAATCGAGATAACTCGTTTTTTTACACTTAAAAATTCATCCCGTCCCACTTCCGATAGATCGCCCGTAAATTATTTTCCCTTTCGTTTTTGTTATATTCTCTTCCTTTTCCAATGAGTTTTATCCTACTATTACTTATTTTAGTTTCAAAAATTATCGACCCTGGTCTATATTATGTGCTCTCCAGCCGTTAAGCGTAGAGATAACGTTTTACGTTATAATTTTAATTTTAGTCTATTAAAAATATAGTAGAACTACCTTAATAAGGAAAAAAAATAATAATTTAGCTTAAGTCCATATTTAGATAGTATATTTTAAGACCTAATTTTAGTCTAGAATCTAGACTCTAGATCCATTTTTTTACATATGTTGAATGTCTAATATAATAATTTTACGGACTATTATTATTAGTGATGCTAAGTACGTGCCTGTTTAGATCTAGAACACTTTGCTTTGTGTTTAATAGATATTTTGTTGTGTTATATATGAGTTCATAATTTACAATCACGCTATATATGGATAGTAATTAAATGCATTTCAAAGATTTTTACTGTTGACCTTCCGCTCTAACAAATGTACTATTTCAATTGTTTCAATGATTATTAACAAAAAGTTCCGCATTCAGTTTTGTTAATATAATAACATTGTTTCAATGCCGTGTTGCTATATATAGGCTATTCTCTAAAACTTATCTTTATATATATATATATATATATATATATATAATATATATATATATATATATATATATATATATATATATATATATTTAGGCACAAATTCAGGATTGGGGACTTTGCCCCTAGCGGAGTGGGTGGTATTTCTGGATAAGGGACGTGATAGGGAGTCGAAATGTTAAATAAAAATTGTCCGCGAACGTATGAGTAAAAAGTTATTGAGACTTAAAGTTACAACATTTCCATACATTTTCATATATTTTTTTACCACCATTCGGAGTGGGTGGTATTTTTAGATAGGGGAGGTGACAGAGAGTCAAAATATATTAAAAATATTTGGAGGAAACGTACGAGTAAAAAGTTATTGAGACTTACAAGTTATAACATATCTAACACATTTCCATACATTTCTTTACCTAAATAAGTGATTACAACAGATAAACATACCTTTAACGAATAGTACGCATCCTTTTTTATGTACATTACACATTTTCACAACAATTAATGCTTTATTGTATTTAATATTTTAATAATTTCACAACACAAACAAAACGATCTTACATTTTGACAAAAGCAAAACTGACACTTTGTTTTATATTACCGCTTAAATGACAACAGATTATATTTGATTATTTTTGCTTTTTCTGTTGGTAAAATATTAATATTAATAAATAAATAAATAAAAAGAAAAATATTATTTTCATTTCATAAATACATTTATGATTTTTTATCTGATTAGGTTAGGTTAGAACATTTAAGATTATTTATTTATTATTCCTCATATCTGGGTTAGGTTAGGTTAGAACATTTAAGATTATTTATTTATTATTCCTCATATCTGGGTTAGGTTAGGTTAGAACATTTAAGATTATTTATTTATTATTCCTCATATCTTGGTTAGGTTAGGTTAGAACAGTTGCCACAACGCACGAGCCGAGCGAGCGAAGCGAGCGTGCCGCGGTAGCGGCCGGCGAGTGCCATAAATGACTAGAAAACTAGAAAATTCGAATTTCACGCAAAGTACAAATAAAGACAATCATCTGGAGATTATTTTGACAATTGAAAGTGACGTTTTGACTCCAAGTGTCTAAATGGTAGTAATGTCAAAATAATGTATGGAAATGTTGTAACTTTAAGTCTCAATAAATTTTTACTCATATGTTCGCGGACAATTTTTATTTAACATTTCGACTTCCTATCACGTCCCTTATCCAGAAATACCACCCACTCCGCTAGGGGCAGAGTCCCCAATTCTAAATCGCAGCCTATATTTTTATTATAAAAACTAGTATTGCCCGCGGCTCCGCCCGCGTTCAGATGACTTTTGTATTTTTCTCAGAAATGAGACATTTTCCCGCGGTTAAAAGTATCCTATATGTTGACCCGGATAACCAGCTATCACTATACTAAATTTCATCAAAATCTGTCCAGTAGTTTTCACGTGATGCGGTAACAGACAGACAGACAAAAATTCTAAAAACTATAGATTCCGCCTCTGTATCGATAATAGTCTATTTCAATAAGATTTTCCGAAAAAATATTTAATATACAGATTCGGCTTAGTTGGAATTTTATTATATGTATAGATTATTTTTCATTAGAGGTACATACGAAGCTAATTAGCTAATTTTTCCATTGATGCCAACCGATGCAATACAAAACAAATCTTTTTAACTATACATAATTAAAGTTAATTTATATATTTGTTAATATAGATAATATTTAGGTTATAGATTGATTAGTTTAAAACGGTATGCTCTCTGTCAAAAAAAATTAAGTGGGATCACCTCGGGATCTTTGTTTATCGATTAAAAAATCGATAAAAATAAACCCGAGATATTAAAAATAATATAATTAAACTAAATCTAACCATATGCCGTCATAGAGAAATCGACGAACAAACGTACGTTAGTAAAATTATTATTATTTTTTGAATTCGGTTAAAGATTGTTTTTCAAAATTATGTAATATATAAAATAATATTATTCTAATAATGAATAGAAAACAGTACTATTGTAATGAATCTGTTGCCCTTGCAAGGTAAGCGAGACAGCTAAGACAATTACCTTCTCGCTTCGTTCTCTTTAACTTCGTTCGCCTTAACTCTCACTGGTCGTGTCGAGTGGTCGTCCCACCAGAGTATGAGAGTGACAGGAATAGAGAGTGCACGTTGTGTCTGCGCGTACACTTGAGCACTATAATATCTCCTGCGCAGTTGGCTAGTCTCCATGAGATTGGCCGCCGTGGCCGGAATCGGTCAGGAGAACATCATATTCACTAAAATATGACCTCAGATTAAAGATTTATAGCTAGAAACGGCATCCGTCAAAAAAATGTCAAAGTCAAAAGTAGTAGCCTGAGTTTGCTGTTTATGCTTCTCTCGACTTCGCCATACATAATGTTTACTTTCCTGAAAGAGTAAGCATTGCCCGCGGCTCCGCCCGCGTTCAGATGACCAAAAACCAAATTCTTAGGCTTTACATATTAGTATAGTACTCTTACATTGCAGTTTTTGTAATTTTTTCTCAGAAATGAGATATTTTCCCGCGGTAAAAAGTATCCTTTATGTTGACCCGGATAACTAGCTATCACCATACTCAATTTCATCAAAATCCCTCCAGTGGTTTTTCTGTGATGCGGTAACAGACAGACAGACAGACAAAAATTCTAAAAACTATAGATTCGGCCTCTATGTCTATAATAATGTTTATTTCATTCATATATGAGATTTTCCAAAAAATATTTAATGTACAGATTCGGCTTAATTACAATTTTATTATATGTATATTGTATAGATTGGGTAAAAAAACAATACTTAGAAGAAAATATCAGTAAAAATAGTCGTTATTTTTTTTAACATTACTTCTCTGACTTTGAAGGAGACATAACATAATATTAGCTTTATTATAATAAAATCCGTTAGCTATTTTTATTAATTAACATTTGTATAATATTGACACTACGGAACTTAAACGCGTGAACTCGTTAGTGTCAAAATACCTTTATTCCTATATTTATTTACGTTCTGGATTTACCGAAATTCAATTAAATTAAAGTATTGCTATTTGAATGAGCGCTTTGCAAAGGCTTTAAGCATGAATCGTATTTGGAGTCCTTCCATATAAATCATAAATAGAAAAAATTACAATTAACAGATTGAGTAACAACTAAATAAAGTGGGTATTTCTCAACTATCTTCAGTATGCTGGACATAATTAAGCCTTCTAATTCTAAGCTTCGTTCAATTTATCTAAACGGTACTTGGTTTTGCGTAAATTGTCATCTGTATAACGGGTAAAGCAGCTGCGTAATCAGTTTGTAATCGATGCTAAAACGGTACTTCAGTGTAATTCTTCTATACATATAATAAAATTGTAACTTAGCCGAATCTGTACATTAAATATTTTTTGGAAAATCTAATTGAAATAGACATTATTATCGATACAGAGTCCGAATCTATAGTTTTTAGAATTCTTGTCTGTCTGTCTGTTACCGCATCACAGAAAAACTACTAGACGGATTTTAATGAAATTTGGTATGGTCATAGCTGACTACTGCGGAAAAGTATCTCATTTCTGAGAAAAAATACAAAAACTGCATTGTAAGAGTATACTAATATGTAAAACCTAAGAATTTGGTTTTTGGTCATCTGAACGTGGGCGGAGCCGCGGGCAATGCTAGTTCTGTATAAATAGATTGTTGCCATAGAAACGTCAACACAGGTTGCGAAAGCATGATCTAATGAGGATTGGCGCAAAACAAGGAACAGGATTGCCGAAATCGGCTTTTAGCAGGACAAAATGCCTTTCCACTTCTCACGATGTTAAT
The DNA here is from genome assembly GCA_951806755.1 of Brenthis hecate. Taxonomy (NCBI): domain Eukaryota; kingdom Metazoa; phylum Arthropoda; class Insecta; order Lepidoptera; family Nymphalidae; genus Brenthis; species Brenthis hecate. Next base: position 4,905,685 of record OX638281.1, on the reverse strand, counting down.
TTTCTGGAATAATGATTCAATCTTCATAATGTTTGTGGTGCTGTAAATTATGTGTCAATTTTGTTTTAAAATCTGCATATTATTTAAAGCGTAGCTCGCACTATACTTATTTTTATCTATTTTAGTGTAAAAAAATCGATATATTTGAAGGATATTCTATTGCATGTATAATAAATAGCTTATATAGCAATAATGAAATAAAAATTACGTTGAATTCAATAATTAATTGTTTTAAATCTTTTTAATTTGACGACACATTTGGCTCAGTTTGTAGTGACCTTACTTGCTGTGCCAGCGGTCGCGGGTTCGAGTCCCGCTGGGGGCATTCATTTGTGTGATGAGCACGAATGTTTGTACTCCAGTCAAAGCCAGGTGTTTATATTTATAATATGTATATATTTAAAGTTATATATGTGTAGTGTATCTACTATCTGGTATCCATAACACAAGCCTCGTAGCTTACCATGGAACTAGATGGCGTTGTGTGTTAATGTCCCAACATATTTATTATTTATTATTATTAATCAATAGATTGAATGAATTCCAAGACTTTGTCAGAGTACCGCTATGAAATAAGCTACAAATGGCTGCGTATTTGTCAAAGGTACCAAAGTAGTAGTCTGTAGATAACTTCACTCGATTGGCGGATGTTTTACAATAAGTTCAAATTAGTACTGTTATAATTATGAAGCTTAAGCTTTTCATTCTAGACATTCTTATAGTAAGCGAGATCATCTTTATTGGTTGTGGGCTAAATAGACTACATGAGTTTACAAACACCACGAACATTTTATCTGTGCCTTTTTTAAATTTATTTATTTATAAAATATTTTTTTATCTTTTAATAAAATTGGTTTATACTCGCTTGACGGTTTCAGAGGTTTTTGACTATTTTTATTCGAAAGATTTTTAACTTTTGGGCTGATATCATACAATAAAAAAATCAAACAAAATATATCAATAATGTTATAGATACCAATCATTTTGTGGGTGATTAATACTTCTTAACACTGTAACATTTAAGGATTTGAGTAAAATTAGTATTGAAGATAAAACTTACTTTATAAGCATCCATACATTTTATATATATATATATATATATATATATATATATATATATATATATATATATATATATATATATATATATATATATATATATATATATATATATATATATATATATATATATATATATATATATACACACAGATAGATAGCTGTATTTAACGGCCTTATTAGTTAAAGTCAAATAATTGACAGAACTGTATCACTAAAAGCTTTGCAATGTACTAGAATAGGACTTAATGGAAAGTCAACTAAATCAATATGTTGATGCTGTGTGGCAATATTTGTAGCAAGCGACTCATTCCCGCTTCGCTCGGGTTCGTCCCTGGGTTGATTTCCCATGCAAAATTTCATCCCCATTTTGACCCCCTTAAGGGATGATTTCCGGGTTGAAAACTATCTTATATCCTTCCCAAAGTCACGAATTATCTTCTTACTAAATTTCTTTTAAATCGGTTCAGTAGTTTCGGAGCCTATTCAATAGAAACAAACAAACCAAAAATCAAATCTTTCCTCTTTATAATATTAGTATAGATATTGATACTTTTATAACTACTTTTCGACTTTAGACTATTATAAGGTTAAAAAAATCTTAGTAATCAGTTCTTTTCAGTTACTTTAGTCACTTATTTTGTATCTAGTAGCTTACCTTGCTTTCGTCACGGTGATTATTTTTAAATTAACACTCGAAAATAATTTTCCTATAACGCCGACCCTTTTATTCCTTACGGTTTGAAATTAAAACAAAACAAAAAGTTTGATATGAGCAATGCCGAATCAGTCACGACGAGTTACTTTATATCTTATGCTTTGTATGTTTCAGTAATACATTTTACTTTCTAAAAAAAAGGTCTCACTAGAAACCTAGATTAGCTCTTTGCTTTATTGGCTGGCTTGAAGATCCTGAATTTAAAACTTAGTAAAGAGTGTGATATCTCTACGTCTCGAAGAGCAGAAAAAGGCATTGGTTGGTCCTGTACCTGATCTCTTACCGGTCGTGATAATTGTCATCCGATTGGATTTACCATGACACATAGATACATTATTATATATTGACGCAACATACTTGTGTATTAGACTATCTTCTAATCAGGTAGTTAATTACAGACAGATTGGCTGCCATAAATGAAATCATTTAGGAAGACTTCGAAATTCACAAAGAGAGAGAGAATAGATTTCATTTTCTGTTTCAGATTTTGGGACGCCATATGTAATCAGAGTTCAGAGTAAACAACGGTACAAACAACTGTCCAAACTACGTTATGGTTAGTAGAAATGTATAAAATGTTCAAAGCAAATTAATACATGAAAAACTAAACCAGTCACGTTATTATTATGATCAATAAATTAATTTAATACAAAAAATTAGATAAAATAATAATTTACAAAAAGTTATTTGTACTTAGTTATGTTTAATCATTTATTATAGACATAATCTACGATAATGAATTGCTAAGTTCATCTATGCTGTAACTTCTGTAAAGACAAAAATAAAAGGTAATCAAGCGAAAAGACTAGGTTAATCTGAACAAAAACTAAAATTAGAAAATATTGTTTTTTTTGTGTCTGCTAATTCGTGACACTTTTCGAATTATTAAAATTCCTCAGTGGTCTAGTGGTTAGTATGTACAGAATTCCTGGGTTCGAGTCCGGAGTCAAGCCAAGTATACTAGTTAGTAGTAGTTAGCAGGCCGGAGTTTGGAAGTTATACAGTAAAGTTATTATAAGTTATATAGTATTTGCTTAAATTATTTATTATTAATAATTTTTGTTATAAAATTTTATATTTTTTAATTTGTAATTGTAATTAATTAATTATTAAAAAAAAATGGAATTATGGTATACATTTAATATTAATGTGATAAGCCTGTAAAAGCAGCAAGTTGTAACTACCTATAATTAAAAGTGCAATTATCATGATAAATTATATGTAACCTAGGTTTAAGTATTATAATATTGTAACTTTTGTTGGTAGTTCAATAAATAAATAAATAAATACCCCCAGGCTTCGGAGAGTACGTAAATCCATCGCTCCTACGTCTTAATTCTCATCGGAATTTGATAATAATAAATAATAGCACAGATCATATAATACTATACTATAATTGAGAGTACAGTTGTGCCTGACTCAACACTTGTGCACTATAATATCTCCTGCGCAGATGACTAGTCTCAGTGAGACCGCCGTGGCCCAAAAACTGTCAGGAGAATATCAGAATTATTAATAATAAATTGTATGGATATCGATTTTTAATTTGTTAGAACCGCAGCTGGAATCTAGTACCCATTTTGATTAATTGTTATTATTATAAATATGAAAGTGAGTGCAATGTCACTGTGTGTTTCCTTTTTTGCTGCTGAATCAATCGGTATGATTTTTTATATAGAAATATCTTATAAGATGGGGTTATACACTCTACTTTTTAGAGCCTTTTTAGAGGATACGAAGTTTATTATATTATTAACTTAGTATAACTTGTAGTACATATATGGTCATCTGAATTCCCATATTTATGGCTAAGAGCAAAGCTATGTTGCAGTTATAGTGTAAGATTAAGATAAGTTAAAAGAGAATAAATGATTCATCTATCGTTTATTTGATCAACGACATGTTGTTTATTAAATCATATTCTTATTACCGATAGTCGAAACCTTGAAATTCTTTGTAAATCTATGCATTTAGATAGATCTATAATCTTGAAATTCCCTTTATAGGGAGTGGGGACTATATTTTATGATTGTGAAGGAAATTTGTCGCTGAACGGATCTGGATGAAATTTGGCACAGAGATAGATTATAGTCTGGAATAGCACATAGGCAATTTTAAAAAAAATGCATGGTTCCCGTGGGATAGATTTGTTTTTGTTTTTCACAGACCAAGGGATCGATTACCTATTCCATAATAACCGTTAAGACGTACATAGCATACCCAATCCAACTCTAGTAAATATATATACGAAGGAAATACTGTGAACGCTAGCGCTATCGCCTATTTTACTTTATAATTTTTATGTTAATATTAATATGATTGAATTAAAAGAACTATTTTAGTTAATGACAATAATAAATCTTGAACCCACAGTTAGACACCTGTATTCAAATGATACAAATGAAGCAAATAATTGCATAAAATTACCATAATTTACTGATTAATCTGATATCCTTTAGTGGTTTATTGTCATCACAAACGTTAAACATAAATCAGGTCTAGTTAGATGTTGAAAGTAAATATAAATAAATACAGTCCTAATTGTTATTATAAAGTGTGGAAAAAATTTATTTTCATGGCCAATATAAAGGTAGTATGCACTTAAATCGAAATCAAGGTGTTTTAAAAAAATAAAAGATAAAATATAATCGATACACGATAGTAACCGCGAATCGACTCAGCTCAGGCGTTAGATTGTAAAAAAATTACGTATAATTTCTTAATGATATACTTTTTATATTTTGTGATAAATAAGTGAATTCAATTGGTATTAAAAGCTGTAGGAATATTTAAAACTAGCGATTCACCCTCGCTTCGCTCGGGTTTGTCCTTACTTACGGTTTAACGTTTTGTATAGATTTCTCAAAGATGACATATTTCACATGATGACTCACAGGTTCCGTTGGGATTTATTTAGTTGGTAGGACTGCTTTGCCGTTAAGTCCCACATAACCACCTGTATGTATGCAGGTGGTATGCCTAAATAAACTTCCCAACGTTAAAAAAGGTCAATGAGGTTAAATTTAGTGGTGCGTTAAAGAAAATTCAATAATGGAAAGATATTTTCCCAATTCAAAACTGATGTGTACTACTTTAGATGGCCGTTAGTTTGATTGTGTGAAAGTAGAAGTTCAAGCGCTGCAATACCATCTAGTAGGGATAGACAGCAATAATGATAAAATAAAGACTATTTCTTCTCTGTGTTAAAATTTTAAAATAGTCGATAAGGCTTTTGAAGATTTGGGGGTTTGAAAAAAACATGTTCATTTTTATTAATATGGAAATAACCTTTCATATTCATCCATAACTTATGTGTTCTATCTACGTGAACCAACTAACACTAGCGACTCACCCTTGTTTCGCTCGGGTTCGTCCCTAGCTTGATTCCCCATACAAACTTTCAACCCCATTTTCACCCCCTTAGGGGATGATTTCCGGGATAAAAAGTCTCCTATGTCCTTCCCAGGGGCTCAAACTATGTTCTTATCAAATTTCATCTAAATCAGTTCTGTACATCCAGAGATTACCCCCTACAACGTCACACAGTCCCAAATTTTACCTTTTTAAAATATTAGTATACATAAAAACAAATCTTATTGTCAATATAAATATTTATTTATTTCCGAGCGGGACTCGAATCCACGACATTTGGCGTAAACAGAATCAGACCACTCCACTTTGCGGTTGTCTGATTGACGAATTACTTTCCCATTTTCACGCACTTTCATTTACGATATAATGAGTGCTAACTTTATTCTCCACTTCCGCATTAAAGTGAAATTAGAAGTAATATTTATAATGAGATTCAAGTTTCTGAGACGAACACTGCGTATAAATTGTGGTTCACAAGAGCCTTACCTTTTTGGACTCAGCCGACCGTATACGTTACGTTTTATTATATTCGAGTAACAGATTGTGACGGTAACAGCACGCTTTGTGAATACCATCCAATTATCATTATTCACTGAAAAGTTATCTTTTCGTTCCACAAAAATAATTTTATTTTATTTTAATCAAGCGAAAATAAAGAGCTTGTTATCACTACATAGTATAAAACAAAGTAGCTTTCTCTGTCCCTATATCCCTATGTATGCTTAAATCTTTAAAACTACGCATCGGATTTTGATGCGGCTTTTTTGAATAGATAGAGTGATTCAAGAGGAAGGTTTTAGTATATAATTTGTTAAGTTTTTGTATACATTGGCTAAAATATATAACGATATTTGTTGGAGGTGTCGGAACAAATAAGATGTCTGGGAGTTTTCAACGAAAACGCTGCCTAAACCCTTTGAGATATAACAAAATAATGTATGGTGGAATTATGTATTTTGTATAGGTCTACAAAAAAGTCCACAATGGCATATCTCTATCTCTTAAGGATAACATACTATATCCATTTTAATTTAAAACGTACCTAGGGAAGAACCCGAGCAAAGCGAGGGTGAGTCGCTAGTTGTTTATATTAAAGGGTAGGTTTAGGTAGGCTAAGTGCGTTTAAATTTTTTTGAGCGGGACCCATCCGAGGCAAGTGGGAAGTACTACTGTTACTTCATTTATTTAAAATTCCTTTTGAATCACCATTTTAAAGGTTACCACATAATAAAGATCAAGTTTAGATACATTACATTAGCAAATATTTTGGTAAGTCGTTTTAAAAATGTATTTGTTTTAAGAAACACGCTATCAGGATATAAAAGTGTCCAAATAGAGCAGTTCGCATTAAATTGTTGCTTTCGCTATTTTTGTTTCTTGGCATTTGTTATTTTAAACTGTTAGTTTATAGTACGAGATCCCACTTTCGTGACTACTACACCTTCACCTACCACAGCACAGCGTGAATACTACGTCCATCTATTATTTACTCAAAACACAATTTATAGATAAATGTTAATATAAATATATATATATATATATATATATATATATATATATATATATATATATATATATATATATATATATATATATATATATATATATATATATTATATATATATATATATATATATATATATTAATTAAATTAAAATTTAATTAATGTTTTTATTAACTATCTATTCGGATTTTTTTATCGTCATTACAGAACAATCTGTAAGGCATTCGTAATGTCGGAAACCAAAAAACAAAATAAATCAGCGAAAAAGTCCGAAAAGATAGTTAGTTTTATTTTAAAAGGTTTGAGCTCCCGTTTCTCACGTGACCGTTACCTCTAGTCAACCCACTTTATCTACGAAAAATGATATTATTTTTATAGCAGACTAAGGACTCACCCTCGCTTCACTCGTGTTCGTCCCTAGGTTGATTCCTCATACAAACTTTCATCCCCATTTTCACCTCTTTAAGGCATGATTTCTGGAATAAAAAATATCCTATGTCCTATTCTAGGGTCTCAAACTATGTTCTTACCAAATTTCATCTAAATCGGTTTAGTAGTTTTTGAGTTTATTCGTTACAAATATACGAAAATACAAATCTTTCCTCTTTACAATAGTAGTGTAGACAGGCATATTAATCAAGCGGTTGGATCTTAGACTATTAAGTGCGAAGTGGACATGAGGGCAATCTCGTAATACGATAAATCAGTGTCAGTAACACGTGGCATGACAATTAGCCTATTCTTTAACCTTAGTTCATGACTTCGTAGTAAATTAATTTTACGGTCATACAATATAAATCTGAAGCAACATAGTTTATGAAAATTTAACCTTGTACATGATATGCGCTTGGTTTTTTGGGTAAAGTAGGCAGTTTGTTTGTTTATTACTAGAAAATATATTAAAATTGCTACAAAAAATGGTATTGCTAAAAAAGGTGTCGCAAAGTAATTTCTATGCTTTTTAGAACATAAAAGATGTTACGAGTTCTATCGAAATCGTTAAGCTTTAAATAACGCATATCTATACAGACAATAAAATTGAAACGAATTGAATGTAATATCAAAATAAAAGCTTTTTACTAAATGCATATGAAATTATATACAGTACTCATAAGAAAAACTGAATTTTTAAAAATTTTGTCTCTCTGTCTGTCTGTTTGTTCTGACTAATCTCCGAAACGGCTGGAATGATTTTGACGGGACTTTCACTGGCAGATAGCTGATATTATAAGGAGTAACTAAGGTAACTTTTATTTTAGAAAAAGAATTAGGGCTCCGTTCAAAAAAAATAAAACGTACCTAGGACGCACTCGAGCGAAGCGAGGCTGTCGCTAGTCTATACTCGTACTAATATTATAAAGAGGTAAAGTTTGTGATGTTGTGAGTTTGTGATGTTGTAGGGGTAATCTCTGGATCTACTGAACCGATTTTCAAAGTTCTTTCACCAATAGAAAGCCATGTTCTTTCTGAGTATCATAGGCTATATATTAACACGAAGAAAGAAAAGACTTCTTCATGGTAGTGTGATTTGCAAAGTAAATCGGAGAAAAAACGGTCGAACGAAAACGTTTCTTACGAACGCTGAAGTAACGATGAGAAATATATGATTATGTTTTACAAAAAAGTTGTAGAGCTTAATAATGCCTACAAAAAAGTCAACGACAGCATATGTCAACTTTTATATTTAAGTCACACAACGTAGTTTTTTATATTAAAAAAAATATTTAAATCGGTAGGTCATGTTTATTGGTCATATTATCAACAATTATGAATTCTTATCAAAATAGGTAAATTTATCGGCTAAAATGTTTAAAACAAAAGACTTTTCCCTTTTACTGCATATAATTTAGACAAATGGTTAAAGAGATAATACAGCATATTCATGGGTATGGAACCGCGACCGTGTCGTAATCTATTGAGTGATATTTCTATAAGATGTATTTTTACATACAATACTAATACTATACGTCAATCTAGCTATTCTTATATTAGAGTATACATACTCTAAGATACTAATAATATTATAAAGAGGTAAAGTTTATGAGCTTGTGAATTGTGAGTTTGTGACGTTGAAGGGGGAATCTCTGGAACTACTAAACCGATTTAGATGAAATTTGGTAAGAAGATAATTTGAGACCACGAGAAGGACATAGGATATATTTTCCCGGAAATCTATTTATTATATATTTTTATTCCAGAATCATCCCTTAAGGGGATGAAAGTTTGTATGGGGAATCAAGCTAGGGACGAACCTGAGCGAAGCGAGGGTGACTCGCTAGTGTGAAATAAATTCGTACAAGTTTTCGTTAATTTTCTATTTAATTTTGTACGCTCTTTTGAAATAAATCTAAAGAGAACTAATAATATACATACTAATTAAAAAAGTAGGCCAGTTTTTTCGCTAACAAAACCAATTTATTTACTAGACAAATAAAAAATCGATTAGGTAATGATAGTTTACTGTATAAACTAATGCTAGACATGAAAAGATTAAAGTGAAATAAAAAACTACTTCTATTATATAATTTTCAGTGTTAAAATTGTCACTTAGTGCAAAAATGGTTGCATTAGCTTACAGTTAAAATCTATTCAAAGCTAACACGTATTTCTGATTTTTTTAACCGTAAGAAGATATTAAAATGAAAAAGTATTCAGCCCTTTTAACGTCCCACTGCTGGGCACGGTCCTCCCTTTAGTACGAGGGGGTCAGGCCATAGTCCATCAAATCGGTCCAGCCTTTAGTCATGAAAACGTAACAAACAAATTAATAGAGCCACTTTCGCATTTATAATTTTAGTATATTTTGAGGATTACAAATGAAAACAAAAAACTAAAAAAAAACCCATCTTGGACCGATTTTCATCAAACATAGCTAAGAACACTCCCGACTTATTCACCTTTCAAACAAAAAATCAAAATCGGTTTATCCGTCCTGGAGCTACGATGCCACAGACAGACAACACACACACGCGCACACACACACACACGCACACTCACACACACGCACACACAAACACGCACGCACACACACACACACACACACACACACACACACACACACTTATAACACCCCGTCGTTTTTGCGCCGGGGGTTAAAAAATTACGCTCATCCACTAGACAAGGCTTCTTAAGCTGGGAGTAGGTCAAATGAAAATCTAAAAATTATCTAATTTTCTCAATTGCATCAATTTGCAAGTATTGCAACGTATTGTTGTAAAAATAGATAGAATGTTAAAAAATATTAAGTGGGCCATTGGCTTTCGGACGATGGTCACGAAACGACAAGCACTTTCGACACGCTCAATAGAGACGTTTCGAAGTCCCGGTAAACATTATATCACTGTGCTTGTAATAAAGTCTTTATAATGAGATCTAAAATATTTCATTTCTATGATTGAACGTAGTTATGCAAAAGGGATCCAGCCTACGAAAACCGTTTTTTGAGTTACTGTCGAAATGGCACTCACATATCAACATATATACAGAAAGTAGACAAAATATCCAATATTTAAAAGGAATTTAAAAAAAACTACGGTCTTGTTATTTTAATATGCCAATTTTACTAAAACTCCTTTTGCTCAAAAGTTAGTTTTTGTGGTTGGATCTATTTTGCATAACTACGTCCAATTAATGTAATTATTTTAAATTAGAATACACATAAGAGTAATTTTAATTAAGGAAACTGTTTATTCGAAATCTATGTATATAAATCAGTACCATGATAGTTCAGATAGGTAGCTACTACTACTAAGCAACAGACTACGGGTTCGATTTTTGCTCGAAGTATAAAATAATCTTTTTAGACCGTTAAGATGTTTCTTATAGTCTAGTTATAACAAAACATGGTGTTGATTTGATATTCCCATCAAATATTTACCTACGTGTTACGATACTGACGCAGATGGAAGAACGGGTATCTTTCTTTAAAGCGATGAAAATTAAATCTATACATATAATAAAATTCTAACTGAGACGAATTTGTACATTAAATATTTTTGGGAAAATCTTATTGTAATAGGCATTATTATCGATACAGAGGCCGAATGTACAGTTTTAAGAAATTTTGTCTGTCTATCTGTAACGCATCACGAGAAAACCACTAGACATACTTTTATGGAATTTGGTATGATGATAGCTGGTTATCCGGGTCAATATATAGGATACTATTTACCGCGGGAAAATATCTCATCCCTGAGAAATCTATACAACCTCTAAAACGTATTAGCCCGAGCGGAGCGAGGGTGAGTCGCTAGTCTACTATAATGAAATTTTTTGTATTAATTACGACAATTGTGTCGTCAAACTTAGTCACTCTCGCATCTGAAATATCGCGAATGAAATATCAAAAAGTAAAAACGAAGCGTGAAAGAAATAGTAAAAAACAGACTTAACTAATACTAATCTATTACAAATTATAATGTTTATTAGTCAATAGACACTATTTATTTTACAGTTTAGGTTTAACCCGGCGTCATTGAGGTTGGGTCAGGAGGACCCGGTGTGTTTAAGAATGCGTGTATTTTTTTATGTGCGCGCGTGACTTTGCTATTCTTCTCAGTAGCTGGACCCAACGATGTGTTCTAAGCGTTTTTCGAAAGAAATCAGTCAAGCGGTGACGGCGCTGGGAGCTACACGCGTGCATTTGACAAAAAGATAAATTTGACCCATGCTCACAGCCAACGTTACAATTTTGCACCTCTTTTTGTATGATTTTTTATAACTTAATTTTGGTTTTTGGTGTTTATTTAAGTTTTTTCTTATGTTTTTGATATTATTATTTTTTCCTTGATTCAAGGTAGTTAGATACATGGATAGAGAGCCAACGAATTTTGTCAATTCTTGAGGAATCTGATTCAGAAGAAGGCTTGTCTGATAACGATGATGTGGATGAAGAGGATCACGTGAGTGGTTGTACTCAACCTGGCGATACGGAACAACTGGAGAAAAACGTAAACCTGAAATTAACACGTACCAAATGTGGGGTGGACGTCGTCGATGAACTTAGCGCTACGTATGACGTTAGCCGTAATTCAAAGAAATGGCCTCTTACAATTTTTTACGCCATGTTGAATATTTCTGCTTTTACGGCTTTATAATACACCGCATGAATAATAATAAGCCTAAGGAAAAACGACCTCATTTTTTGAAAAGCTTAGGTCTTGCGCTCGTCAGTAATCATTTGAAAAACCGCCACAATTTGAATCGCTTGCCAAGAGAAATGCGTAAGAGAATCCGGGAGTTTACTGGTGATTCAACTGAAGAGCCTCCTGCTAAAATACCAAATGCCCGCAAAAGATGCCAAATATGCCCAACAAAAAAGGATCGCGCCAGAAACGAAACAAACATGTCGAGGTTGTGACAATTATATTTGTCCTGAACATATTACCTTTCTGCAGTGATTGTGTAAATAATGAGGATACCAATCAGTTCTGTTAAACTTTTTTTCAAAGATTTATTAGTTAGTTATAATTTAAGTTCCATATATGACTGAAAAGATTATATTTTAGATTAATAAGGTTGTGAAACTCGAAGGGATCTCATTTTTGTTGAGTTTTTAAGAATTTAAGTTTAATTTAAAAAATTATCAATAAATGTTCTGTGATTGAATCTTTTTTCTTTTATTCCTATAATCAGAGGGTAAATATACATTATAATGACAAAGATTACGAATATATTTAATAAAACATGAAAATGTCGTACATTACAAATACGGGTTATATTGACCCACCTCAACATCCGCGTAACAATTTCGTACCACAATGACGCCGGGTTAAATAATTATTGACAATAGCTTTTATCGAAAGATCTATTTTTCAATCACACAATGGCGATCGTAACAGCTACTTGTACATTGTCATATTAACTAATGTTAGGTAATACACAAACAGAGATAATTTCTCATTTATTATGTAGGTTTTGAATTATATATTGAGTAATGAGTACAGTTGAACACCCACGTCAGCCTGATTTACTTCTAACGTAATCCCAATTTATGTATACATTAAATTATTTATTTATTTATGTATGTACTTCACTACTGTAGAAAAATTTAAAAAATAACGTTATTCTATAGTGAAGAGCGTAAAGACGTATAGCTGCACTTTCTGTCTTCGACTTTAATGTTGACAAAAAAAGGTACAGTCGGTACAAATTACCTACTACTATGAAAAAAAAAACTGTAGAATTCGGTAGTACAAAATCACAATATTCGACTTAAATCACAATATAAAAAAATTGGTTCAAAATTAAGAAACTATACAAATAAGTACGGCGGTGGTGTTAAAGTTAAAAGATATTATTATCACCGATAACATAATATTATATACTAGCGACTCACCATCGCTTCGATCGGGTTCGTCCCTAGGTTGATTCCCCATATAAACTTTCATTTCCTTTGCTTATAAAAATATTAGGTAGGATACTTTGTTACTAGAAGTACCATATAATTAACTCACGCAACTATGTACGAGTATAAACAAGCTTACAGAGATTGCCTTAGAAGCTTGTTTGCTGTAATTTATTGTAGCCTACAATAACTTAAGGGCTGTCTTTAATATATTCGTATAAGTTTAGACCGCTTTCTATTTACTGATAATATAACATAACAAACGTATAAGGAACTGGTGTTAGCATTTACGAGTATATCTTGCTTGTGGTAACAATTGATATTCCACTAGGCCATAAATATGAATTTTACTGAATAATTACATTTTAAATCTTTTAAATTTTGCTCGAATAGCAACCGCCTTAATTTTTTTTTATTTTAACCTCTGAAATAACAAAAAAAATTAAAGATTAAATACAAAATAATATTTTTTCCGACCTAAAACACTTTAATATAATACTCTTAATAAAACCTTTTTGCTTCGACGCACACAGGTAAAGCCGGGGCAGGTGGCCTGATAACGACACTATCTGCAATATTAAGATATTAGTAATAAAAAAAAACTACTATAACCAATTAGGATTCTTGCAAACAGGTCTACATTTTTATCTTTATAAAATATTCCATAGTGAAATTGGATAAGGGCAATAAGGGCGGCACTTTTAGTTGATTTTACTTATATGTATGATACAGAATAAATGCGTAATATCTCAAATTCATTATTCCAGACAGTAAAAAACTTAAAAAAATATTGATTACAAGGCACTAAAATGTAAGAAATAACTGACCGGAGTTTTTCTTATACAAGACTTCAGTCCACTGACAAGTTGACATTCTTCTATCCCTTTGAATAGATTTTTTTTTACAATCGTATTAAAATAATATATGTATTGCAGCGTTGTCAGTCATAATATGGTATTCCCTTAAGCTTTTCTTTTTTTTTTAGCAAAATCTTTTGATTCTAAAATTGCTCACGCTTGAATCCATCTCAAATAAAATAAAAAAAATAAAATAAAAATGCTCAAAAAAAGGCACGGACGTATGTCTGTGGGTGTTAGACTTATTCAAATAAAAAAATGATATTCCTATATATATATATATATATATATATATATATATATATATATATATATATATATATATATATATATATATATATATATATATATATATATATATATATATATATATATATATATATATATATATATATATATATATATATATATATAGGTCGCACATAGTATCATCCTTTTTGTAGTTGGTTAAAACAGATAGAAACTAAGTACATAGTTTAGTTGTTTAGGTAGTCAATTTCTACTAAATAAAACTGTTTTTTTTCTATATATATACTAGAGAGTCGGTGGTATTGTGCGCGCGCCCCGGGCTGACAATTTAAGGTAAATTACCTCCCTATTTAGGACACACTGCTGTATGCTGCTATAATCTTGTGTTTTTTTATTCTTTACTAGCATTACCCGAGGCTCCGCCCGCGTTCAGATGACCGAAAAGCAAATTCTTAGGTTTAACATATTAATTAAAAGAAAGACAAACAAACACACTTTCAAATTTATAATATTAGCATGGATGTAGGTATATATATAGATAGATTTTTAATTAAATAAGTAATTATGAAACCGGAACAGTATAAAAATATAGTAATAATTATTGCAAATTATTACAATAGAAGCAATTAAGCCTAGTTCTGTTAACATAAATAATCTTTGAAGCGAGTAGGGTCTCAGAATTATTGCAACATTTGGACCTCTAATAAAAAGCATGACAAACGCCATTATCGCTGAGAACAATTTAAAGTATGTGTAAGGCTTATTTCATATATAACGACAGAACTGCGACGAGATTAACATCAAAAATAGTTATTGGTAAAATTTGTTGTGTTTTCACTTTTTAACCTACTTTAAAAATATGGAGGTTTTGACTGATTTTTTATGTGTATGTTATATAATATTTTATCTTATTGTGAATAGATTTTTTTAATTCTTTTTTAATGAATAGGTTATATCTAGAGGGTTATGTGGTACTCACCGGCCATAAAAGATAGTATTACGTACACAGCCTAACGGATCCTCCCCCATCTCATTATATTATCTATACATCTACATATATAATAAAATTCTAAGTGAGTTGAATCTGTACGTTAAATATATTTTGGAAAATCTTATTGAAATAGTCATTGACATACTATTGATACAGAGGCCGAATCTATACTTTTTTAGAATTTTTGTCGGTCTGTCTGTCTGGGAACGCATCACGAGAAAACCACTGGACAGTAAGAATAATAAAAAAAAAAACAATTTTACAATTTAACATAACATTAAATATCTTATAAAGACAATATTTGATTTTGATAGTAATAACACCATGTATAAGAATCCTTAACATTCTAGCACTTTGCGACATTTCACCTTGTTCTATACAATGGACTCTTGAGTTACGTGTAATATTTGTGTCTATTTTGTTGGTTTGTTAGTTGAAACTGCAAGTTTATCCATATTATGTTATTTTTTGTTGTATCGTTATTATGTAGGTACGTGTTAGTTAAAAGAACTTTAAATAAAGAAAGTAAAAAAAAAACAATTTTCTCGCTTAATCAAGTGTTAATATCTACGAGCATTATCTATATATATATATATATATATATATATATATATATATATATATATATATATATATATATATATATATATATATATATATATAGGATTTACCTAATAGATTAATCCATTCAAGTGATTTAAATACTTACTTTATAAAATTATTACATGCCTTATAGTTTTATTACACGAAAAAAAAAATAACTCAAAATATTTGAGCTATCCCTAATAACATTTGCTTATGACAACGTTTCGCTATTTTTTTACATTATATTTCAATAGAGATACTTATTTCTTTTAATATTTAAATATCTGCATTATCAACACTATATCTGACATATATGAGGGTCCCACAATCGTAAAACACCTTCAAGACATCAGAACAACCTGATGATAAATATATGTACTTACAATGACAAAACCAAGTCCTAGAACTCTGTCAGATGATAACAGTCAGAATTTGGCTCACTATTACAAAGTTCTATGTTACAATTTTAGTACTTATTTAGTTATTAATGCTACAAGGTTCTGTGTCATTAGCTACAGTTTTGCAAAAACAAACCACTAGATAGCGGCACTTTAACTACAAAATATTCAATTTTACATAGTTCTATGTTTTTTTTACGATAACAAAATAACGAAGTTCTATGTAAAAATTACTAAACTTCATTAAAATTTTTGAAATGAAATTTGAAATGAAATGAAATTATTAAAATTAACATAGAACCTTGTAATAGCAAGACAACGAGATGTCAGATCCATTACCACTATGCACTACTAGTCCTGTAGAGACATCCGCAAAGGTATTTATCACAATTTCATCAATAGCGTATTAGAAATTCGTCACATCTATACAAAAACTGGCAAAGACAAAATAGTTCGGGACTAACACTAAGTTTGTATACATAAAAGTAGCCCTATCTGTTTGTTACACCTTTTATACATACTTTAACCTATTACTGGTTTATGTTATCCTCTCTTGCCATAGACTGGAGTTACGGGTAAATAGTAAAGCATAACATATAAAAATGAATAGATAGTGCTTTTTATTAGTACTATACGTAACGCTATTTTTATTACAAGTGCTGCATCCGGTTTTTAGACTGAGTCATTAAACAATACCAATATATCAATAAAAACCCGGAACTTATTATTATTTATGAATCACAATTTGCCTAACGAACTAAATATAAATAAAAATGCGAATCGAACTATTATTATTATTATTATTTGTTGGGTGTGGTGCCGAGGTCGGCCCTAGCTACGTCGACCAGTTTTGGTCCATTGTAGCTCCCTTTATAGTAAGTTCAAAGTTCTCCGCTTAGTCCTGTTGACTCCAGGAACTTCCAGATTTTCTGCGCGGGGAGCATCTGTATCTCTTCCGGTTGCATAATATGCTGCCCTAGATAGATACTTCTGCGGTGCATGAGTGGGCCGCACGAGCAGAGGATGTGCATAGCAGTTTCCTCTGTCTCATGGCATAGTCTGCACATTGCGGTCCGACTGAGGCCGAGGGTAAACATATGTTTATTGAGTTTGCAGTGACCAGTAAGTATTCTGGTTACTGCACTGGTTTTATACTTGTTGAGTTGAAGCAACTCTTTTGTAAACTTTTTGCGATATCCCTTAATTAGCGCTTTAGAGTGTATTTGTCCAGAAGTGGATTGCCACTCTTGAAGTGCTTGGCGATTGCATTGAATTTGAGAATTGAATAGGCATGTTGTTTTGCAATACCACAAAATGGTTCTGGGCCACATTCAGGGGTTTCAGCGCCCCTTCTTGCCAATGCATCAGCCTTTTCATTCCCATCTATGCCTGAGTGACCCGGGACCCATCTGAGGGTAACTCTGTTGGATGTGCCCAGGACATTCAGATTATCCATACAGTCTTTGACCAACTTAGAGTTGGTCTCAAGAGAATCTATAGCCAGAAGTGCTGCTTGGCTATCTGAGTTGATGTAGATATTTTGGTTTCTAAGCTTTCTCTCCAGCATGACTTCAGCACATTTGTTGATGGCGAAGACCTCGGCTTGGAAGATGGTGGCCTCCTTGCCCAGATTGACACTCATGTCAAATCTAGGCTTAAGGCCATAGATACCGCACCCTACATCAGATCCTTTCTTGGATCCATCTGTAAACCAAACATGACTGCCCTTTTTGTGAGACTCTTGGTTTTTTAGCCACATGTCCCGGTTGGGAAGATCTATTTGGTACTGTTTAGCGAAGTTAAACTCTGTACTCATGCCATCGACTGGCATTTTCAGAGTTTTGTGTTCGAATGTCAACTCTTTGAGTTTGTTCATATATTGCGATTGCAACTTTACATTCGATTGTGTACAGAGCCTGTAGAGGCAAGATTTAGCTTCTTTTTGCACGTGGAGATATAGCGGAGCTATGTCCAACAAAGCATTTAGAGCGTCACCTGGTGCCGAATGGAAGGCTCCCGTGATGATTAGACATGCCATCCGTTGTATGCTGTATAGTTTACTCATAGTTGTCTTTTGTTTGGTTTTGTTACACCATACGACTGAGGCGTATGTTATGATGGGCCTTACCACGGCGGTGTACATCCAGAGAGCCATTTTGGGTTTGAGGCCCCACTTGGCTCCAGCCATTCGACAACATATCCAGAGGGCCATTTTGGCTTTTTGTATAATGTTGTTGAGGTGAGAGTTCCAGGTCAACTTTTGATCAATAGTGACTCCAAGGTACTTTACCTCATTTGATAGGTTAAGGGTTTTGCCATTGAGTCTGAGTTCAGTCAGCCTTTCAAGCTTCCTTTTCCTGGTAAATGGTACAATAACTGTTTTATCAGCGTTTATTGATAATTCATTTTCTCTGCACCATCTTGTGATGGTATTGAGAGCTCCTTGTAACCTGGTGGAAATTGTGTTCAGGCAGGGACCTCTTACTACTACAACAAGGTCATCTGCATAGCCCTGTGTATCGTAGTCAAGATCTGCCATGATTACAAGTAGTAGGTCTACAGCTAGTGTCCATAATAGGGGTGAAAGCACTCCTCCTTGCGGACAGCCTCTTGTAGTGTAGAAGTTGTGCGAGTGTTCGTTTAACGTTACTTTCGCACACCGGTTGGAGAGCATATATTCCACCCATCTGGTGGTTGTGATATCAACACCTTTTGCATTTAATCCTTTCAGGATGGTTGCCGTAGGTGTGTTATCAAAGGCCCCCTCAATGTCCAAAAATGCACATAGAGCTGTCTGCTTATCCTCTAGGGACCTTTCTGCCTTGTCGATCAGAGCTACTAAGGCAGATTCAGTGGATTTACCCTTTTGGTAAGCATGTTGGTTGCAGGAAAGTGGTCTAGCCACAAGATACCTAGTTCTAATGTGCTGATCGATTACTTTTTCCATTGTTTTTAGTAGGAAAGAAGTAAGACTAATAGGTCTAAAGGATTTGGGCTGAGAGTAGTCGTTTTTACCGATCTTCGGTATAAAGGTAACCTTGACCTTAGTCCATTGTTCTGGTATAATGCCCCAAGCAAAGCTTGCTCTAAATAATTTTACCAGATGCGGGATAAGGAGTTCCATGCCCTGTTGAAGCAGAGCTGGAAAAATTCCGTCTTCCCCTGCTGATTTAAATGGTTTGAATTTTTTCAAAGCCCATCTAATCTGGTTAGGCCTAAAAATGGTATTGGCCATCTTCCAGTCGCAACTATTTGCCCTGTGGATGTAGTTTTCCTTTGGGTTTGATTCACTGCCGGTGACAGGGTACGATCCTGGGAAATGGGTTGCTCTTAAAAGTTCCAGCGTCTCCATCTCTGTGGTCGTGAAGGAATTGTCTCGCTTTTTTAAGAAGCCGAGAAAGATATTTGGTGTCTTGGCAAGGACCTTGTGGATTCTCGCTCCTTTATGTGTTTGGGCGATATTCTCACAGAATCGTTTCCAAGATGCTCTTTTAGCTTTTCTGATCTCTTTGTGGTATTTAGTCAGAGCCTTCTTATACCGTTCCCACCCATACGGTGTAGTGGCCTGATTAAATAAGCGACGTGTGGAGACTCTAAGTCGTTCTAGCTTTTTGTTCCACCACGGAGTATTGTTGTTAACCTTGAGTTCCCTGACAGGACAGCTATTTTCATAGGCATTTAGAATGCCATCCGTTAGTAAGTTGTTTAAAATGTTAAGGGAGTCAGGTGTCTTGATTGATTTTGGAAAATCCTTAGCTGCCTCAGCGAGCAGGTTTTTGAAGTCTACCCACGAGGTGGCTTTGGGATTTCTAAGCCTTTTAGGCTCAGTAGTTATTGAGCCTTGTATGCTAAAGACAATATGTTTGTGATCGGACAAAGAGTTTTCATTACTGACATGCCATTTACTTATGTGTTTAGCGATTTGTTCAGTAGCAAAAGTAATATCCAGAACTTCCTGCCTAGCTTTGGTAGCGAAGGTTGGATTACAGCCTTTATTGAGTATTTGTAGGTCGTTAGCTAGGAGAAAATCTAAAAGTAACTCACCTCTTTTGTTGGTACCAGTACTGCCCCAGATTGTGTGATGGGCGTTTGCATCGCAGCCAACAATTAATTCTGTCTTGTGTTTTCGAGCG
The DNA here is from genome assembly GCA_951806755.1 of Brenthis hecate. Lineage (NCBI taxonomy): Eukaryota > Metazoa > Arthropoda > Insecta > Lepidoptera > Nymphalidae > Brenthis > Brenthis hecate. The sequence goes on along the minus strand of OX638281.1, from coordinate 4,885,473 downwards.
TAGTCGACGACTTTAGACAGTTCTTCGGTGGGGTTGGCTTTCTCTCCGGGCAGGTAGCCGAGCACACCAGTGCTCTAGTTTGACCACGCCCTCTGAGAACGGTGATTGCAGCGACCATGTCATCACTGCAAAGTTCTGTAACAGGCAAGAAATTAATACCTTTCTTAAAAACGATACAGGCCCTAGGCTTGGTGCCATTTTCGTTTGCTAGGATCTTACCTACTCCACTTAAGCCCGAAATCTTGGACTTGGCGTTAAGCCATGGTTCCTGAACCAGCGCTATATCCATGCCATGTGCTTTAAAGATGTTTTCTGCCACGGCTGTGGCAGCGATAGCGTGGTGTAGGTTGGCCTGGAGTATGTTGGTGTGGGCATCGCCAATTTGGTGTGTAGCGCTACTGGGGGCGAGCCCCATTGCGCTTGTCACATCCCTTGCTGCGGCCCTTTTGTTTATGGGGGCGCTGGCTCTTGCCTCTGGGGGTTTGTCCACCCCTGGTGTGCCCCCCTGTATGAGGAAACCTGTGCAGAGTTCCAGTCGTTCCGCTGGTCCCGGCCACAGGAGCCACGCCAGGTGCAGCTGCACCAGATGGTGAAGGCGCAGCAGCGTTGGCACTCGCTCCAGTAGCCGCGGCCCCAGAACGAGAGGTAGACGGCACAGGTCCAGAGGCAGAAGTCCCAGGATTGGGTGTGGGCTGGTTGATGCCCTTAATCCGGAACTGGACAGACTTGAAGGCCAAGTAGGCTTTCAGGCCGGTTTTTTGGAGGGTCTCAACAGATTGGTCGTCGATGGAGAGGGTGAGTATGATTCCGCCCTTCTCCGCCTTTTTGTTGAGAACCTTCCACAGCTCCGTATTAAGGCCATCATTTTGTATCCGGAGACAGGAGAGCGCTTGGTCGACGTCTTTTGACTCCGGATCGGGGATGTATACTACCCCAACCTTTGGTTTGGGCAAGTCGCTCTCATTAATGAGAGCGAGCTTGGCTCCTGGCCACGGCTGTAGGGTGGATATACAATTTTCAAGCCATTCCCTGGCGTGCTGGTTAATGCAGGTAATAAGCAGCCAGCCTGGCCTGAATGATAGCCCGCCAAAGGCGGGTCCCTTACCCTTCTCCGAAGTGGTGATTTTGGCCACGATCGCATTATAAAGTGACTGCAGCTGTGCGTCAGTCATGGGAGTGGAGTCCCTCACACCAACTTTGGAGGAAGATAAGGCCGCACTATAGGCAGCTGGAGGTGGTGGGGCCGACGGTGCTTCGCTCGACCTTTGGGACTTCCTCACTGGTTGTCCCTGTGGTGATTCCTCCTCCGAGCGGGTCCTTTTGACGGAGCGCTCGGATTCGGGTTTCGAAGCATCGAATCGATACCCCATAGCCCTGAGTTCCGCAAAGGTTTTAGCGGACAGTTCGTAGGCTTTTGCAGCCTCCACTCCCTGTCCCCTAAGAGCCTTAAGTCGGATTAAGGCTGCCCCACTCAATCTTTTACGATTGGGTCGGACAGCATCAGAGGAGATGGCAGCAGGGTTACCAGTAGGTGATTCAGGGCTTGTAGAAGCCCCTATCGCCATTTCGGTGCCTGCAGTCACCTCCATTGGTTGCGCTGACATTTGGGCGGTTTCATCCGCACCCATTGTCAGCGGCATGAGGTCCTGGCACAATTCGTCCAGGGTTTGTGACGTGGTAACGTCTTTGGTGCTTTTATTATTTTGGTCCTTACTCATATAGGTCCCACGAGCAGCTAGGGAAATAAAAATGCCCACCGACAGAGCCCCGCATGTCGATGGGAGGACTTAAAATACTATCCGATTCGTCCAGGTGTCGGATAGCCACCGTTAGCGACTGAGCTCCCCCCCAGCCACGCATCCCTCGGCACGGTACGAATAACACCTTGGATTGGGTTCTAAACTAAAGCTATACATATACGTACATATATATTTCATAGACACACTTACATAAACATACATAAACATACATATATAAATAAAAGTGAAAGCAAGCGCTCGGTGTTTTCTGTTTCGTCTATTTCCTAGTGAACTAGACCAATAACAGGGCTGGCAACCTCGTGAAGGATAGTACACCGAACTTGCCTTGGGGATCTTTGCGACAAAAGCGTCACTCTCCCCCAAGACCAACGCCACCCCACCGTCTCTGAAGGAGACAGTAGGGTAGGCCTGCGCCTACACTACCATGCGAAGCATGTCGTAAGGGAACCGTGAAAGCATAGATTCAGGCCCGCCCCGAATCGAACTAATGCATCGAGTGTTTGTCTGTCTGAGGTTTTTTTTTTAAATTAGAAACGTTCTTACTCTTGACCTTCACCTTAGCTCGAAGGCACAGATAAGGTCTACGATCTAGCGAGTTTGCCCAGGAGAAGCCTGTTAACGCGCACCTTGAATAGATTCAGGTTACATTATACCTAAAAGATGACGAATAGCGCTTAGTGCGCTTGTATTGAAGCGCCGAATTTAATTTGCTCGACCCGAAAGTTACTACCCGGACTGTAGCAGTATCCTTTATTTTGACGCTGGGAAAACCCACCATGGGGACGCTGCCCGTCGTCATAACGGATAAGGTACTGTGTGACTCCTACTCACTAAAACCCACAGCGGAACCCGTCGCCGCAGTGCAATGGGGCGTTGCAGGATCGCTTGCGCATTCACTACAACACCCCTAACTGTAGCACTATCCTGGGTTAGCGGTCATTTCGTCTGTCCTTCATTTTAAACGCTAATTATACTATATTCTTGAATCGCATAAGAAAACCGTATACTTTGGAGGGGGAGGGGGAGGGGGGGAGGTATTCATGTTAATCCTAATATAATTTCAATTATAATAGAATATTTAAAATGACATAATACTTGTATTTGACCCATATCGACTCGCCCTAAGCAGTCACGCTGTATGGCTTGCTGTAGGTCATGTGTCGATTAGTTAATTAAAATTAATCGACGTTAATATTAAGTGTCTTTTGAAAATATCGATATTACGGCTTAGTTTTTAAAGATTGCCGAAATTTTTTTAATATAAAGTATACAACAGAAATAAACTATTTATATAATTAAATGTCATACTTTATTACCATGATATCTATAATAATAAATGGAGAGCCGATTTTTTTGTTCGGTTATACTTCGATAACTATTGAACCGATAGGAATAATACTCATACCATAAGATTCAGCGTGTTTCGGAGAAGGTTTTAGTATATGATATGTTAGTGATTAATGTACTATGCAGGAAAACGCAAGAAAACACTAGTTATTATATATATAAATAATACGCGTTATTTAATCTATTAGTAAGTAATTTACTTTGACAGTTGATTTATTTGTCAGCCTACATTAGTGTACAATTATGTAGGTATTGAGGGAAATAGCAGCATGTCGCAACCATACTAGGGAGGTAAGAAAAATAGCGTTCGTAAGCAGTTAATATGAAGTATTGGTGAAAAACTTGTTGAATTTTAAAAAAGGTCTCAGCATCATTCCTTACGTCAACTTTTTGTATCGAGTTTAACATTTTCGGGTAATTTGTTAAAATTAGTATTGAAGCCTTATTAAACTCGCTAATTCTATAGTTAATTATAGGCGTGCGTGCGTTGTCAGTGCACGCAAGCACGATTATTCTGCTTTAGAACACCCGAATGGACAATTGGTTCAATATTTGAAGTTAAACTACTATAACAATTTAAAAAAAAATTGAACCTAAGATTAAATTATGTTATAAATTATAGTTTTTTTAGAAAAATAGCTGTTAAAATGCTGTTTTAGAATGATTTTTATAATTTTCATTTATTTATACCTATCGATTCAATTTGTTGTAGAGAGCTATCAATATTTAAATATTGAATTTTATGGTATGATATTCAAGTGTTAACAAGCCAAGATATATGATAATAAGTATCTCACTCCAATTGTTAAATATTTAGTTTGGTTTATTAAGTTATTAACAGCGATAGTATTTAAAGTTTTGATTTAAAAACTAAGATAAATTACAGTATCACATAATTCCATTTTTACAAAAACAGACTAGTAATAAAATTGCAATGTAAATCAGTTTCAGTGAATGCAATTTAGATTGCAACGAATGGGCAAAAATTACAGCATGTTGATGTGACCACAAGTAGCCTTTAGCTATCTACACAAAATTACAAAGCATTAATCAATCTAAATTCTAACATCATTTCCTGGCAGGTGCATAACCTTATGTAATTTCATTTCTCAAACTTTGGTGATAGTATATCCCTAAGTCTTCGGAAAACTTAATGAACGTATTGCTTATAATTAAAATATACAGTCATGAGAAGCTGTGTATTAAGAGGGGAAGATATTGTGTATTAAATAACATATTATGTTGAAAAATTTAGTACCAAATTGAAAATATTTTCCACTAGCGTTTTCCTGCGGCTCCGGCCACATAGTACATTAATATTATATACTAAAACCTTCGCCAAAACACGCTGAATCTTATGGTATGAGTATTATTCCGATCGGTTCAGTAGTTATCGCAGTATAACCGAGCAAAAAATCGGCTCTCTATTACTAAAGATTTTTGATATCATGAGTTAAATAATTAATATGTTACATACGCTATGTCAAACATCAGAGCTTTCCACCAAAATAAACTATTAGATATAGGTATAATATGATACCTTAATTGTATACAATAATCACATCTGAGTCAATCACTATCAGTTTCCATACCAGTTGCCTGAATTTCTAAACACCCATCATGTTTGCAGAATTCCTAATAATTCTGGTAGAAGATAAACGGAGACAGCTTGGTATTGAGTATTACCACTCAAGGCAGCAAGTAGTTCTTTACATCGCTGTACTATTAAGCTACATAACTATAATCCATACTAATCTTATAAATGTGAAAGTGTGTTTGTTTGTTCGTTTGTCCTTCTTTCACGTCAAAATGGATTGGTGTGGGTTTTTGTGTGGAGATAGTTAGAGGGCTGGAGAGTGACATAGGCTACTTTTTACCGCGGGAGATTAGCTAATTCCCACGGGAAAACATTTTATAATACAATCCAAAAAAATATTTTTGATCAGAATTTTTTGAAACTTGGTATTAATGCTACATTAATGCTTGGTAAATTCGTACTATAAAGGGGTAAAATAGAGGACGAAAGTTTGTATGAAACTACCTTTTCAGAGATTTTTTGTAGTTTTAGCGCGAGTGAAGCCGCGGGTTCTGCCAGTACTACATATATAACATTTATCCCTAGATGCTATTACAATGAGGAAAATGGGAAACTATCATAATTTCAGTGCGTAATAGCTTTCACCTGCGGCTTCGAATAGTACGTACGTAGATAAAAACTAACACATAAGAAGGTGCAAAAGTACTGTGGTATTTTAATAATAATCAAAGAATTTTTCGAATCGGTTTCAGAGTACTAAAAATCATACGTTTGTATAGATCTTATAATCTTAATGTAATATAAATATTTTTTTCGCTAAGTTTTTGATCACCGTTAATTGTTATAACCTATCGGTATCTTAGCTAGCATGCACGCTTGCTAATCGTTAAAATCTTGGTACCAACCGTAAAGCCGTAGATTCTGCACATGATCTCTCACCGACACGACGATGTCAGATTGCCGTCCCACCAGGCTACGAGAGTGATAAAAGTTGGTAGGACGTCTGCGTGCACATATCTGGGTGAGACCCGTTTATCTAAATATTTTATCAATTATCACCTTGTGAAATTTTGATAAAGTAAAAGTAACAAATGATATAGACGACACGTTTGGCTCATGACCTTACTTGCTGTGCCAGCGGTCGCGGGTTCGAGTCCCGCTGGGGGCATTCGTTTGTGTGATGAGCACGAATGTTTGTACTCCATATGGGTGTTTATATTTATAATATGTATATATTTAAATATATATATGTATAGTGTATCGACTATCTGGTATCGATAACACAAGCCTCGTAGCTTACCATGGAACTAAAAAAATATATTATATTATGTACCTATAGATTATGACTTCGAATTAGTTTTTAATTTTGCATTGATCACATACAGTATCATACAATTCTTTAAAATTTTATTACTTCATCTTTAATATTACAAATCGTCATTACTTAACTAATTGTACAACATTTTCATTGCGACAAAGCTTTTACTTCAGTTGTATGCTTTTACGACACTGTTACAATATGTTAACATAAATTAAGCTCGAAATTGATTAATTTAAAAGTATAATAAAAATTTCGCTTTAGTAATTAAATGTTTATATATCTGCTTATAATTATCATCTAAGTTTCATACTTGGCTGTACAATTGTTTTACATTTTTGCACGTACGTAGCTTATATCTGTCCATTATACGTATAGCTGTCTGGATTTGCCAACTACGTGTAATCCTGAGTTCGGATATACTAAAATATCAAAAAACTAAGAAAAACATAGCAAAATAAATTGCTTAAAGACTTCTTTTGAGTATTACACTTTTTGTTATTTGAACAGCTTATTTATTTTTATAGATTTTATTAGTATCATAAATTAATCAACTTTTTAAAATTAGCAATAAAATATTCAGATCTTTTATGGATGATTGAAATTTATCAGAATTTATATATTTAATTAAAGTTAATTCAGGACATCTGTTAGGATTTCCAAAATTATAGTCGTAAATTTAATAAATAATAGGTACGTTAATACATCTGAATGGCTACATACATAAACTCACTATGTACGAGATATACATATGTACACAATATTATTATGTATACGAGTTCATAGGTGTGTTAATGCCTTAACCAACCTTCAAAGGACGTTTGAATATGAAAAATAATAACCAAGATATTTAAAAATATAAAACGTATTATTTTTATTAGCTATTAAATATAAATATTATGTATAAATAACATAAATTATTATCTTATTACTAAAACTTATTTCTAAAGTAAGACCAGAGATAGAGATAATATTTGTCTTCAACGCTCTTCTCACTCGCCTGTCATCACTGCTAGGAATTCTGAAAATATGATATTTTAGTTTATTTTAAGTTTATATTGTTAATAAAAATAAACTTGCTAAGCATTTAGTTTTTGATTTTATTTTGTAGGAACAATGACCTGCTTAGTTGCTGCGGCTTTGCCCGTATATGACCTACATACATATATTACATACATGATTGTCTGTGTCAAAGTTAAGGATTTGCTACGTTGTATAGCTTATATTTGATAATAACAGATAACATATTTGTAAATTTAATTATTATAAAAATAATATCATTTAATATATAAAAAAATGGTTAAAATGGCTAATATTTGAGGCATGCTATTAAATAACTTTGTTTAAAATACTGATCTGTGCCTCAGTTAACAGATAAAAAAATATTTAAAGTATCATTTTATTTGTAAACAAAAAAAATCATTTACAATTTAATTTACGGTTGAATTTTTATCAATTACGGTCTTTTTAAATTGATTTCCATAAATATTCACACAGTTACATTAATATGAGACCTAATAGAATTAGCGCAACTGTCAAAACTTCGAATAAGATTCAATAATTAATTTTATGTTACGAGTATAAGTCAAAGTTCTTATTCGCTAATATTATATATTTTATACAAAACAATAACTATAATTAAGTAAATTTGATTAAAAGTTATAATGAAATTTTTATACTAATCATAATATTATATCTTTTAAATTCATTATTAATTTTAAAATTCACTATTATTTAGCGTTATTTGTAATTTTATTTATCAATATTAAATGATAAACCGAATTATTTGACAGCTTTGATAAGTGAAACGATATCACTGATTCCGCCATTATCACTATCTTATGATACAATCAAAAATCGTCACAGATAATAATCTATTTATAAAATTTCTTTAGTTTAATAGGCTGAAATATAGATATTGCACTCAAATTGGACTAAGTATATAAGTCCAATTCCATCCATTTTCAAGAGATGCTTGTTCAGAATGTTGGTAAAAAAAATATCGGTAAAAATCCACACTATCTACATACATATACAAATAGGCCTTGGTCTACAAACAAAACATTTAGTACCTTTTTCTCTTCTGCTTTTCAACCGATTTTTTTATTCAGTAGCTGTTGACGAGCTTTAGTTTTATCAATAAAAAATGATTGTGATCGAACTTCAATCATTGAGCGAACACTGTTATAAATGTGAAAGTTTCCCGGTCTTCCTGTTTTTTGTTTGTTACTTTACCAAGCAGCTTTTTACTGCTGAACAGGTTTTGATGAAATTTGTCGGAAGGCCGTAGGCTGCCTTTTATTCACGCCCCGCTAATCTCGCAAGCGGAACTGCGGACTAACGCTAGTTCCACACAAATTCCACTTCTCAGGGCAATAGCTTTTTAATTGAGTTAGAAGTAGTTTGGTGTTTATTTTTAGTTAAAAAGGAGTCTTTTAAAAGGAGTATTTTAACAAACCATCAAAATCAACTGTGCCCGATCCATCTGCATCAATCTCTGTTATCATCGCCTCTAATTCGTCTGCTGATAACGTGTTGTCCAGTTCCTTGAAAATTTCTTTTAACACGTCCGTCGTTATGTATCCATTTCCTATGATATGAAAGAATAAAACAATTAATAATCTATATATGCATTATATTTACCTCATTACCTAGGATTTAATAAAATTTGTGTATAAGGGCTCCATAAGCTTTATAATAACTACTATATTTTGTTTTAAGACGAGAGTAAAAAATAAAATGGTGCTAATACTATAATGTGGTACTATAATGTGGTAGCGTGCGCATAGTTTTTAACGAAGTATACTTCATTGTCCACTCATCATATGGTACATGATAAGTATGTATCTAGTACATTCGATGAAAACTAAAAAAATTTTTAGTCTCTACTAGAGACTATTTTTAGTTTACGTTATATATGTATAACGTTTATACTTTAAGGAATCATAAAAAAATAAATAAAAATAAAGCTTAAGATGGCTCAAACACAAAGGATCGAAGTAATGTTATGTAAAAGGATATAATATTTTGAAGCATATTTTAAAAGATATGGAAGAAAATTACGAAAATACATCTCGATTATCATCAACACGCGTTTCACATCATTGTAAGTAACTATCGTCGTATCGACAAATGAAGATTATTAATATTATTAATAATAATAATTATTATTATTAATTATTATTATTATTAATTATTACTCTAGAGCTCCATGTTAGAGCGATCTGGAAAAACATTGCGAGAAATATCATTCGACAATTTGCACGTGTGTTACTGCTTGTACTCTACAATTACCTTCTCTATCATAAAGCCGAAACGCTTCTCTCAGTTCAGCAAGCATGGCCTCAGCGTCTAATTCTTCAGTCAAAAACCTAGATGCCAACGAACAGAATGACCTAAATTCTAACTCTCCAGTAGCTGTAAAAAGTTAAATTCATATAAATGTTAACTTTCTTTAGTTAATACTTAAGTTTAATTATTAGAACTGTACGTAAAATATTATAGTACGTTATTTATAAACATTTTTGACATAATTTATTATAAAAACTTTCCCATACGAACTTTCACCCCATTTTCACCCCCTTAAGGGTTGATTTCCAGGATAAAAACTTCCCAGGGTGTTCAACTATCTTCTTACCAAATCGAGCTTATTCGGTACCAACAAACAAACAAAAAATCTTTCTTCTTTATAATATTAATAAAGATAATAAATTATGTCAAAATATAAAATTGAGAGTTATTAGACTAAATTATTAAAAATGAAAATTAAATTATTAAAAAACTTATTAGAGACTAAAAACTAAAGCTTTCTGAAAAATTGAGATTAACCTAAAAGTACAGTGTATTATACAATATGTATGTACTTATATATGTATATATGGAATACAAGGCAGTTCGCTAGTGTTTCTATTTTAAAATTTTACCAAGTGACCATATTTATAATCTGTTTGTTTTTTTTTTTATATTTACTTCGAACCTTAATTAATACAATAATTAAAAATGTCAATGGAATACGTATTTAATTTTTCTCTATACTATTCCAATATAATAAAAAAAAAATAAGAAATAATCTATTTATTTCATCAAAATCTAAAACAATGTGTTTGCTTTAGATAGCTAATATAAAATTCGAACACCTCACTATCGCCTCTACAGCCGTGATCGTCTAGTGGTTAGGACCCTACGTTGTGGCCGTAGTAACCCAGGTTCGAATCCTGGTCACGGCAATGTGCAAACATTGTCACGGAGAGGCTTAATTTTACTTTTGTCTCATACATGCTTAAAGCTAACATAGTATACTTTTATATCACTTTTCTATACTTATAATTTTAGTTGGTATAAAGCCAATAACTATTTTTGAAGACTAAGAAGTACTAGCGCCATCTATATTTGATTTCACGAAACTTTATGAGAAGTTTCTCCATAACGTACAATCAGCGCCATCTATTATCATATTTATATATTACAAGAAAGTATAAAAAGCTTACCATTTTGGTCGTATTCTTGAATAATTTCCGTAAGGGTCTCGTCATCTAATTCGTGGCCAAGCATTTCTAAAATCGTTCTAATCATATCTGTTCCGATAACTCCTTTCTTTTCACGGTCAAACGTATCAAATGCCTTCTTGAGCACTATAAAACAAATAAATTAAGAATAATTAATGTGATTAACTTTTAAAATAATGCAATATTAACAAAAAAAAACCTAGAAAGTCTAAATATGTTAATTTTTTTTTAATTATTTTATGCATATTGAAATTATATTTGCCAAAATTAAACTTGCTACCAACAGACAACTACCTACCTATTATAGATTACATAACTGTAATAAAATAATTTTATACTCCTCAGGGAGCCATTTTCTCATGAAGTTTACAGTTCATTAAAATGATATGGACTTTGATTAATAATAGCAAGTAATATTAATTAACGGATAATCTTCCAAATCAAGCAACCATTTTGAGGGAAGCATGAATTTAATGAAATTGCTGTAATTTCATTTGTTGCTCAATTCGTCAATCTACGCTCAGACTTTATAAACAGAGTAGTTTTAAGACTAAAGAGTTATGTATTGTATACATTGTAAAATAACGAAAAAAAAAGAACTTTAATACTACGATGATCTGATTCTAACAATACGTTAAATCATAGGAAGACATATCCATACATACATTAATGCCAGTTTTTTATTGCGATACGTATATAATGTATTATAAATGTTATATGTGTAGGTATAAAAATGTGTTAACTGGCAGAAATCGTAGAAGAAAAAGTCGGAAAAAGCGACAGTTGAATTTGCTTTATGGACGTGCGTTGCCTAAAGAATTTGAAATAAAGCAATGTACTTATGGCAAAGACACCTAGGAACGCCATCTACAAGAGTAAGTCGCTACTTTTTTTAATTATAAAGCATTACGCCTTCCACAACTAAAAAATATATCTATTATGACTTAATCCCTCCACGACCGCGGACACGCCGGCGTACAGTTAACAATAGATTTCTTAGAAATTTAATTAATTTCTTAGAAATTTACCTGGAGTTGTTAATTCTTCTATCTATAGAACAATACAAATGTATATGAAAATATAAATTTGGTGAAGATCATACAAGATGTCAATAATAAAATCTTGTAAAGATCAAACTAAATTAGCTTTCACTATAAGCAATGATCAACAAATTGAAATTTTTGGCACACACTCAATGTAAACAGTCTTTTGTAGGTCATTAGCTCTAAATGAAGGTGCAATCTACGTACTATATGTATATCGGCTGGGCGTATTTTTATCCCTGATATGACCTAGGACAACAAATTGATTTCTGATAAACAATAAACAACTAGAGTATGGGTGATATAAATAAAATAAAATTAATACGCCATAATAAGGTTTCAAAATGGATTAAAAAACAAACAAATTTGAGGAGGAAGATCAAAAATGACTTCGAACGACTATAAAACGAGGATCTTTTCACAACGCATGTATTTTGTACCTAACTTATTAATTGGCATGTAATGATTTTAATTTAAACTAAATAAAATTATTAGTTCTGCGAACATTAGACATCGAAGCACACACTTCATTTTGAGCTATTCTGCTCACGCTGAAGATGGTCATCAGATCTTCACCAAATTTTTATGAAACGAATTTAAAGTTACTACCTGTCAAATAAAAAAAATAACTATCGAATTTAATAGGATAAGGTACCAAATGGCGGAGATATCCAGCACTTTTTGCCTCTTTTTGAAGGAAGTACCCCTCCAATCAAAAATCATTTTTTTTATTAAATCGAAAAACCTGTATACTAAGTTTCATCCAGATCGGTTGTAAAATACGACCTGTAGAAGAGTACCAAGAAACTATCAGAGGAAAGAAAATTTTGCCAGACTTTAAATAGAGACACTTCGCTCGCTCGGTCTATTAGAATTCGGAGGTTCTAATTGCATTCTAGAACTTTTACTTTTATATGGTATTAAGAAAAAGGTTTCGAAAATGCTTATTGTACTGAATAATACCTAAAATTAGATCCAGAAGACCTAAAAATTACTTAGATTTTAAAATTTTTGAACTAACTTCAATTTTGATTCAAATTAATTATTTTTAGTCGGTAAAATTAAAAACTGACAAATAATAGGTATTGATTACTATTTAGAAAAAATGATTTTGTTTTGGAATAAAGTCAATAATGAAAAATTCTATTATGAATAATGATTACCCCATTTAAATTGAAAAAAAACTATTATACTCAAACACCGTTTAAGATAAAGTGAAAGTTGATATTAAGTTTTTTCCAAGATTTTATGAAATTATGAACGTAATTTCTCTATCACTAACTAGAACATATTCATTGTATTTAAAAAAAAACTATAAATTTTAAATAATAATATATTAAAATGGTAAAATAATTACTATAAATGTTATAATTTTAACTAGAGTAAATATTGACTTACTTTGAAGCTGATTCTGGTCGAGCTCATCCTAAAAAAAAGATTAAAAAAATTAGAGCGAATACACTAAGTTTTGAAATATGTAATAATTTTTTTCATTATATCCTTATTTATATAGTATAATATTTTAAAATTAATAACAGAATTTCTAACCATTTTACTCTCTCAAATAAACCGTATACGTTGTGACACTAAGACAGATGTAACAAACGTTGTCTTGATCCACTTTCCTGCAGTTTATATATCTTCATTTTGCTTGACGCATTACGGCAGGAAAATTTCAGGGGTGCCAAACAAATACAAAATATTAAATAATACATTTGATTAATTATTATCATTATAACAGGCAAAACTCCTGAACATTTATGATAGCAATAACGATAGTAATTTTTACGGAAGATTTAATATAACATACTCGTAGAATTCCGCTATTGCTAAAATATTCTAATTTTTTACTAATTTGTTTTCCTTTTTAATAATAGTAATTAATGATTTCGTGGGTATAGATAAATATTAATTTTAGGGTTGAATTTGAAAAAACCCTTCCTTTGTGTTGGCCTATATTATAAAAAGCCTTACGCATAATTTTACGTTTACAGACTTAGTCGCTTATATTTATGCAATATGTAGGTATGAACCTACGCCGAGTAGGTAACTTTTTTCATATACGCTAATATTCAATGAAACTACATAAAACTACATTACACCACCACACTACATACACCACTCACTGACTCATATCAAAATACGAAATACGTTCTTTCTACGTGAAAAACGAACAGAATCAGAAGTATTTCACGTCCATTATATCATTTTATGTTTAGGTATATATGGATATATTGAAACATATTCCATATTTCCATTTGGGCTTTCAGGCTTCTCTTGAACATTAAGATAGTAAGTATAGACCCCCTCCCCTCCCCCCAACGTGCTTTCATCTTATCCTGGTGGGGGGGACTCAGTAATACCCCGCAATCCAGCCGGGCGCGAAGCTAAGAAACACACCTCCCAGAGGTGGCCCATCTAGGTGGGCGGTGTGCTATGCGTGTTGCTCCTGGTACTTCTCTGATAGCAGAGTGGACCATGGAGCAACCCCCTGGTTATTGTGGTCTGCTTCGGCAGACCTGCCGTCGGGGCGTCGTGGTTGAATACATAAGCGATCCTGCGATGCCCCATTAAGACGGGGGAGGTTCAGATTGGTTTTAGTGGGTAGTATTGGCTTTTCCGGTGAATCTCTCACCTCTTGCCTAAGCCCTAAATGCATTTTCCAACGTCAAAAAAAGTAAGTATAGGTTTATTTTTCACTAGCGGCTCACCCTCGCTTCGCTCGGGTTCGCCTCTAAAAGATAAGAAAATATCTAATAGAGATCTATTAGTTCCCACGGGAACCGTTCATTTTTCTAGTAAGTACTAAGCTGTATAAGTTATTATAGTTTTTTAACTATCCCACGGTAACTATTTAATTTTCCGGGATAAAAAGTATCTAAGATATTGCCCGGTGATATAAGGTACCACCATGCAAAATTTCATTTAAATCGGTCCAGTAGATTCGGAGATTAGCCCATACAAACAGACAAACAGACAGAGAAACAAAAAAATTGAAATGAATCTGGATTTGTTCTATTTGTCTTTTTACATCCCCCTGACTCGGTTTTTAGCATTTTTTTGCTATGTACAGCCATTCGACCTCTACTGTTTTATTATAGTATAGATTACATTGATGCAAAGAATATACACTGCGTGCCCACGACGGTTATTATTTTTTGTTATTTAGTATTAAGTTATTTTTATTGAATTAGAATAGTTAAAATCTAAGTTAATATAATTAATTTGTATTTGTTGCAATTGACAACCCATTTTCATTGCTCGATACGCCAGGAATTTCACCGTGATGTTAATGATAGGGCCAAAATTAAACTAATTATAGTCTACAAAATATATGATGTATGTAACATTACTACTGCTTTTCATGTTTATATCGGTTGCTGTTATTGTACTGCGCTACTTGTTTACAAAGAAATAAGATGCTACTAAATTAATATCTTAATAAATAATGATAAAAATAGACTTCGACACAGTCCCGTGTGTGTTCACCTTCTTATTAAGTTTGTACTATCGACTCACCCTCGAATCGCTCGGGTTCGATCCTGGGTAGGTACTTTTTAATGGTTAGTATGGAATAGATAGACTATATATTATATATTTAATTTTTTCCAACTTAATCTTGACGCACTGTTGGAGATGGTAGTCTGCCTCTATTGAAAATAATCCGAAGTAGTGATTCCCATACAAAATAACCAGTTCTGAACTTTTCGATTTTCCAGCTGTTTTTATGGGTTTTCCCTATTTTTTTATACTTAAAACACTCCTGATACACTCCCAACAAAACGAAAAAAGAATTAATCAAATCTTTCTGGCCATTTTTGAGTTTTAGCGAGACTAACGAACAGCAATTGATTTTTATATCCATATGTATATACTAAATACTCACCCTCGCTTCGCTATAATTCGTCCCTATGTACGTTTTAACGGTTAATATGGAAATATAAATAGATATTAAAAAATTTCATCAAAATCTATCCAGTGGTTTTCCCGTGATGCGGTAACAGATAGACAGACAAGAATTCTAAAAAGTATAGTTTCGGCCTCTGTATTGATAATAAAGTGTATTTCAATAAGATTTTCCAAGAAATATGTAATGTACAGATTCGTCTTAGTTACAATTTTTAACCCCCGACGCAAAAGAGGGGTGTTATAAGTTTGACGTCGTAGCTCTCAAACGGATGGACCGATTTCGATGCGGTTTTTTTTTTCATTTGAAAGCCAGTTTCCTTGCGGTGGTTCTTACCTATGTTTGGTTAATATCAGTCCAGCAGCGTAAGAGTATCAGCTCTTTTCCAAAATAATGTAAGGCATTTTGGCGTATGATGACAATTAATTTGCGTAGGGTGTTTTTTAATTTTTTATATTATAGTATTATTTTTTTTTATATTATAGTTATTATAATTTTTTATATTATAATTATTATAATTTTTTATATGTAGATGTATTATGTATAGATGTATGATGATGTGCCCATGGTTAGTCTCAGTGAGATCGGATGCTGTGACCGAAATCGGTTCAGAGGTCATTATTATAATTCAACTTTTAAGTTAAGTATTTGAGCTTAACTAGTTATTTTGGAAACTCTGATTTACAATTACTTTTCGTAGATAAAATTGGCTTTGTTATTGTTTTGATGTCTAACAAATTGGCTCAATAGACAGTCAATCATGTCACGTCACAAATAACAGAGATCAAAAACTTGAAAATGTATTACTATTTTTATTTGATAAATCCAATCTAAACAAATAGACATATATTAGTTACTAGCATTGCCCGCGGCTCCACCCGCGTTCAGATGTCCAAAAACCAAATTCTTAGGTTTTACATCTTAGTATACTCTTACAGTGCAGTTTTTGTGTTTTTTCTCAGAAATGAGACATTTTCTTGCGGTAAAAAGTATCCTATATGTTGACCCGGATAACCAGCTATCATCATACTAAATTTCATCAAAATCTGTCCAGGGGTTGTCTCGTGACCCGGTAACAGACAGACAGACAAAAATTCTAAAAACTATAGATTCGGACTCTGTATCGATAATAATGTCTATTTCAATTAGATTTTCCAAAAAATATCTAATGTACAGATTCGGCTCAGTTACAATTTTATTATATGTATAAATTTTGAGCAAATATATATTGTCACTGTGATGAACTATAGTTACCAAAATTTGTATATTTCTTTGATGTATTTGAGCATTCTCAAATTATTAAAAAATACCTTGTATCCTTCGAAATGAGCCCTTCCATTCGATATGTCTTAATAAACTTGTTAAAAATGATTTTTGATTTTATTTATGCACTTTGGACTACAAAAATTATTAGAAGCTATTGATCTTCAAGCTAGATACATACTTATCATGTGTATTGAAGTATAAAACAAGTAACTAAGTAGTATAAAACAAGTAACTATGTGGTATATGGACAGACAGACTTAAAACAAACAAGTCGTCTAACAATTTTGATTTTACATAAGTCCGGAACCCTAAAAATGCAATAGTGTTGCTATTTAGTTATATTATACAAAGGTACAGACAAAATATAAGCAAATATGACTATTTTTAAAAGCTTTTATTTAGCTTGCAATGTTTGTACGAATGTTTGTTTGGGGTCTTCCAAGTGAAAATCTTGCAAGTGAATTTTAAATCAGTTATCCTTAAATGGTGACGCTCAATCATTGCAGTAATGAAGACAATAGTGAAGACCTGGAACGAAATAAAGCGCCAAGCTCTAGACCGACCGGGATGGCGACGCAATATGGACCCTTTGCCCCATCTAAATTCAAAAAAATTCTAAATATTTTATTCAGCATTAAATTATTACAATTTTTTACTGAATGTCATATGTCTACTACCAGTTCGGAAAGAAGAAGCCTCAGACCTGAGAAGAACTGGCGAAAGAAACTCAGCGGAACTAATATTATTTCATTTTTTTTTTATAAAGTTAAATTATAATTTACAATATTTCTACCAAGTTGAAGTAGCCTGGAGGCGATCATTTCATTCCCAAGGTGTGCCGTCTTCTATAAAATCATTTATTGTATAATAGCCTTTAGCACACAAACGTTCTTTAACAATCTTTTTGAATTTGGCGATAGAAACCTTTTGGACATTTTCTGGGATCCTGTTGTACAAGCGTATACATTGTCCATAAAAAGAATTACTGAGTCCGTCTAGGACCTTATTGATTAACGGTGATTCTCAACCGATTGAGCTGAAATTTTACATACACGTTTAGTTTAGATGACAATGTATGGTTAGATAAGTGACGTCATTCTAAATCCAACATGGCGGACTTCCAACGATGGCGGACTATGTTTTTAATGCACCCCTATGATATGGATATCAAATGAAAGGGTTTGTTGAGAAGAAAACGAATAAATACCTAAAATTAAAAAAAAAATACTTTAAATTAAATCAAACCCATTTATTACATTACATAATTTATATGATATAAAAGCTTTTCAAAAATCCTTTTTTTTTTTGAATATTAAATTATTTACAATTAAATTAAATATCTTTGTGTCATATGTAAAACTCCAGTTTATGTACTCAAGGAATCGATACTTTCCGCGTCTCGGCATGATTCGATTTCCGCCCGTGGGATTGGCCTGACGACAAGGAAAATTAAAACCTTAAACGAATTACGCCGCGCCCTCGCCATGTTGCTTTGATTTCTACGTTTTATCTAATAAATATTGCTTTTACTTTACCTTTTTTGCTATTATAGGTAGGTAAATTATGATTTTTTATAGAAAACTTGCGACTAGGCTCGCAAAAATAAAATGGCGCCCAAGTCGCAATTTTCATTATAGGTACCCTCATTTCATGTGACTGGCAGCGACTTCAAAAATATCTGATAAGGTATCTATAGTAAATGAAAGTCCCCGTTCAGTTATTTTTTACCTTTTAGTTTTTTTGAAGAAAGTCGGTTTAATTATTTTTTAAATTACTTTTTTATGTGAATATTTTACAGTTCCAGTATTACATATTAATGTTACATACATACATGTCGAATTGATAAGCTGCTTTTCCATCGATAAGCTTAGAAAGGCTTAATCACTATTATATAGGTACCAACTTGTGATAATATCTAAATATTTACCACACGTGGTTCTTTTCATTATTAAACAAAAAAGTAGACTGTACTTTTTTCTAATTAGGTACTAAACAAGTGACAAATCGACGTATAGGGTGTGGGGGTTATTAGACCGCCAAATTTCCAACAGAAAACGGAATAACTAGACCAGGTCCAAACTGGTACTCGAAACCAGGGCTTCCGCAGATGCTAGCCATTAGACTTACGATACAAGTACTAAATTTATGTATATACTAGCGACTCACCATCGCTTCGCTCGTGTTCATCCCTAGGTTG
The DNA here is from genome assembly GCA_951806755.1 of Brenthis hecate. Taxonomy (NCBI): domain Eukaryota; kingdom Metazoa; phylum Arthropoda; class Insecta; order Lepidoptera; family Nymphalidae; genus Brenthis; species Brenthis hecate. The sequence goes on along the minus strand of OX638281.1, from coordinate 4,866,593 downwards.
ATTCCCCATACAAACTTTCATCCCCATTTTCACCCATTTAAGGGTTGATTTCCGGGATAAAAAGTATCCTATGTCCTTCCCAGGGTCTCAAACTATCTTCTTACCTTTAATCTAAATCGGTTCAGTAGATCCAGAGATTACCCCCTACAAACTCACAAACTCACAAACTTTACCTCTTTATAATATTAAATTAGATTACTAGATATTTTTTTAGTCTTGTTTGAATTTATATTAATATAATTATACGGAAAAGCAGATATCGAAGTAAAAAGTCACTATAAATACGATGTATAGCTTCTCCGTTAAATAAAATTTGTAAAGACAAAGTATAAAAAAACAAACTACAATTTTATACTTTTTATTTTTTATAGCCACATAAATATTGTCATTTTTATTTTTATCTCGTATTGAAGCTTTTTTCAAGAGGAAAGAGCTTATTTCCTCATTATGTACTTATCGTAGCGTAAAATTGTCTTCCAACACAAGTATTTTTATACAAAAGTCAAGAAACAAGAAAAATGAGAAGTTTTCTTACATTTTGTTGCTAGAGTGGAAGTAAAAAGTTCGACAATACATTCTAAGTATCACCCTTACATTATATACCCGAAAGTTAGTACTTGTTTACACTGTATCAATATGTATTTTATGTGTGTGTTTTTTTATATGTGTGTACTGTATATATTATTTTATTACTTACTAGTGACTCACCCTCGCTCGGGTTCGTCTTTAGGTGACATAATTTTTTTTTATGAACCGATTGAAATGAAGCAAACATTAAATGTTAAGTTAAGCTTAGCACAATACATTAGCGAAAACCGCACCCAAATCGATTTAGCCGTTTCTGAGATTAGCGCACACAAACGCACAAACAAACAGACAAACATTCTAAAAATCATTGTTTTGGGTTCTGTTGAGTTGATAAAGATAATAGTTTTTCTTACATATATTCCATGTACAGACAGCGATAATTTACAATTTTATTATGATACCAGCGACTCACCCTCGCTCCGCTCGGGTTCGTCCCTAGTGACGTTTTAACGTTTAGTATACCTAGAATTCTCAGAGATGAAATATTGATAGTAAAAAGTATCCTATATGTTGACCCGAATAACCAGATATCATCAAAATCTGTCCAGTAGTTTTCGTCGTGGTCCTTTCCCAGACAGACAGACAGATATACATATAGACAGATAAAAATTCGAAAAACTATAGATTCGGCCTCTGTATCGATAATAATGACTATTTCAATAAGATTTTCTAAAAAATATTTAATGTACAGATTCAACTCAGAATTTTATTATAGGTATGTATAGATGATACGGGTGTCTCGAAATTTAAATTTTTCATTTGAATCAGTTAAATAAAATTGAAGTGTATTTTTTTATGTCAAAATAATTATTGCTTTTTGCTAAATGCATATGAAAAATTTCATACGAAATTTATTTGCTTCAGCTAATCTTCGAAACGGCTGGACTGATTTGATGGGACTTTCAATGGCAGATAGCTGATGTTATATCTGTATAACTTATATATATATATATATATATATATATATATATATATATATATATATATATATATATGTGTGTGTGTGTGTGATGTAAAATGTTCAGGTTTGGCCCTAGGTACGTTTTGACGTTTGCTATAGAATAGATTTTTTTCCCATTTTTTTTTCGTGAATTTTTCCGATGTTTTAATAGTTATTCGGCTATTCGAGGTGAAGACAAATCCAACAAAACAAAAATCATAAATATCGATCCTATAGTTCTCGAGTTATAGGTGTTGTAACAAATTTGACTTTGTTTTATATACATATATATATATATATATATATATATATATATATATATATATATATATATATATATATATATATATATATATATATATATATATATATATCAAATTTATGTAATAAATATAAATGTCAAAAATTTTATAAACAAAAGAGTACATATATATGCATGTATTTTAAAACTAAATGAAGCAAGCTTTAGTAGTAGCCCGAGAGCTCGTGACGAATTTTGGGAAGGTCCTTTTGGCAAGTTGAAATTGTAAAAAAATATAATAAAAATGGCGAGTCCAGTCCCGCGAGCCTTGTATAGCTGTAGCGGTTATTCCGTTACTGCGCAGTAAATAACATTTGCAAAAAAATATCAAAAAAAAACATTTTTTGGCAACTTGATTTTAATTTAATCTTTTTATTTAGTTTTCATATAATTCAAAAAAAAGAACCCCAGATGTTTTTGTCGATTATAAAGTATTGCCAGACCTTTCCTTTCTACAAAATGAAATCAGAGAAAATGTACAGATTAAATTATTTTATTTGCTGTAAAATTAATAACATTTTCACCGCTTGTTAAATCACACATACAGATGTGACAAATAGTTTCATAATTACTCTGTACCTATTTTCATTAATTATAAAACGGATTCGCTCTGCGAATGCAATGAACATCGACGTGATAATTGATGTGCACACTGCACTTATCATTACGTTACAGAAATAGAATATTCAATTTTAATACATATTTTGTAAGTAATAAGGATCTTTATGAGGAAATGAATACAATATTTGAAAGGTGCACATTTTCAATCTACATATCTCATATTATTGGAATAGAATATAAATTATATATGAAGATTAGAATATTTTGTTAATTTGTACAGTATTAAATAAAACTATCTTTTCGGATTTTTTTGCGAATTTATTTTGATTGTTGTTTCCCGACGTTTCGAATGCTTTACAACAATCATGGTCACGGGAGAGAAATGTACAGTATTAGTAGTAGTAGCAGTATTCAGGCCTTTTTTTACGTCCCACTGCTGAGCACGGGCCTCCCTTCAATACGAGGAGGATCAGGTCATAGTCCGCCACACTGGCCAAGTGCGGGTTGGCGGACTTCACATGTCTTTCGAAAACTTGTTAGGTTCTCTCAGACATTCAGGCTTCTTCACGATGTTTTCCTTCACCGTAAGACAAGTGGTAATCATGTTGGAAATGTACATGTCTTTAATAAAATTTAAAAAAAAACCTATTTTTTTTTAATTTATAAAAATCTTAATTGACACATTTGTAGGGTTACGTAGTTAAAGGATAAAAGTGGAACCCTTATCTTATGTGAGCTTGACATGAATTACAATAGCTTAATCAAACAAAACTAAAATAAAAGCACTCCAAAAAACGTGTAAGTGAGGGGTGAACAAAAATTGAATATGTGTAAGCTTGTATGTGTATATTTTTCAATAGATCCTTAAAAGCGGATGTCCTTTAAAAAATTGAGTCAACTTTAAAAAAAAAGATTGGGAACAGTTTTCATAAGATTTTGAAAATTGTTTTAGTATATTTAGAGCAAATCTCTATATACTTTCGTTTACCTTCTTTGTTTATTTAGAAGCTTTATAACTAGCTTCAATTGTATATTATCTAAGAAATGCTTTAAATTATAAACATACTTTTGTATGGATTTTTTTTTAGATTTAACTCTACTAAACAAATGGTGGAACAAAAACCCTAGGTGCGTGAGTCACACTCGTCAGATTTTAATTTCTTTTAAGTGAAAAGAACCGTAATTATAATAATAGTTACAATAAAATAGTGTAATTTTTTAATACTTTTTAAATATAACGTGTAGAAAGACTTATTAAATATAATTTTTATTACTCACGTGTGCTTATGCAAATCTAGAGAAACCGGCCAAGTACGAGTCGGACTCGCGCACGAAGGATTCCGTACCATTATCTATAAAAACGGCAAAAAAATCACGCTTGCTGTATGGGAGCTCCTTTAAATATTTATTTTATTCTGTTCTTTAGTATTTGTTGTTATAGCGGCAACAGAAATACATCAACTGTAAAAATTCGAACCGTCTAACTCTCACGGTTCCTGAGATACAGCCTGATGGAAGACGGACAGATAAACGGACGGATAGCGGAGTCTTAGTAATAGGGTCCCGTTTTACCCTTTGGGTACGGAACCCTAAAAATTCTAGGTTCTTTATAAATCAGCCTACAAATTGGTCTAGTTGCATATTAAAGTGATTTTTATTGTACAATAATTTTATTTCTTTTAGTCACTTAAGAAATGCTTTATACTAGTTTCTGCCCGCGACTTTGCTCGTGGATACCTCATTTTTCACTTTATTTGCCTGAGTTCTATTAAAAATATGACTGTTTTGCATTACAACAAAACAGGTATTATGTGTAGGAGAAAACACACAGCATTGAGATGAAGAAAGCAGCTCTGTGATCTGTCAAAACTATCAAGAATACAGATTAAAACATACCTGAATCCAATAAAGTTTGATATTTAGGTTACCAGAGGGCGCAGGCATCTGCGCAGGCATCTGCTTGCCGCCTTTTCCGCTGTCAAGTGTCATAGCGTCTTCATCGCCAGCAAGCACCTTGAATCAATGCTGTGTGTTTTCTCCTACACATAATACCTGTTTTGTTGTAATGCAAAACAGTCATATTATGTGTCTCCAAAAACACACAGCATTGAGATGAAGACCTGTTTGATATCTGCTGGTGACCAGAATTATATGCACAAAACGCTATGTGAATGAATAAACAATTAATTATATAATTATCAGCTAAGGACCTCTTTAATTGTTTATATATTTTATGTAACTTATTTCATGTAATCAAAATATCACTAATTTGACTTAGGAAATTACTTATTAAAACAACATGATAAACAAACAAACACTTTAAGTGCACCTTGCACCACTTTACACCTAGTTCCATAAAATTCAAATCTAATAGGTCCATTAAAATAATTCAAATTAATATTTTAGATAACCATAGGCATAAATTTCTCTGAAAAGATAATAATTACTTACACCCTGTGTAATAACACATAAATAATTCAATTTTTAATTATAAACCAAAACCAAAAATTGAAATCAATTATTACTCTATAATATTAAGCAGTCTTAAAATTATTATCTAATAAATCAGTACAATCACTGTTAGAAGTGAAGGATTTATTTACTTATCTATAGTAAAATTTCTTAAATGTTTCTAAACATCTCTCTAGCTCTAGAATCTCCTCTATTTGTCTATTGTTTAGCCATCTCCGCGATGCTACAGTAGACTTGATGTTACCTGAGGACTCATCTATTTTGGCCTGCCTAAACACTGAATGCAGCCACCCGGAAGTGACAGGCTCTGCCGACTTCACTTGTCCTATAACTGTGATAAAAAGACATTGCAAATCCTTTCCCATCTTGCATCTGACCTCCGAGGCCATCTGCGAGCAGGGATGTAAGGAGCCAACCAGATTGTCTAAGTTACTGAGCCAGTCTTAGAACCAAACCCTGGTCACAATGTTATGGAATTTTTACCTCCTTAATTAACTCTATCATTAGAAAGTCCCAGAAGAGTTAGATCATGCCACCTACAGCGTGAAGCTAGTAACAATATTAAGGCTGTCTCTCTACCCTTATGAAACAATGAATCAGAACATGATGTTGAATTCAACCAGTTAAATACATATTAACATCCCATATGGGCAGTTTAGCTTCTTGTGGTTTAGAAAATTAAATTTCTTTTAAAACCTGATGAATTAATAAGCTTTTTGGTAGATTCTCAATTGTGGCTGAACAATAAGTAGATATGGCTAATTTATGTTATAAAATCATTCTGTATGCTAACTTATTCTTTACATAAAGCTTAGCTATCAATCTGGCTAAATCCTTCATTTCTGGACTTTAACTATTGACATTGATATCCCGGCACCATAATAACCATTTTTTTAATGGAGTACTGGAAGAATTCAATGTAGCTCGACACCAACTCCAATGAAATAGTTGCTTTTTATTCTCACTCCACTCTATTATTTGGACTGCCCACCCCCAATTTTTTAAGCCTCAAAATTAACTTGTCTACTTGTGGTGGGCTTATTACTATCATCTCATCAACAAGAACCTTCCGCAGGTTCTTTACGAGAACGGGATTGGCCAGAACTCTCGTTTGAAGGTCTGGATACCAAAAACATTGGAGCCCACTGAGGCACTATCAGAAAGTACGTTTCCCTCGCCTCATTAAATTGTGCTAAGACTAGTAATTAGACTGGGAAGTGGAAACTCCCATACGACTTGAAATACCCAATCACGGCTATCCGCCGCACTTGGCGTCGCAAAAATGAAATGATCTCTCATTTGAGTCAAGCGATACATAGGCCTCTACGACGGTGGTCTCGCTGAAACGCGAACAGGTTTATGTCTAGTATACCCCACACTTCAAAAATAGCCACCGTGGCTGGCGGGACCAGATGCCATTCGGGTACTTGCTTTCCCCTTGATAAGCGATCTGCGATACCGTTTAACTTTCCTGGGAGGTAAAAAGCTGAGATTGTTATATTGATAGAATTGGTTACTTTTAAATTTTAACCCAACATACCTCTACCAGAAGGTTCATACCTTTATCAGACAGGTTCATAGACCGAGCCCCCTTGATTCCGAATATAGGCGACTAGGGTCTGATTATCGGACTGCTCCAGTATGTGCGCATTCCTTAAAAAAAAAAAAAAAAAAAAAAACACCTGTGACTTGATCCCAGCAAACAGTCCATACACCTCCTCTAGATTGGAGTGCCAAGGTATTTGATTTGGAGCCTGTCTACTCCTTAGGTTGTCTAAGTGCTAAGTGCCCAGCCCGCATCCGCTGCGTCTGTGGTCAAGAAGTACGTTACTTCCTTTTTGTGGAGTTGGACTACAGCCTATTGCATCCAACCACCACTTTAGCTCCAGTAGGGCATAATTTCTTTTTCCAACCTCTCTGGGTGAACTTCTTTAGGAAAAGATATACCTTAAATCTGACCTGGCATACAACAGGTAATCGTCCAGCTATAGCCAACGAACATCTCGGTTTCGTAAGGTTTCCGCAACCCAATTCGATACCGCTGCCAAAGTACGTCGGTTTCGCAAGGTTTCCGCAACCCAGTTCGATACCGCTGCCAAATTACCTCGGTTTCGCAAGGTTTCCGCAACCCAGTTCGATACCGCTGCCAAAGTATCTCGGTTTCGCAAGGTTTCCGCAACCCAGTTTGATACCGCTGCCAAAGTACCTCGGTTTCGCAAGGTTTCCGCAACCCAGTTCGATATCGCTGCCAAAGTATCTCGGTTTCGCAAGGTTTCCGCAACCCAGATCGATACCGCTGCCAAAGTATCTCGGTTTCGCAAGGTTTCCGCAACCCAGTTCGATACCGCTGGCAAAGTACCTCGGTTTCACAAGGTTTTCGCAACCCGGTTCGATACCGCTGCAAAGGTACGGGGGGCTAAAGACAGACTAAATGATAAGGTTGTTAACTGAAGGATCTCTCTCTCGTAAATAACACGGAGGAACCGTCTGTGTGCCTTTTTTCATTCATAAATGAATATAGGCCTGGTGAATTATTATTTTCACCATCCAATTATTGTCCTGAAAGAAAGCTTATTCTATCTTATCTAAAGTAAGTTTATTATATTTTCCTAAGATATTAAATAAAACGCTTTATTACTATGCGAGTATTTTAAGTCTCTGAGGTCGAAAAGGGGACATAATTCACTATTTGCTGTCCTCACTCAATACACATTTTGAGTTGTTCTTAAATTTTTCAAGTTACGTCTGAATAACTCGGGTAGCTCATGTACTAAATCGGCTTGGATGGGAACTTCAAAGGTGGTTTCATTCTGACGGGTAAAGGCAATTGGCTATAAAATTTAAAACAAACTGATTAGCGCCCTTTCGACTCCATTTGTCTGTAAACAAAGCTTAGTCACCACCCTCTGAAGTTCTGTTGAGTTTAATGCCTCCTTATTTTTGGAGCTGGAAATCTGCTATTGGACTCACATTGAAAAAGGGGTTGATCCCTCTTAACAGTATGTCTACATCTCTTTTTAGATCTTTTGAGCTTCACCCTTTTTCTATATTTTTTAATAAAAGATAAATCAGTATGTTTTGTATGATTTATTACCCTTCTATTCCTCAAATAAAACCTTAGAATATCCAAGAACTATAATTGGCCCTAGGGCCTCTACAATAAATAAATACTCTGAACTACGAGGAACATTCTGTAAAGTTGTCCTAAGCTAAGGCTTAATTTCAAAAAAATCTGAACTCTTGTAACATATTATTTGCAAAGCTATTTCTACATTTATATGCTTTGCAGAACCTGAGTCCGGCTCTTGAAAATTTCTCATATAAAGAATTTAAATTAAAATCTTTTTGATTGACTACAGTCCAATTAAGTATTGATTGTAAACTCTTTCTTAATAAATCTCTGCTCCCTAGTAGATAGCCCAGCTATTAAGAGTTCTGTAGAAGCTAAATAATTTTTTATTTATTGAAATGACCCTAACTCATCATCAACTTTTAAACCTATAAACCCAGTAAAACCTAGACTATTCTGCCCTAGTTTCTTATCTTTAATAGGCTTTCAAGCTAGGGAAAAAAGCCACTGTAGTTTATTCAATTAAGAAAAACATTATCTATCAATAGGTTGAACAAAGCTTTTGATGGCAAATTCAGTACTTAACTATCAAGAATTAATATTAATGTTTCTGGCAATTCATTTGTTGACAGTTGATTAGAATTAATAATATATTTCTCAGAATTAGCACTACTACCCTATCTTATGTATACAAATACATATAAGTTAGTAATTGTGTTAAATATTTAATATATGTATAGCACATCTGAGATTAAAGTAGGTATATACCTACCATAGTATCTAAATTTCACTTATGCGTTGTACGACGTTTATTATGCATGAGTAAAGCCAAGCCCTCCTCAACCTCCGAGGAAAAGAAGGAGCCGGTCCCTGAAGCTGCATAGGTCAAGGCCGAGACATTCTCTCTCCAGAGCAATTGACTTCCGACCGACCTTCACGTCGTCGTAACGCATAGGTTCCATGTTTTAAAAATATTAACAATGCTTACCAATCTCCTTTTAACACATAAAATTCACCTAAAACTTCATTTACATCGACTTTCTAACTTTTCGATGTAATCTTTTTCAAATCACAAAACGCTATGACACTTGACAGCGGAAAAGGCGGCAAGCAGATGCCTGCGCAGATGCCTGCGCCCTCTGGTAACCTAATTATCAAACTTTATTGGATTCAGGTATGTTTTAATCTGTATTCTTGATAGTTTTGACAGATCACAGAGCTGCTTTCTTCATCTCAATGCTGTGTGTTTTTGGAGACACATAATAGCTTATATCACTCTCGACATTATAAACTATATCTATATAAAGAAATAACTCCATATGAACTTTCTCTATATAAAAAATATATATATCTCGATATAGAAAATCTCGTCGATACTTTTTATTAGGCCAAATAAAAATAAGCTAACATATTTTAGTTATAGAACGTCTTAACTAATGGCTTCAACTAAAACATGCTTAAAAATGATTGTCAAGGTAGTCAACCATGAGAAGGATAGCCAATGGAAAATCGCTTTATGTAAGAAAGAGATGGAAAACTTTCCAGATAGAAATCGATATAACGAGAACACTTTCAAAATTTCTATTGCATGAATGTTATTTGTTTATGTATACTAGTGTTCGACCAGTAATTGAAGTTCGACGATAATAATTAATGAAAATTTGAGGAAAACGTTTTTATTGATAACAATAAAGCTTATCAATAGCTACTTAGCAAAAAATAGAAAATCTGTTGACAAACAGAGAAGAAAAATTTACTGAACTGTTTTTTTTTAATTTAAACCGTTGTTTGTTGTATGAAGATGAATTCATGTAAGATACTTTGGGACGGTTTGTCGGATGAGTACGGGTAAATAAATATTTTAGAATACAAAGTGCAAAAATAATACAAAAATACAGACAAAGAAGTACAAAAAGTGATGTAAAGCGGCACAAATTGATAGTTATAGGGATATTATAGTGCTCAGTGACTGAAATAGAGCGATACAGTGAATGAACTGCGAGTGTACAGTCGTGTACGTGTCGTGTGTAGTACCAATAAAACATCTTATATTGCAAGTAACCGGTTTTAATTTACGAACCCTGAACCGAACTAGTAGCAATGTTATACCATTCTATCTATAAAACACGGGAATGAAGCGATAAAAATATATTCCTATGGAAAAAATGTTTTTTCTAAAATTCACATTTTGATTCTGCTGCATAAAATATGTCAAAAGCAACAATTTTTTTTTTTATTTAATTTATAATATTAGGTAGCTAGTGACTTACCCTCGCTTCGCTCTCGTGCGTCCGTAGGTACGTTTTAAATAGATATAAATACTTGCTCCTTACTAAACTTTCTCTTATATATACAAATATAGTTGATAAACTTATTCAAAATAAGAATTTAATTTAAAAAATATAGTATAATTAACTAGTTAAAAAAATCACATCTCTCTTTAAGTTGAGATTAATATTGACAAATAAATGTACCATCGTAATTTTATGAGACCTTCAAACTTTACATACATTAATATTGGATTTTTGTATGTATATTGTGTAACTCCTTCATGCCTTTTCCATTTTTAGAAGATTAATTCTAGCTACCTATATAAACGGCTATCTTAAAAAACATAATAAAAAAAACATTATAAATATTACTAGCAAATTCACAAACTTTACCTCTTTATGATATTAGTATAGATTATAGGGAATCATGCACATAATAATTTCATAATCGACATTTTAACTTTATACTCACCAAGTGTGGTACAAATAAAAGGAAAGTGGTAATTCTTTTGCTTGGGAAACCAAGTGAAGCGGCTTCAAATCCCGGCTCTCGCATCTCTGATAACTTCATGCATGAATCATGTTTCATAGTGATTAAAACGGTGAAGGAAAACATCGTAAGAAAAGCTTTATGTCTGAGAGAACCTAGAAAGTTTTTAAAGACATATGAAGTCCGCACAAGCGCAGTTGGTCAGCGTGGAATAAAGGTGTCTGACGGGAAGGCCTATACTCAGCAATGGGATATTTAAAAGGCCTGAGTACTCTCCAAAAGTTAAAATAACTTATGTAATAGTAAATGCACTGGGAATGAAATGAAAAAGTTATACCGCTCACTAGTGGCTACGAATATTTCATTTACTTTACAGTGGAGATAAGATGAAAAATTAAAATGGTACTCTCCTATTGAGAGTTATAAAAAAAAATATTATTTACTAGAAACAGGACCATGTCAGGCTTTAAATAGGGCTTTTATGCTTTTAAGAGTTTTTCTAAATATTATTTAAAAATGCCCATTTTATACTCTAATAACTACATATTGCACAATATATAACTAATTTACGGTGACTATAATTATTAGTAGTAGTTTTAGCCCGCGGCTTTTTTTTTAACACGCGAGGTGTTAAGTCACGCAAGGATAAGGTGTGTTCATCCCCAAGATGCAATTTATGTCCTTGTCAAATTTTATTTTTGTTCAGAGGCTTAAGCGTGAAAAGGCACCAAACAGAATTACTTTCATATTTGTAATATTATAGTATGGATTTTTTTTTATATTAAAAAAAATATGTAAAGACTATTTGTACAAAAAGTTTTTTTTGACAAAGAAAAACATTAGGAGGAAAATAATATTACTGTATATATTATTGTCCCTTTAGACTAAGTGTAAGACTAAATCTAGACCCTAGCGTGAGCGGCAGGTATCGCCAAAAGTCTGTGATCTCTGCATCTGTAACTTAATTAATACTATTAATATAAAAAAGGTAAAGCTTTTTTTAATAATCTCTAGAAACCCTGTACACTGTTTAAGTTTTTTAAGATATTTCTATACTTAAAACAAAATACTTTTATCTAAATCGATAGAGCAAGATTTATTTACAATTTGCTATTCGCATTTATTTACTTCAGTTCCAGTTATATTACTATTTCTAATATATAGTGTATTAAAGTATAAAATTTGTAACAATTGGAATCAGTACAAGTTACTTTTTCTCAAATGAAATTATACTAATGGTAAGATATGTTCTAATCGATACAGTATATTACACGCACATGCCTATTTTAAAATCAATATTTTATTCCATAAATACTTGATAAGCCGGTACTAGCTTTATCACGGACATTTGATTTAAAAGTTATAAATAACACCTCTAGATAAATTTCTAAGAAATTAATTAAAATCCTAAGAAATCTATTGTTAACTGACACGCCGGCGTGTCCGCGGTCATGGAGGGATTAAGTACATATATATTCATTTGTATACTTTTTACGGGTGGGAATTGGCTTAGATTTTACTCTAACTACTTACTAAATACATTCCTTAATACTTATTATCTCCTGGTGCTTAAGATGACGTCATATGTGGTGGGGCAGGCATGGGTTGCTCTTAGTAAATGATTAAAAGTGTCGTGACGGTCGAAATATTACACTCTTTTCGTCTAACTCTCATTCACCAAGTGTGCGACTAACTTCGTTCCACAGGGTTTGGATTAAATTAATATAGACTTGCTGTTAGCAAGAATAGGTTTGCTTAAGCGAGGAAGCATCACACTCTCACATAATTAACACTTGACAATGCACCTTCGCGTTTCAATTTCATTAAATTTACCTAATGTTGCTAAAAGAGGTAATAAATCTTAATAACTTCAATATTTAAGGTACTTTTTTTCATGTCCCATCCATTTGTTCCATCCTGTAGAATATGTATGCGTTTTATTGATACGCACACACATGCGTATATTATGCATAAACGCGCACGCATACATACACACACACACGCACGCGCACGAGCGTTCACGCACGCATGCACACACAAGCTCTTTCTTATTTTTTCTCTTTCTTATCAAGCTATTTTCTTGGAACCGGTCATACATTTATAGTTATTATATGTCCGACAACTATAGTTATTATGTTTATCTAATCACCTTTAAATTCACCAATTGTGAGTAAAATTCCATATAACATATGCAAACTCGTTAAATGTAATATGGTTGAGCGGGCTACGTGGGATGTAGCATCTGGGGTTTTCTTTTGAGATGCAGAATTCACTATACTTTCAATATTCAAATATTTATGTAGACCCTATTGGAATTTTGGGAACACTCACATTCAATAGATAGCTATTCGTTTGAATATGTACAATGTATATAGAGTAGAGAAGAATCAGAAGGCCCCAATTTCAATTCCTACGTGGTTCAAGTGAAAATATCGGTATGCAACGGTAACAATAAGTCTAGGAAACAGAAGACCTTACTACGTAAGCTTTAATTTGTAATTTATCTATATTTGGTTATTTAATAATAAATTACATCTTGAACTGGATTTTTAAATTACTTTTTCCTATCACTAGCGACTCACCCTCGCTTCGCCCGGGTTAGTCCCTAGGTTGATTCCCCATAGAAACTTTCATCCCCATTTTCCCTCCTTAAGGGATGATTTTCGGAATAAAAAATACCCTATGTCCTTCCCAGGGTCTCAAACTATCTTCTTACTAAATGTCATCTAAATCGGTCCAATAGTTCTTGAGTTTATTCGTTATAAACATACAAAAATACAAATCTTTCTTCTTTATAATAGTAGTGTAGATATCGATACCAAAAATATACAATCAATGATTTCTCTATTTATGTGTATACCTAGGAAGGAACTCTATGTACTTAAACATACTATGTATTTAATTTTTTTTGTAGGTCACAATTGGATGCACCAGTTTTAAAAATCACTAAGTCCACTTTTGCCTGGTTATTTTAAAAAAAAGTCAATATTCTTAAATGTATTTAATAAAGAGTAAATCTTTAATTAAAAATACAGTTAAAGTGAGGTAATCGATTTTTAATATCAATAATAGTATAATATTGGAACTCCAATCACAGTAATCCCTATTTTACATCAGTATTTATTACCATTAGGTAAAAATTGAAAACCGTTTAAATTTTCTTTCTTCTAATGTTTAGAAAAACATTTAAGTAGGAATATTTTGTTTGAAAATAAAGTTGTTATAAAATATTTATTTTATTAACTATTTTTGAAAGAAGCCAGCAATAAACTATTGCTTAAATCTATGATAAAATAAAAGCGTGTAGAACTGCCATTGTTCTGTAAGGTACTGAGAGATAACCGCAAATGTAGTTTATTAATTGAAAAATAAAAATTAAACCTATTTTTTTTTTGAGTCTAACTCTAATCGTCTCCGCCCGTCATCACTTCCATGAATTCTGAAAAAAAGAAACAATTTTTATGTTTATAAATTACTAAATAATCCGTCAGACGTTGTCCTGATCCAACAATCAATTATTTTGAGTATAAAAGCCCTTTTACCGACTTCCGAATTTCCTGAATTTTATTCTTTTTTTTTAAACTATGAATAGATTTAAAAAAAATTGCTACATCCGTCCAGCCGTTCTCAAATTAGGCATATACCATCAAACAGCATTTAATTTTTTTTTTCTATAGATTTCAATATAATTTTTCAGTCAACAGATAAAAGTTATCCTTAAAATAAAATATAACCTTTGTTAAATATACAAGAAAAACGTATTTACAAAAACTCATATCTTTTATACTTCATATGTTACTGTTATGTTTCATACAAAACTCATCAGATTGAAAGATCAGACCAAAGTTAAAAATCAGTCATAGTATTTAAAAAGAGTGTTTTGGCTTTTAAAAATAAATAAAATGGAAAGTATTCTATGTACGTATAATAATACGGATGTACTGGATACTACTAAGTCTAAATTCGTCCTCACGCACTCTTTCTAACAGATAGGAATTCTGCATAATGTTGAAACAAAGTTTATTGAGTGACCGGTAATGCTTTTAATTTTCAATTCCAATATCATTAATTCATGACGACTATTCTCGCTATGACTAGCCAATATTAACCTTTATAATATAATTCTTAATATCTTCTCAATATTATAATTTAGAAAATTTCTTTACAGAAAATTTCAATATTGCTTTTGGACTGACTCAGAACTTATTGATTGATAATGAGAATCGAATCTAGGAAAATTAAAAATGAAAAGGAAAATGAACCCAATATATAATGAGTCATGTATATATAATTCGACCCCGTTTGGCTCAGTGTGTAGTAACCCTACTTGCTGTGCCAGCGGTCGCGGGTTCGGGGCTGGGGGCATTCATTGTGTGATGAGCACGAATGTTTGTACTCCAGTCATGGGTGTTTATATTTATAATATGTATGTATTTAAAAATTATATATGTAGTGTATCAACTATCTGGTATCCATAACACAGGTCTCGTAGCTTTCCATGGAACTAGATGGTGCGTTTGTTAATGTCCCAACATATTTATTTATTTATTTATTATTTATAATTTTGTATACCTATAGAGTTTTAATGTCAAAAAAATCTCAGTAGCACCCCTAAATTGGGAAGTTGGCGACGTTACACAGTCGTGTCGCATTGTCATCGCCAGAGGACTTTGAGATTAAAAGGAAAATAGAAAATGTACTTGTGATGCATAAGCCTTCACTCTAATATCTCTCGCTCAGATAGTTGGCTTAGTGAGATTGGTCGTCGTGACGGAAATCGATCAAATCGATATCACGTGATTCAGCTTTTAAGTGTTTGACATATTTTAACCTTGAATTTTTGAGCTCGCAAGCTATGTTTCGAAACTAATTTTATACAACCACATACATCACGTGAAATAATTATAAAATTTTTATTAATATGTTAATAAATCACTTGTTGCGCGAATGTTTGAGTAAGTGCCAGTGAGCGCGCCAATAACCTCTAATAATGCACAAATGAATTTGGCCGATTTGCTTTAGCTGGTTACTGTTGATTGACATGAATGAATATCGTATTTTATTTATGTAATACCAAGTATTATCCTAACCATATAAACGTTTATTACATGTAGAATATTATTACAGAAAATAAAATAAAACTAGTTATGATACTACCCTGGTTTTACAATGCATGTCTGTAATGTTTTATAATTAGACTAGCACATTGCTTCTTATATTTGACAGTTGAAAAATATTGTTTTTATAAACTTTTTACTGTCTTTTAGGGGCACCTATTTAGGAGTTTTAAATTATATAATATAAAATAGAAATATTAAATTTGAAAAAAAAATACTTAGGGATTACCTACGTCATTACGATGTATAGGAATTTGATGCAAATGCCCGCTTGGTCCAGCGGCTTGGTCCGGTCGATGGTAAACCAAATAAGGTAGGCCAATTTGAATACATAAATACGAAATTTTATTTTGAAAGTATCAATTACAGCAATTTAATTTAATTTGAATTTAATTTGCTTAATATAAAACCTATTTTTTAATTTAGATCTAAATAACAAGTTTGATCTAAAGAAAACGTTTATATAATACGTACCTATGAAGAAATTAAAAAATTTATTCTTTTTTAAATCAATATTTAACATATAAATGTTAAATATTGATTTAAAAAATATTACTGTAAGATAAATCATATTTTTTCCTAACAATGCCTTTGAATATTATGATAAAGGTCGAAACGAGTTCCAATACACTTATCGAACCCACGCAATTAAATGCTAATGGCTATTAACTTTGTTGTATAAAGATACTTTGTATATTTTATAGAAATTTTCTAATAATAACAATCGATGGTTAAGTGTTTTTAATATTTATTATTTGTATTTGGATTTGCATTATGTTTTAAATAGAACGCAAATAGTAGTATTAAGCTTTGTTTGTGACTAGTAAATATGAATATAGTTGACCAAATTTGATTATTTTCCTTCATACAATTCGTTGGCTCACTATTACAAGGCTCTATGTTAATTTTAGTGAAGTTTAGTAATTTTTACATCGAAATTCATTATTTTGTTATAGTAAAAAAAAAAACAACATAGAACTATGTAAAATTGAATATTTTGTAGTTAAAGTGCCGCTACCTAGTGGTTTGTTTTTGCAAAACTGTAGCTAATGACACATAGAACCTTGTAGCATTAATAACTAAATAAGTACTAAATTATAACATAGAACCTTGTAATAGTGAGCCAACGAATTATGTAGTGGTTAAAATAAAATTCAAGTTTTCATTTTCAATAGTTTAGTGACGTACATATACGTACGTGATACGTTTATGTTTCGTCTAAAGTGGCATCTAGAAATTATACTCTTTGACCTATTTCATGAAAGGAGGAAATGCTCAATTTGGATGTATTTTTTTTATTTTTATTTCACACGACATGTTCGCTAGTGATGTTTATGATTTTTATATTTATAAATAATAATTTATAACTCAAATGGTCGGGTTCATTTTTTTTCTGGCAAATGGTCTAAAGACCATGCTACCACATACCATTGCAATATTTACATAGACCATAGAGCAATGCAAATTTTTTATGTAATTTTTAAGTCAGTCTTATAATTGCAAATTAATTATGTTGCTTACCATCGAAGTCTACAGTTCCGGAACCGTCAGAATCAATTTCCTCAATCATCATGTCTAATTCTTCGGCGCTGATTTTGTCATCGAGTTCTCTTAAGATTTCTCGCAATACTGTTGTGGTGATATAGCCGTTACCTGTAAATTAATAATTTTGTATTTGTATCATTCATAAATATTTATTTAACCTTCGTCAATTGAAATCTTCTTTTGTATAATAATAATTCACAAATTTATTGCTTATTTACAGGTGTAACGTATTTGTATTGGTTTAAAACATTGTTATAAAGAGTATGTAACATACACACAATGTCCATGTAAACTTATTTCAAAATAAATTTTATCTTTTGCTATTTCATTTAAATAACCTTATCCTTTATAGCTCGCGCAAAGTGGCATGTCTCAGGAGAAATTCCGAAATATGTCATTTCCAGTTAAGCTGCAACCAGCATCGCTTGATGAGATTAGCAGAATAATCTTTTCAACGAGCTGTAAGCTTGGAGAAGACTTTTGAAGCCGTTTAGATAATAATAATTCATATCATTACTTTCATTCATTAAAGACTTAAATGTAAGTTAAATACAAAACCTTCTTTATCATATAAGCGGAATGCCTCTTTAAGTTCTGCTTGCATAGCTTCTGCGTCCTCTTCAACCATGAACCTGGAAGCTAAAGTGACGAACTCTTCAAATTCCAGTTCTCCGGATCCTGAAATAATTATTTAATTTTGTTTATGTATTTATTTTCTTTGTCAGATATAAAAAATAGTAATAGGGTATTATGTTTGTAATACTACGTTTTTCTCTAAGAGAAGTAAGCTTTGGTTTGGTCGATCCTAAAATGGCAGTAAGTCAAACTAATATGTACAAATGTTTGTCAGTGATTCATACATTCATTGTTACTCCTAAACGTTGTAAAAAGCCAAAAAAATATGAGTGCAGTTCGAAATAGAGATAGCTCATCCAGCATCTAAACTACCTTGATTTTGTGTAAAAATGTACGAGTATATCGGGACTGTCGACTTGATAGGCCGTCTGTCAGATACTTTTTCTAGCGCACATAAGACTAATGGTTTGCATTAGTTTTGAACGAAGTTATTATTTTTAAATTATTTGTTGTTAACTCTATATATTTAAACAATAAATTATTTTAAACAACTGCTGTTAACTGCCTCGGTGGTGTAGTGGCTAGCATGTACGGCTGCACACTCGGAGGTCCTGGGTTCGAGTCCCGGGTCGGGCCAAGTTTAGTTATTGAGTCTTTCTGTATAGTAAGTCTCAGTAACAGCCCGGAGTTGGGAAGTTGGCGGTGTTTCACCCCCGTGCCTCGGAGACCACGTAAAACCGTCGGTCCTGCGCCTTAACTCCCACCGGTCGTGTCGAGTGGTCGTCCCACCGGAGTATAAGAGTGGTAGGAATAGAGAGTGCACTTGTGTCTGCGCGTACACTTGAGCACTATAATATCTCCTGCGCAGTTGGCTAATCTCAATGAGATTGGCCGCCGTAGCCGGAATCGGCTAGGAGAACATCATCATATTTTAAACAAGTGGATATTTGCTGACCTATTTCATTAATATTTTATGTATAACATTAAACATTTATTTTTAGTTTCTTGGAAATATAATCCAAGGATTGTTCAAGGTATTATTAAGCTTTATGTACGAGTATAATTAATTTTATACTTTTTTCTCGCGGTTCTTCTTCTTCTAAAAAAAGGGTGTTAGCATAGGCTCAGGGACACTGTAGCTTTCTTTTAGCAATCAGTTCAGTGATCTTCAAGATTACACAAACAAACAAATTAATTGTACTTTTTCTTACACATATAAAAATTAGCTTAAATCGTAACAATAAGGCAGACCTCAAAAAACGACACGTATATCTTACGCGTTTCCATATTTTTTGGACAATGCCAAATGACTATTTTGCAAGAATTTCAATCGCCTAACTAAATCCATTCAAATCAGATATTGCCATATGCTGTAATTATATTTTTGAAATTGGAAATTAAAAATATTACAATCTATATACATAAAAATGAATCACCGAAATGTATGTACGCGCATAACTTCGGATCGAATGCACCAAATTGGATAATTCTTTTTTTTTTCAATTAGGAAGTTTTGTCTATACTATAATAAAACAGTAGATAGAGGTCGAATGTCTGTACATAGCAAAATAATGCTTAAAACCGAGTCAGGGGGATGTAAGAAGACAAATAGAACAAATCCAGATTTTTTTCAATTTTTTTGTTTCTCTTCTGTTTGTCTGTTTGTACGGGCTAATCTCCGAAACTGTTGGATCGATTTAAATGAAATTTTGCATGGTGGTACCTTATATCCCCGGTCAACATCTTAGATACTTTTCATCCCAGAAAATTAAATAATTCCCGTGGGATAGTTAAAAAACTATAGCAACTTATACAGCTTATTACACAACAACTTATGCACCTAATTTAGTAAAATTTAACATTCTGATACCTTATATTGCCGGTCAAACAACAGGTTACTTTTCATCCCGGAAAAATGAACGATTCCCTTGAAAACTGATAGATCTCTATTAGTGATTTTCTAGTATAGAAAATAATTTTGAATCTCACGATATGAAAAGTGAGTGAGGGAAATATTATGTAGTTTTTATCCCGGAAATCATCCCATAAGGGGGTGAGAATGGGGATGAAAGTCTATATGCGGAAGCAAGCTAGGGACGAACCCAAACGAAGCGAGGGTGAGTCGCTAGTTTATTATATTTAATTTTGTTCAAAATGCAATGCACCATACTGCTGTCATCGTTTCTAATTAATGATCACACCAAAATCATAAATCGTTATCGTAGCGAGATTAACATTCACTATTAAATTCCGGAATGTGAGCGTCGAATAGTTAATATTTCATTTATTATGTGGTCGTGTCATAACAAGTCATCACTCATTACCGCGTTGTAACAAGCTGTCGTATTTCATGTTTTCAGCGGCCACAAATCAAATAAAATTTCATAGAAACAACAGTGATATATGTAGTAACGTCGTCTTAAAGATCTTACTGTACTAAGTCGGTCTAGATTTCCAAGTTGAACTGTAACTTATATTTTTACGTAAAATGGCAAAATTCTTTTATATATATAAAAAAATTGTATACTTCCGTTAGCTCATTGATGTACTTTTGTTTAAAGTATATTGAATGTTCATACTGTGATTGAAGAGTAATTATGTAATGTAACATGAAAACAATCAGATTACGTTTAAGCATAAGTATGTATTTATCGTACTACTATTATAAATATGTAAGTTTTTATGTTTGTTTAAAGTCTCTAACGCTGAATCGACTGAACAAAGTATGAAATTACAATCCACATATTTATATATATATATATATATATATATATATATATATATATATATATATATATATATATATATATATGTATATATATATATATATATATATATATATATATATATATATATATATATATATACACACACATGTGCGTAGAGTAGGACCTACAGTAACCCCTACTTTAATGATTAATATAAAATTAAAAGTAACTTTATTTATAAACTAGTGACTCACCCTAGCTTGATTCCCAATACAAACTTTCATCCCCATTTTCACCCCTTTGAGGGATGATTTCCGGGATAAAAAGTATTCTATGTCCTTCCCAGGATCTTAAACTAATTTATTACCAAATTTCACCTAAATCGGTTTAGTAGATCCAGAGATTACCCCCTACAACGTCACAAACTCACAAACTTTACCTCTTTATAATATTAGTACAGATTAGATGAATAGCTTTTATTCAAAATACTGTATCACGTTATTACGCTTAAGATAGTTTATGTAAGCTTGTTACATGACTTTTTAAATAAATAAATTAAGAAAAATATTAGCATTCAGTACTAGCATAGTTTGGCAAGTGACAAGCATTTAAGCTGTCAGTCTGATACGATTGCCTTTTCGTGCCAAAACAATAATTAACAAACTAGTCGACTTCAATGCTACAAAACTTTAATGCCTTTGAAATGTGACATAAGATCATTTTCTTAATACGACCTTTTATGCCTAATTAAATATTATTAATGTTTCTGGTTATGTTGGTGTATAATATACATAATATAATTTAGATGTTTTAGTTTCTTTAGTACTAAGATCGTAAGTTGTTAGAAATTTAAGTTTAAAGAATAAATTTGATTGAATATTGGTTATTATGCCCTCATATTCAGCAAACTAAACGAAAGATTCTTCTACGGAACTTAGAAAGTAATTTAGTTTTGATAAAAATAGACTAAGTACTAATACTAGTTTTTGATTCCCATTGAAATTTAATTTTAATATTTCGCTTTGTCTAAGTCAGATATAAATTGTCGATTTACGTAAATATTCGCCTCTAGCTGAAATTGGATCCTTCAAATATAATATATTTTGAGAATATATCTAGTCGATATTTTATTTCACCTTCCTATATGTATTTTCTAACTAATATCCCATGGGAAACGTTTGATGTATTGAGAAATAAAGTAATCTATATCACTCTACAAAAACTGTTTCTATACGAAAAAATGGCTTAAATCTATTGATAACGAACACACTCACTTATTAATTGATAATAACCTATGTTTATAGATTTTTGTTACTGCAAATAAATTTAAGTAAAAATAATTTGTAACTGACCATCAACATCCACTTCGTTAATAATTTCTTTCAGGGTATCATCTGTGACGGCATGTCCCAGCATGCCTAGGATAGTACCAACCATCACTGTACCGATGCATCCTTTTTTCTCGTGGTCAAAAGCTTCGAAAGCTTTTTTCAAGACTACAAACAAAATATTCATTTAAAATCCTAAATAATTCCCTATAATATTTTATTGAATTATAATTGAAAAATTATATAACGATAAATAAACAAAACTAATACATACTGATAATTTGTTCCTTGTCCAGTTCCTCCTGAAAGTAAATAGATGATGAATTAGACTCGCTAAATAATCCCCAAAAAAAATATTTAAACGATACAAAAAAAATCACTAAACATCACTTATAATCGAACACTTCTCACCATTGCGAACTAAAAAAATTGTAGCAATGTATATGCGATTGCGAACCACAAGACGAGGAACACGAGTCCTTTTAGCTGTACGACTTGAGCGACTAGATTGAATCTTTCAACTATCTCGCCCAGATTGGCTCGTGATCGGGTCACGGGTGCAACCAACAAGTAGATACATTTTGGCCACACAACCGCTTTTAACCATTGTTGCTGAGGACGTAATTCATCTTCTACACGTTGATCCGTCCCGGTGTCACACGGACAGGCCAAATTCAATAGACTAATTTCAATGCAAATTTATTATACACAAATTAATTATCCACATTGGATGGTTGCCATCGCTATATACAAATATAGCTTTCCAATTTGCTCTTAATTCTTGGTAAATGTTAACAATTACCAAATATAAGACGGCCAATGTGTATTGGTAGTTTTTTTATTGTTATACCACACTGATCGTGAACGAACTCATTTATTTTAAAACTGAGGTGCTAAGGTCGATTTGACGACACGTTTGGCTCAGTTTGTAGTGACCCTACTTGCTGTGCCAGCGGTCGCGGGTTCGAGTCCCGCTGGGGGCATTCATTTGTGTGATGAGCACGAATGTTTGTGCTCCAGTCATGGGTATTTATATTTATAATATGTATGTATTTAAAAGTTATATATGTATAATGTATCAAGTATCTGGTATCCATAACACATGCCTCGTAGCTTACCATGGAACTAGGTGGTGTTGTGTGTTAATGTCCTGTTAATGTCCTGATAACTCTTTTTAATTCGCGGAAGCATCGTTAGAATGTAAATAAGATTAAATGTTATCTATGTTCAAGACTTGTACTATCATACCTATTAGCTATATATTTGAAATTTAACGTTTTTGAATCAATGTTATTAAAACTAAATAAAAATATCTTCCTAAACCTCTCATGTTTTAAAAATATTTGTTTTTTGTTTAAATATTTAAATATACCTACATATTATATTTTCATCATAAAAGATACTCTTTATGTTTCGTTTAAGAAACTAACTCAATTTTTTATAATGTAATATAATATATGTAATGAAAACACGCCCGAAAAGTTTATTTAAAATATTTAATTTGATTGATGTATCGATCGATCATATATGTACAATAACATAACTGTGACCACAGTGCAGTATTAAATAATGAAAACACTAACCACGCTTTGTGTGTACAATGTACATATTACTCAAAATAACGTTTACGTAATCTAAAACAATAGTCTATGAACTTATTTAAGCATACGTATTTGAATGACTAAATATTACGAAAAACAAAAACAAATCTATCCCACGGGAACTGTACATTTTTCTAAATAAAAATTAGCCTATGTGCTATTCCAGGCTATAATCTATATCTGTGCCAAATTTCATCTACATCCGTTCAGCCGTTCTGGCGTGAAAGAGTAACAAACATTTCCATTTAGTTTACATTTATAATATTATATGTAATATTTATAATTTATTATGTTATATACAGGTAGCGCCATTTTTTTGCAAATATTATAACTAACAGTAGCTCATCTCTTATCCAAGTCAAAGTCTATCTGGTTACTAAATTTCATCCTAATCTGTCCAGTCGTTTCAGCGTGAAGAATAACAAACACACACACGCACATATTTCGAATTAATAATAATTATTAATAATTAAGTAACAGCTATTCTATCAACTTATTTTGGAATATGTACTTCAATAGAATATGTGATAGTTTTCATTGAAAATTGACACATGGATTGCAATTAGCTAACGCACTCGTGTGAATTCAATATTTACTATTCAAAGCGGTCTAATTATTATAGAGTAAAAGTTTTTCATACGGTTATTGCAAGAACCAAAACTGTATTTAAATAGCAATTAAAACATGAAATACGGTACAAATTTATCAACCCAAGGACCTTTTATGTTTCATGAAAGTATTTAATTTAAATATAATAGGTTATCTATACTGTCTTGTTTGCTGTACAGCATTTGAAATGTCGGGAACCAAATATCAAAATCAATCCACGAAATATGGGGAAAAGATTTTTTTTAAAGTTTTATTTAAAATTTCAAATATTCGCTTAAATCTAAGAAAGTATTTTGCTTTATTAATAAGTAATTAATTCATTAAAGTAATTAATTTTACTGGTATACTAGCATTGCGCGTGGATACGCCTGCGTTCAAACAATCAAAAACCAAACTCAAGATTTGAAAAAAAAAATGGCGGTGTTTGTCTATGACACAAAGGTTTACTTAATTTCATATTTATTTTATAATATTACATTTTTCGTTTTTATTATATTTTTATACTACTTTTATACCAATTACTGAACCAATTTTAATAATACTTTTACAAACAGGTAACAATATGTAACATTTAGCTGATTATTTAAACTAAACTAAGCATATTAATTTTTCTTAATAATAGTTTTTCGAGAAATGAAAGTGGGTGGGTTTTTAGTTATGTTTTTTGTGGCTGAAACGATTTTTAAATAAAAACGTTTGTAAATTATCTGATCTGGAACTATACAAAAACCGGGCAGTGACGGTTTCTATTGTATTTATTAAGTAAATAAGGTAAAGTAAGGTAAGGTAGGTTTCTAAGGGATTTTCTATTAGATCTCATATTAGTCGAGTTAAAGGACTTAAAAGTCGTATCGACACAATACAAGGTATTGTATCATGTCATCATTCTCTCTATCCTTTAAAAATCAAAAAATTAAAAACTGTAGATTTGGCCTCGAATGTCTGTACATAGCAAAATAATGCTAAAAACCGAGTCAGGAGGATGTAAGAAGGCAAATAGAACAGATCCAGATTTTTTCAATTTTTTTGTTTCTCTGTCTGTTTGTCTGTTTGTACAG
Source organism: Brenthis hecate (assembly GCA_951806755.1). Classification (NCBI taxonomy): domain Eukaryota; kingdom Metazoa; phylum Arthropoda; class Insecta; order Lepidoptera; family Nymphalidae; genus Brenthis; species Brenthis hecate. The sequence continues at coordinate 4,841,359 of OX638281.1, read as the reverse complement.
GCTAATCTCCGAATCTATTGGACCGATTTAAATGAAATTTTGCATGGTGGTACCTTATATACCCGGGCAACATCTTAGATACTTTTTATCCCGGAAAATTAAATAGTTCCCGTGGGATAGTTAAAAAACTATAATAACTTATACAGCTTAGTACACAAAAACTACTGATTGGTTTTTAATAAAACTTTACAATAATATAGTTTATACATGACAATAACAAATCGACTACTTTTCATCCCGGAAAATTAAAGGGTTCCCGTGGGACAGACAAAAAACTATAGTAACTTATACAGCTTAGTACACAAAAACTACTGATTGGATTTTGATGAAACTTTACAATAATATAGATCATACATTAAAATAATCAATAGGTTACTTTTCATTCCGGAAAAATGTACGGTTCCCGTGGGATAGATGTTTTTGTTTATTTGTAACGTATTATGTAGGTACACAATATAGACCCCAAAACATTAGTTAATAAAAAAATTGTCTGTTTGTCTGTTTGCCTGTATGTCTGTTTGTCTGTTTGTATGTTTTTACGGGCTAAACTCCGAAACTGTTGAATCGATTTAAATGAAATTTTGCATGGTGGTACCTGATATCCCCGGTCAACATCTTAGATACTTTTTATCCCAGAAAATTAAATAATTCCCGTGGGATAGTTAAAAAACTATAGCAACTTATACAGCTTATTACACAACAACTTTTGCACCTAATTTAGTAAAATTTAACATTCTGATACCTTATATTGCCGGTCAAACAACAGGTTACTTTTCATCCCGGAAAAATGAACGGATCCCGTGGGAACTAATAGATCTCTATTAGTGATTTTCTAGAGGCAAACCAGAGCGAAGCGAGGGTGAGCCGCTAATAGATAATAATAGATAGCTATTTCAATAATATTTTCCAAAAAAAAAATTATGTCTTGTAAAATATATGAAACAAACAAAAAAAAACGTTCTGTGACATATTTTAAAAGAATAGTTGTAGAAGCCATTACAGACTTTATAATATTCCAATTTATTTCAAAAACTAATACAAACCATATGGACTTGTTCTAATATAAGCACCATCATTCTAAGCAAAATTCCAATAACGGTGACATATTTGTTTCATTTAGTTTCCTCGCTGGGGTAGCTGTCTCACAATATGGAAAAGTTACCAGTTATTCAATAAAATTACTTTGTAAAGCAGAAGTTTCAATGTCTATAAACAGGCTATTTCTGTGCCTGAGCAACGTGTTGACCGCCAGTATGAATTATTGTAAACATACAGTCAAATTAGTCTTACAAGTCCACGTCATATTATAAAGTACTACACTCATATCTTTCGACTTCTACTGTGACTGGTTGAAGCAATAAATAAATGTATCTTCCGCTGCAATAAATTAAGTAATTTGTTAGATCTAGTTTAATTTATTATACACTATCATACTACTCTCGCTTCGCTCAAGTGCATACCTTATGTCTTTATTATAATATTACAAGCGACTCACCCTCGCTTCGCTCGGGTTCGTCCCTAGCTTACTTCCAAATACAAACTGTCATCCCCATTTTCACCTCCCTTAAGGGATGATTTTCGGGATAATAAGTATTCTATATCACTTCCAGGGTCTGAAACTATCTTCTTACTAAATTTCATCTAAATCGGTTTAGTAGATCCAGAGATTATCCCCTACAACGTCACAAACTCACAAAATCACTATTCACAAACTTTACCTCTTTATATATTAGTATAGATTAGTATAGACCTATATACATATAAACAAAAAAAAAATGAAAATGTGTTGACAAACAGAGGAGAAAAATTATTGAACTATTTTGTCTTAATCTAATTGTATTTAGCCCTTTTTAACGTCACACTGCTGGGCACGGGCCTCCCTTCAATACGAGGGGGATCAGGCCATATTCCACCATGTTAGCCAAGTGCGGGTTGGCGGACTTCACATGTCTTTCGAAAACTTGCTAGGTTCTCTCAGACATGCAGTTTTGCTCACGATGTTTTCCTTCATCGTAAGGCAAGTGGTCATCATCTTAGTTACTCCATCCACGCAAATGCGCACAGCTATTTCAGTGTAAAGGAGTAGCAACTAACACATATAAATTTAGCACACTGACTTAAGAGTCACCCGTTCAGTTCTCAGATGCTGCAAATATTTCTGTTGATCTTACTGGCGGTAAATGTATACCGGTAGAGAGAAAACTAGTATTGTGAACTACCAATTAATTTGCACTCATATCGTTAGCAACAAATTGGGATTACCTTTCTATCTTGTAAAGTATATAATTTGAACTATAAATAAATAAAAAGAATACATAAGGTTTTAGGATAAATATGGAAGTCTTCCTTCTTTTACAATTACATATTCCATAGAACTAGATGGTCCTGTGTGATAATGTCCCAACATATTTATTATTATTTATTATTATATTAGCTTTCTATATTTTTCACGGATTTTGTTGGAGAATTTATTATATTATAATACTAATGACTCATCCTCGCTACGGCTGGGTTCGTCATTAGATGATTCTTTAAATTGACATGATTTTTATTTTTTTAAACCGATTGAAATAAAACAAATTACTACTACAAATATTAAGTGAAGCTTACCACAATACATAAGTGAAAACTGCACCTAAATCGGTTACGGTGTTTCTGAGATTAGCGCACACAAATTCACAGACAAACACACAAAAATTCTAAAAATCATTGTTTTGCGTTCTGTTGCTTTAATAAAACCCCCAATAATAGATTTTCTCAAATATCTTCCATGTACAGACAGATATCAGTTACACTTTTATTATATGTATATATAGTATTAAAAAAATATTTAAAAAGAAAATGAACATTTATTTAACTTTTATAAATGATAAATTAAATAACATTTCATTTAAGGTATCGATACTAAAAAAATAATTTGTAAGAAATTCGTGATCTAATTAGTAAAAACACCTAATCTAATCAAATACTGTCAAATTAATTTTGGTAACGTGACGGGAAACTAAAATAACTTTTAATGTACATTTTTACAAGTGCTAATCAACTTATACGAGTAGATGGTTCTTAACAGGTGTTAAAATCATTTCGATTTGGATGTATTACAGCTATAAAAATAACTAAATGCTTATAGCGGTTGCTTAATTATACAAAAACTATTAACTATAATTAATTATTTATTACCTATTTGTCCTTCTTGTTATAGTGATCGATAGATCGTTATATAGATGTGATGTTTTGCATATGTATGTATGTAGTTTATTGCTTAATGAAGCAGCAATTTAGTCTAAATATTTAGTGGAATTCTTCTACTTAGCTCAAACACGTTCACTGTTGGACGTAGGCCTACCCCGAAGATTTTCACAACAACCTGTCTTGTGTCACCGCATCCAGTGGGCTCCAGCGACTTTGACCAAGTCGTCGGTCCACCTTGTGGGAAGCCTACCCACGCTTCGCCTTCCGGTACGTGGCCGCCACTTAAGAACTTTGCGTCCCCAACGACCTTTAGTTGGTGGAATTCTCATGAGAATATTATAGTTTTATGTCTAACTAGTTTACTGCATAACCTAATAAAGGCAATTACATTTATAACTATAGGTCAGTATCTGGGCGACCAAGCTTCGTTCGGAGTTCTTATTTGTTCGTATTTTTTAGATAAAAAAAACAAAAGCCTGAATAAATACAAAAAAAACAAAAGTAAAATCTTTGTATGGGACCAGGATTCGAACCCAGATGTAATTGTCAGTCTAGCACGTTGGCCGCTTGACCACGATGTTTATGCCGGAGTGTGCAAAATTAGCGACCACATTTCGCGTGGAATAATGCGAAAGAAAACTAATGAAAAAAGGCATGAAAACTCGAAAACACGCTTTTTCCCAGACAAGACTAATTTTGATCGATTTTTCGCCCCCGAAGACCCCCATATGTCAAATTTCAGCGAAATCGTTAGAGTCGTTTCCGAGATGACCGGTACATATATATAAATAAATATATAATAATTGTTCGTTAAAGGTATTAGATATATTTTTGTACTGAACCTACTAGGGTTCAGTACAAAAATAATATTTTATATAGCCGTTTTCTATCTAAAGTATTTTCAATATCCAACAGGTGCTTCAAAAAAGTTTATTTTCTTGAATTTTCTTCACAATCAACAATAAAGTAACTCTTCAGAGCGCCAAAAAGGTTTCAAAATACATTTCTTCTGGCATTCAAATGTGCCATCAGAACGAGTGAGAGTCGAATTGGATATGTTATTTAAAAAGTGACTTTCGAATATATTTTGTTTAAAATAGAACTTCTTAAAAATTAAGAATAATACATTGCTAAAAAGGAGAACAGTAGGTTATTATATAAAAGATAATATAACGCATTTTTTGTATAAATTCAGAATCGGTACTGATTTATTACTAGCGGCTTACCCTCGATTTTATATGGTATTTCATATCCTATATGATACTCCAGGTTATATTATATCTATGTACTATATATCCAAATTCATCCAAGTCGTTTCAACGTGAAAAATAAAAAACATACACTAAAATAATATTTTTATAATTATTACAATTTTAAAAATATTAATTAGTAATCTATATTTAGTGTTGCCATTATTATATTTATAACCATAAAGAAAAATATAAAATATAGTATTAATTATTTAAGCCATATAATTTAAAAAGTTAAAATTAATTAAGGATAATAATTTTAATTTAGTTTGCTATTATTTAAAAAACAAATTACTAAGCAACACTATTAATATATACTTTTACAAATGAAAAATGAAAAATATTAATCAGATAAGCTGTCATTTTGATCTACACAGTATGAACTTACTACATCTGCCTGTCTGTTATGTTTATATTTATTATTTGATTTTATTATATTAATAACAGGATCCCATGACGATGGTAGTACCCAGCCATGTTCCCTATTGAAATTTGGATGTTTTTTAATTTCAATGGCTTCTCGAATCATTCTTGGGCGATATCGGTTTTCTTTCGCCAGGATTTGAGGTCTATCGAAACGAATATAATGGCTTGGGCGGTCCTGGCTATGTTTGCAGACAGCAGATGTTGTATTGCGACGGTGCTTCACATCAGCATTTTATAGGCAATTCTATAGGCAAGTGGATGGAGTGGCCATGGGTTCGCCAGTCTCCCCCGTCGTAGCCGACATCTTCATGGAGGACTTCGAGGAGACTGCTCTGAACACATCACCCGTGACCCCCCGTTTCTACAAGCGGTATGTAGATGACACTTTCACAATATTACCATCTGATAAAATAACTGTATTCTTAGAACACCTTAATTCTATAAATCCTAAAATACAATTTACAATGGAATTAGAATCAGACAATACCTTAGCTTTCCTAGATGTATTAGTTAAACGAAACCCAGATAACACCTTGAGTCATACTGTGTATAGAAAGAAGACCCATACTGATAGGTACCTGAACGGTGAATCTCACCACCATCCTTCAAACTAGCTACCGTGGGAAAATCTTTGTTTCAGAGAGCGCGCGGGATCTGTGACGAGCAACACCTGGCCGGAGAACTGCAACATGTCAAGCAAGTTCTGCGTGACAACAAGCTGCAAGTGCCGCGCCTGCGTCACAGTGACCGAGTGAAACCAGCCACAGTCGAGCGCGTCCCTGCAGTCTTGCCATACATGAAAGGAGTCACTGACAAGATTGGCTACATTCTAAAGCGAGCTTCAATTAAAACTTACTTCAAGCCGCCAAGGAAAATTAGTCAGTTCTTACCACCTGTCAAGTACCACATCCCTCTACAAGATGCAGGAGTTTACAAGCTTGATTGCGATTGTGGGCTCTCTTACATTGGACAAACAAAGCGATCCATTAGAACCCGGGTCAAAGAACACATAGCTGATGTGAAGCACCGTCGCAATACAACATCTGCTGTCTGCAAACATAGCCAGGACCGCCCAAGCCATTATATTCGTTTCGATAGACCTCAAATCCTGGCGAAAGAAAACCGATATCGCCCAAGAATGATTCGAGAAGCCATTGAAATTAAAAAACATCCAAATTTCAATAGGGAAGATGCCTGGGTACTACCATCGTCATGGGATCCTGTTATTAATATAATAAAATCAAATAATAAATATAAACATAACAGACAGGCAGATGTAGTAAGTTCATACTGTGTAGATCAAAATGACAGCTTATCTGATTAATATTTTTCATTTTTCATTTGTAAAAGTATATATTAATAGTGTTGCTTAGTAATTTGTTTTTTAAATAATAGCAAACTAAATTAAAATTATTATCCTTAATTAATTTTAACTTTTTAAATTATATGGCTTAAATAATTAATACTATATTTTATATTTTTCTTTATGGTTATAAATATAATAATGGCAACACTAAATATAGATTACTAATTAATATTTTTAAAATTGTAATAATTATAAAAATAATAGCAAAAATTAAATAAACAATTTTCCATATTCAATTATAATTATAAAAATGTTTAAAGTTAAAATATTGTAATGTAATTGGTGCAACTTTCATTTTGTTAATTGTGGGTAGGCTGTCTGTAACAACTATACATTCAAGACATGTAACACCTCAGTCTCTCCCGTGACCATGATTGCTGTAAAGCATTCGAAACGTCGGGAACCAAAAATCAAAATAAATCCGCGAAATAATCCGAAAAGATAGTTTTATTTAATAACATACACTAAAACTTACGCAATTATGCTAATAATAATCAAATTTTAAAAACCTATTTGTCCTATACGCCTAATTTTTATCTGTGAGCCATGAACGAATACTTATTCGTTCATGCTGTGAGCATAATATTTTACGGCAAATCGTCGCGTGGGATCTTTGAGAGGTCAGAATTTAACAGATTAACTGTCCGCAATATAGACACAATAGTTAAACAATCGAAATGATCATATATGACTCATGGGACAGGGAAACGGTTAAAAAGATTTTTTAAAGCAGACACTCATACTTTGATAGTGTATATCACCCACGCCTTTAAAGATGCATCCGACAACTATCAATCTTCATAATTTAATGAACCTCAAAAAATTATAACCTTGAGTACCGTATGCAAATCAATAAACATTGTTACAGACATACTTGATAATCGATGTAACTGCGTATTACTGCGTGGTCTTCCGATACGTAAAACCGTTCTGTTAAGTCGACTACTTTGTTTGATGAACAAATTTGAATCAGCAAATATGTTATTTGCTGATTCAAATAACATCTGCATCTCGATCAAAAGTGAGGATTGAAAGATTACATCATTGGCAACTCAACTGGCTAACAAGGTCTTATAATTCAAAAGCTTTGGGCCTTTTATTGTCGAGCAGCTATAAATCCAGGAGTTTATGCCAATAGACTATATGATTGATGTCTTAAAAGTCAACATAATTCTGTCAATCTATCAATTTATGTGGTAGAGTCGGATTTAGATCTCTGCGAATCTGTAGTAAAATTAATGATCGAATCTGCTTACATATAAAGAATATTTATTGGTATTACGGTCACATTTTATTTAAGACTAGCAACTTACCTTCATTTCACTCAGGTGCGTCCCAAAGTTGAATGGTTTAGGATCGCATAAAGCTCAACGTCCAATGAAAAATTTTTTTTTCTTGCACCAGAAACCTTCCCAGGCGTATACAGGGTACTCCACCAGAGTTTAATCACAATCAAACATAGAAACATTCTTTTTTATTTATATAGCTAGCTAGATAGATTAAAAAAAAAGAATTTTAAATGTCCAAGCCCAAATCTTAGAAAAACCCTCACAAACTTACTACTACTTAGATAGGGCACATCTAAATATTATTTTTTATCATATTACAATTTTAAATATTCCGTTTTGTTTTATTTATTTTAAATATTCCGTTTTATTCCGTTATGAATTTTAGTTATTAAAACAACACAAATAAACTAATATAATAGATATTTATAAAAAATAGTCTATGTAGTTTTGCTAAAACCAGTCATCGTGTGAGTTGTTCGGTGTCCTTTGAGTATTGTTGTGGAATTTAATAAGTTTTCACATCAATATAAATCTCGTCTAATTATTGTTATTCCTAAAATAAATTTAACACTATTATTAAAATTATACTATAATAACTACTTTTAAATTTAAAAAGTTCACAAGATTCGAAACTTATTATTAATTATTCCAGCTTTCTGGTGAACTTATTCGTTCGGAAACGTTAACATACCTAACATCTAAATAATCCCCTTAAAAGTACACGTGATCCGTGTATTAGAATTAGTATAAAAAATTCAATCCCTATCCTGTGGTTACTCTTCTTATAATATGTAAGGCATCGTAAATATTTAGCATTGAGCAATTTATTCACTTAACATTAAATTTTTACAATGTTATTATAGAATATATTGAAATTTTCACAATGTAATTATATACTGTATTACTGGAATTTTTGAATAATTTCCATTCATAATCTTGTGGGAGCTCTTCCTTCATAATACAGAGTACTCTTTAGACTTTATGGAATATAAGATGGTGATTTTTTTAAAATATCTTATACATATAAAGCTTTTATCATTTAATCTACCAATTTCAGATAGTATTATTTTGTAGTAATATCATGAATTCTCCACTGTTTACAATACTTGGCATTGGCGCCGGTACAGACGCAACGCGTGTTAGATAAAATAAACGTCTAATACACGTCTAATCTAGATTATAATCAAGAATGCAGGTGCTCTACAATTAATAGAACTGAACCTTGTTCTAAATATACGAACAGAATATATTATCATGAAGTTTTAAATTTAAACTTCGTAAACAACTGAATTAAGTATGTACGTATGATTTATAATATACTTCCTTTGCAGAAATATTAAATTGACGTTGATTAATTGTTTTAAAAATATTACCACTGAATATGTATTTTGATGGCCGTTATAAAATATACTTTATAGTTCATATCAAATTCTGTTATCTTTTTATGAAAAACTACGCCAAGCTTAGAAGAAGCTTTAGGTTTTATAATGTCAGTTCGCTCTGTTGGTGACATCTTAAGAGGTTACTTGTACAAACATAAAACCTTAAAGTAGTAATATTTTCTTCTATGTTATATAACACTAGCAACTTACCCTCGCTTTGCGCGTGTGCGTCTTTTGGACTGTTACTCCAGATCAGAGTCAATCTGTGTACTAAACATCATCCAAATCAGTCCAACCGTTTCAATAGAAATGAATAACAAACATACACACATATTCCAACTTTCGCATTTATATAATAGTCTGATTAAGTACATTTTATCTCCCATAGAGAATACCTAGATTTTTCATGTTAATATATTATGTATAATTGTTATAAGTACATATAACTGTGAAAACTACCACTGAACTAAATTCTAAGGTATTTCACTTCTTATGTTATACAAATGCCCAGTGGTAACGCGCTCGCTTGGGAAACCTAGTAAAGTGGGTTTAAATCCCGAGTCTCGCAGCTCTGATATTTTCATGAGCGAATCATTTTCAACATAATTACCACTTGTCTTAGGGTGAAGGAAAACATCGTGAGACAACCTGCATGTCTCCTGAGTTAAAAAAATATTCGAGTCCTTAATATCAAAATTTTCTATGAAGTTTTTATCTAAATAAAATCAGATTTTTCGTCGTCGCGTCTTGTTATTTTCGTAGCTATCACGACTTCAAGATCCTGATTCAAACAAAGCTTATCTTAAGCTTGTATAGTGAGAAGCATCCAACATTTCAAAAAGATAAATGCATTCGAAACGATAAGAAAGATAAACTACAACAAACGCATACTAATATTTTTAAAAGTACTCCTTGTTCGTTAGTAGTATATTGCTCTACTAAATAAAAGTACATAGGAATTAAAGCAATAATATTATTTAACATAATTTCGTTTTAATTTACGTTAAGTAAACTAATCCATACAAATATTAAAATTCTAAGTCGAATCTGTATATTAAATATTTTTTGCAAAATCTTATTGAAATAGTCGTTATTATCGATACAGTAGCCGAATCTATAGTTTTTAGAATTTTTGTCTGTCTGTCTGGGAACGTGTCGATAAAATCTACTGCGGGAAAATATCTTATCTCTGAGAAATATATATTTTTTGTTGAATATGTGAGATTTTCATGGGCGATTTTCATTTATTTTTATTCCTTCAAGCGAAAATCCTTTAAATATCACTCACTTAATTTTTAAATAGAAAACATGGAAAGCTAAGCACAAAAATTATCTTTAGATCTACTCGACACTGTAATTCCTTATTTCCTATACAATTGAAGTCTCAGTCTTTATATACCATTTGCAGTAATCCCTTAGTGTATAGAGCGGAAGTTCTAAAACTTCTTAAAGACATAACTACTGGTCCTATCGCTTCTAACGGTGCAAAGAGAACTGACTCGTTTTTTGCCCTAAGAATTGGCATTGCAGGGAAATGCATTTATCTAGTATTTTTGCCAAAATTCTTCTCAAAGATTTTTGCAATAAAATTATAATTAATTCATAAGTTTCTTGTATACATTTCAATATAGATTTAGTTTCATTATATTTTTTATCTAGCCTCAATGAGACCATTATGTATCATCATCGTCCCGTCTCATTTGACGTTAAACGTTAAACTTACATACGAGATTAGATATGTGTACGTATATAAGTACATGAATATGACCAAAATTTACCTTTTTCGTTTTAGTAGATAAATGAAAATAGAATCTAACAAATGGACACATAGCATTAGAACAACGAAAGACACTGTAAAATTTAGTTATTTTTTCTTTGGAGATACGAAACCCTAAAAATGTAGAGCTAATTCCCATAAACTAGAAATGTGATAATATATTCAACATTCACATAGACTCAACTTATTTACTCTAAGTAGTCATAATAATTATTGTACTGTTATTCACATCATAATAAGCTTATAAATAAAAATGAATAGAATAGTGTGATTTTGAACATGTTTGATTAACATTAAAAAAATTACAAAAGTATTTAAAGAAACATACTATAGTTTTCTACAAATATATCTACGTATACGAAACAAATGCCAAGTTGCTATTTTTAATCTATTATGTCAGACCAACTGTGTGTTGTGTGTGTGTAATGTGCAACTGTGTGTTGTGTGTGTGTAATGTGCAATTTTAATATACATTCATAATTTCATCAAGATCTCATTTTAACCAATATAATACCAATAAACATGTAGTATTAATTATAACATATACATACAACATATAAATTAAAAAATTGATATTAAAAAAAGAATGGGATATATTAAAACACGTAAATTTAATAAAATGATTTAATTACAGACAAGTGCCAACACATCCATGTGACTAGATCATGCCTGGTTTTGATTGCTTTTATAAAGGGTACAGTCGATTCCGAGTATATGTTTAAAATAGATCGGTCGTCCAATGACAAAGACAATACAATATGTCGACTGCGCTGGCGCAGCTCATTTGAATCAGCTGTAAGAAATTGATTCACTTAAAGGGCGCGGACGTGCTCATATGGCTGACCGATTTGAGCGTCTCGCACGCGACCAGAATAAATGATCTTCCCGCTTCCTCGATGTGATGATTTATGACAGTCGAAGTACGATAATAGCTTCCAACAAGAGTTATGTACATTTAAATGGTGTCAAAATTAAAATTTATTGTGGACATTATGTGCAAGCTCAATATTGTTTCGGCACTTCATATATTTTCTCATTGGCATGAATAGGAACATAGTAGTAAGGCATAGATTCTTGATCGTGAATACTACAAAACGATACCGTCTCCGGTTCTGAGGTCAAAGTATCGTTAAATTGCTTTATTATTTGATTAGAGCGCCATTCAGTAAGTTGTTCTTCAGTGGGTTGTAAAGGTGATATATAACCCGCTTCATTACTTTCGCTGCTTCTCATAGAAGTAGAACGCATTAAGTCTTGAGGCGATAACTTTTTAAGATTATCAGTTAATAGAAAGATTTTTTGCTTTGCAAAAACGTGCTTAGTCATTGTTGTCGACTCACTAACAAGTTTATTTCTTTCCGAGAGCTGAGGAGGTAATATAAGAGCTTCTATAGATTTATGTTTAACAAGTATGACTCGCTTATTTCCTTTTAATAGTGAAGGATTCATTTGAATCAATGCATATACTGATAGAGCACCAAAGATAAGACATCCCAATGAAATCAAAATATATAATAGTAATCCCTGATTATTACCAGATGTATTTTGATATAAATGTTCAAAATTAACCAAGTTATAAGACACACATTTATTAGTCATAACTGTCCCAAAAGATAAGTTAAACGGACAAAATGTATAATATTTTTTTTCGTTCAAATTATACACTTTTAATGACCTTGGTATATTATTAACGCAGTATACTTCATATTTACATGAAGATTGAAACCATAAAAGACCAAACCCTTGATCTGCAGATGCTTCTATTTCAACCATAGAATAAGGATAACTCTGGATGGCAAATATAGGTTTTATCCAATTGCTATATGAATTTGAGCCCCGACCAGCATTTATTGTTATTGTCTTGATATCATTAATGCTTATTCTATTTAAATAGCATGTATTATGTTCATGAGATATTAAGTTTATTGAATTATTCGATAAATTCTCCTCATAGCAAGCACCGTTCGTGAAAACAATTCCAGAATCGTTTTGACATCGATACCAGTTATCTTTTGATTCATTGGAATTTATAGGCTTTTGTTCTGTATTATTTTCTATAATAATACTGTTTTCGCAATAGTCTTCTAAATCCGAGAACATTAAACCCTTAAAAGCATCAGGAAAGCGACAAATAGGGTCTTCAATGAGAATACCTTTCCTAAAAAGTGTCCTTAAATCATTTTCTGAACATTTACAAAACCATAAATTATCTTGCAAAGCAATTTTTGGTTTGAATGGAAGTATTTTATTAAACAATCCCACTGGAATTGTAACTAGATGATTATCGTTCAAATATATAGTTTTTATGTTCTCCAATTGATCGAAAGTACCAGGACCTATAGCTTTAATTTTGCAAGAATTTAAGTATAGCACTTGACATTGTTGAAGTTTTGAAAAAGTTCCATTTCTCAAAACATACTCAAATGAATTAAATGAAAAATCTACAACTTTTAATTCGTTAAGATTTTCGGAGCTCGTTATATTAATTGGGTCCCATGAACCAATCGACAGAATTCTTAAGAAACCTAATGTATTACCGATTGCTGTTATAGCATTTGTGTTGATCTTATTAAGTTTGCAATCGATTATATGTAGCTGTTCTAAATTTGATAGTCCCAGTAACATTTCATCGTCCCATACATTTATTTCAATTTTCGTCAAAACAAGTGATCTTAGATTACTATTTAGTGGACTCATGAATGCTTTTGGTGATATATATTTAATATTTCCTCCAATTATGTTCAAATTCCGAATGTTCAAAAAAACCCCCGAAAGCCAATTCTCTGGTATTCTTGAATTTGCAAATGTTGGTTGATTCAATTTCAAAGAAATACTTTGGCAATTAATAGGGACTTCCTAGAACAAATAAAATAAATTAGGTAAACTACAAACAGTACCACAAAATGGAATGAATAAATCCAAGATGAAGTTTTTTAACATGTAAATTTTATTTTTTCATAATTAATCTAAATAACTTATCCACTTAAATAAATCACATGTTACGTATAAAATATATTAGGTATGTTTTTATTAAACAGAATACGTACCGAAAGTGCTTGAATTATATTGTCCTCATAGTTACCATAATAGGGAGTTTCCTCGCATATCACTGTACATGTATTGATTCCGCATCTTGAATTGATACTCTGTGACGCGCGATGGGAATTACTAAGTGCCATGAGAACGATCAAAACAAAACTAGATACAATAAGTGTGCCAAAAAAAATGTGTACTACTACACGAAGCCATCCTCTGCTACACGATGTGTTCCTATGGACAAAAGAATTGCAAAATATTTGTATTGTAACATTATATGAGTAAATGTATTTGTTGATTTGTCCCGCTTTAACGCGACAACTGGAATCAAATAAATCAAAACAAAATAAGGGACTGATCAGATTGACAGGATATTATATCAGTTCCCATTAGCTTTCCTTTGGGATGCCAGATGTCACTGAAGGAACTATCACATCAGTCCCAGCTGATAAACATTTTTTTCAATAATGCGTTGCTTATGGTGGCAGACCCTGGCAATAGCCGGGATTAATAATGCCAGGCAGAAGAAGAATGCGTTGCTTATGGTATAGAAAGTTTGTCTAATCAGAAAATTGACTCATATACTGTTAATTTTAAGTGCCATTACAATAATTCCTTGGAAAAAATTTAATTGAAATATTTATGTAATGACTAAAATTAACAAAGTATTTTCTCACTTAACTAACAAATATGTTATTTAACCAGAAGAAGTAAAATAGATTACACGATATTAACAAAGTAAAATGTTACCAACTGGCACGTCTAAGAGCTATAGAACAAAGAATTGAATTTAATAGAACATAATTACTATCTGTAACTGCGTATATAACTATCTGAATATTTCTATAAAAAAATATGTCAGATGTAATAATTGTAGCAAAACTAAAACCTAATAAAGCTTAATAGCATTTACAATATTTAGCTTTCAAATACATATATGTCGGTTTTATAACGCGTGTTTTAAGTGTTATTTAGATTAGATAAGTAAATTACTTTTTTAGTTTTGTACAACATAATATACTTATATTTATAAATTTGTATATAAATTAAAAAAATATATAATTTCTTACTAATGTTATAAATGCTAAAGTGACTATCATGTCTGTTTGTTTGTTTGTTTTGTTATGATTACGATTTCACTCCTAAACCACTCAACCAATTTTGATGAATTTCGGTATATAAATAGATTGGAAATTCCAAATGGACATATTTGTAGCAAAAATAAAAATTACTATTTCTCAAGATACTCATTATCATTTCTCAAATTCAAGAATACAAGGGCTCGAAAGTGACATATGATTCTGTGTAACAAGTGATCCAAATTTACCTTATAAATGAACCAAGCAGGGTGTCTTGCTTCTTAAGAAACCGTGTGCGTACCATTTCCATTTTCTAGAAAATAACTTAGAGTAAGTATCAAATATGCATGTACATATGTATATAATTTATCTCTTAACTAATTTAGTTTATCGCATTATATGTAGTAATATTGAAAGTGACCATTGCGCCTTTAGGCATCGATGTGATTCATATACTTTTTGTGTTTTACTAAAAATCCACCAGGATAATTTAAAATCAAAATTACTGAAGAATGCTATTTACATATTAATACACATAACACCGTGAGAAGTATGGACTATTTTTACTCTATAAGAGAAATAAATATAATTAATGAAATTTAGTACGCAGTTCACAAAATTTAACATATATATGGGCAACTTACAAGCAATATCTATCTAAGCACCACTGATACACTGGCACTATTAACAGATCATTATAGCGAAATGACTGATATGTTATTATTTCTAATAATCCATGTCGAGATAAGCTATGATAATAACGCTGTATCGGGATTTTAATGGATACGTTTTGAGGATAAACTTAGCAAACAATAATATGATCGAAAAGGCAATTTCACGGACAGGGTGGGTTTATCAGTCATATGATATCTCTATTGTTGAAGGTACGAAAGCAAACTTTACTGCCTTAGATATCTAATATATTTAAACGAAGCTCGTTATATATATATATATATATATATATATATATATATATATATATATATATATATATCGATTACATATAATCTGAATTTCGGATACGGCTCCAACGATTTTCATGAAATTCAGCGAGCGGGGGTTTCGGGGGCGATAAATCGATCTAGATTAGTGTTATGTCTGGGAAAACGCATGTTTTTGAGTTTTCATGCGGTTTTGTTTCGCATTATTCCACGCAAAATATGGTCGCTAATTCGCACGCTAGGACATAAGCATCGTGGTCAAGCGGCCTAGGCGCATTTGACTACCACAGGTGCCTGGCTTCGTATCCCGGTCGGATACAAAGTTTTTATATTTGTTTGTTTTTTTTTTGTATTTATTCAAATTTTTAGTTTGTTTTTTTTTTTATGTTTTTTTTTCTGGCCAAAAACTCCGAGCGAAGCTCGGTAGCCCAGGTACTATATATTATATATGGATATAATGATAAAAATCAAATTACAGCTTTTACTTTTGAAATAAGACTACGCTTATAGATAATAATAAAGTTTTTTTTACAATATACATATTATGTGTTTTGTAGACTATTATAATTATTTTTTTATTTCGTAATTATATCAGCATAAATTGGTGATAAAAATAAACTGATTTTAGCCACGGCGGACAATGACGACACGTTTGGCTCAGTTTATAGTGACTACTTGCTATGCCAGCGGTCGCGGGTTCGAGTCCCGCTAGGGGCATTCATTTGTGTGATGAGAGATATATTTGTACTCCAGTTAGTGTTTATATTTATATTATGTATATTGTATACATATATTAAAGTTTATATATGTGTAGTGTATCAACTGTCTGGTATAACACAAACCTCGTAGCTTACTATGGAACTAGATGGTGCTGTGTTAATGTCCCGACTAAAAAAAAATCATCGAGACTAGCCATGTGCGTAAAAGACAACTGCACAACTGTACAAATGCAAGTGCACCCTCTATTCCTTTCTATGCCTCATCGGTCGTATCGAAATTACGTCCCACAAAACTTTTTTGGTGGGATACAATATCGATACGACCGATGAGGGATTAGATGCAAGACCGTTAGTCGTTATGTGCTCTCCGAACTACAGCAGTCTAACGCCGCCAACTTCTTTTTACTTGCTTCCTACGAAAGACTTATTGACACAAAATCCCAATATTCTGTTATCCGCTTTGCCAGTTTAAAACTGCATTTTTTTTTAGGAGAGCTATGTATAATTATTTTTTTATTATTTTGTAAGCTATCTTGCTAAAATATTTATGGTGCCTTTATTCTAAACAAATTTTGTATTTTTGCACAGAAATAAGATATTTTCCCGCAGTAAAAAGTATCATCATAAAAAAAAAATCAGCAAAATCCGCCCAGTGGTTTTCCCATGATACAAACATTAGTATTAATATGGATAAAAAATAAAAATATATTTCGAACAATATTAGCGCACAACTAAGTAGCTTATAATATCCAATGTTATGTTAGAAGTTTCACTCATTCAACAGACACGTCTACTAACGGAATAGGAAGAAATAGAATTTACCTCACGGTACAGTCGCGCGCGGGAAACGCAATAAATCAAGCAGCGCGAGGCATCCCCTAGTCGTTGTTTGGATCAGTTCTCATATTTATCGTGCTTTCTTTGACAGAAAACATTGAAAAACGTAACAAGTTAAACGATTGTTGGTTACAGAATATTTTATTAATGACGGTTGCAATAAAATTTCACTTTAATATATCCTTTCATAGCTTTTGCTCTGGGCCATGAGTATTTTATTAAGTTAAAATTGCTCCGCTTTTGGGTCAAAGCATGATAATGGATAGAATGAAAAAATATATTTTTAGCAACAAGCCTACTTTGCCTTCCTTTTATTGAAAAAACTTTAAGACTCAATTCAGTTATTTCAAAGGTTTATCTCCGATAACAAAGAAATATTATTCTTTATGTGTATATGTATAAAATGTGTTTTTTTATATAAATATAATGCACAGTTGAATTCAAAACCAACAACGCTAGTTATTAAGATAATTTACATTTAATTTTAAATTCTCGTATATTATTACACTTCACAAAATGTCCTACTTAGCATTCCGACACAACTTTTTAACATATTTTTACTTGTATACTACAAACAGTGTTAAAATGAGCTCGCAACGAACTCCATATTAGAATTGTCTCCAAAAAGAGAATATGTTAGTTCAGAGCGAAGCTGGTAAAATTTAACTTTTTTATGGTTTACTATTCCGCTTACATTTAAATAAGCATGTACATTTCAAATGACATACTTAGTCTCTGTTTATTTGTATAGACAGTTTAAAGTTTTAAGACGATACAGTACCGTCTATGTAAAAATATTAAGAATGATGTAGTATGTCTATTTTGGAGAAGATCGTGGATTCGATTTATGACAACAACAAAAACTTCTATATATTTTTATATACATTATACACTATTGGGTGCATAAAAGTAAGTGCAATATTATTCCATTCTCCCCTTCGTCCGATGAAACAGAATCGGAGTGAAACCAAGACATAGGATCGTTGGCTTTTGGATAATTTCTGATGTATGAAAGATTATCATCACTTGTTTGAGAATTTATTACATAGAAACACCCAATAACTGGTCCACCTGAACTAATCCCTGATCGACAAAAAAAATTATACAGTAGTTATTCAAAGGTTAATTGTTGACCCCAGTCGATTTTTATTACTAGCACGTTACTTCTTTAAAGGTACATTAGAACCACTGAGACTCTTAACCAAGCCAACGATAATATATGTATATATAAAATATAAATAAAAATACTATACAAGCATATGTATTATGTATATATATATATATATATATATATATATATATATATATATATATATATATTAATACGTGAAGCCAAAACTTTGTACACCTTTTTACGAAAATTGCGCGGACGGAGGAGTATGAAATTTCCCACACTTATAATTTATATAGAGAAGGAGTGCAGAATGCTATTTTTTTAATTATGCATAAAAAATACATGAAATTATTAAAAAAAAAACATTACACACACTACCATGTATTTGACACACACGCATATATACACTTATATTTATTGTTAAAGTCTGTGGTCAAATTGAGAATTATGTATTAATACGTGAAGAGAAAACTTTGTAACCTTTTTTAAGAAAATTACGCGGACGGAGGAATGTGATGTTGCCTATTAAAATTGTATTGTTGTGGCGAAGTATGTGCTTATAAAATTTGCAGATCTTAAGATAAATTTTATCTTAAGATCTCAAGGATCTCTATAGTTTTTGATTTAAGATATTTAAGTTTCTGATGTTGATACTACGTTCGTTGTATTCATAATAAGTTGGTTTGTTTGGAACTTGTTTGTTCCAGTTTTGTATGAAAGAAACGACCATTAAATGTTCAGGCGGAGAACAATCAACCCTCGGCAGATCTCGTTTGCTTACAGGAAACATTCCTTTGTGCATATTTAGTGCTTCTAGCTTTAACCCGATTGTATAAGCGTGCATTCCTTAATATGGCCTTCATACATTTTTATGTTTCTTAACAAGTTGTTTTTCATTCAATCTAAACAAATTATCCTAGCAACATGCAGCCAGCAACATCCAGCTTCTTAGAATCAGTTGGAAAAAACTTTAGATAAATATAATATAAATAAAATAGGTATGTTCAATTGTTTGATTATCAAATAAGAAATTTAACATACAAGAAAATCTTGATAATAAATGCAAAAAAATATGTTTAAATTGGAGGTCATTTTCTGAATATAACTACTACGAGGTTGTCAATTTTCTTCAAATACCATTCAAAATCTTATTGTCATGAAATACCTATGCTATTAAAAGTTTCTTTAGATATTAAAGTGTTTTAACACAAGAGCGCCGGTCCCATTATTTCGCTGCCAAGAGTCTTAAAAACCGCTTGAGATGTGTTTGTTCAGTCTTTACAAGTACTACTAAATTTAAATATAAGATATAGACCCAAAGAGGCTCAATGGTAAGTAATAGCTGCCAGTTTGTTAATAAAAGACAATTTAGACGTATTTATATTTTTATTAAAATCAAAATTTATTACACCTTTACAGCGAAATTTTAATATTATATTTATTACATAATAAATAATAAATGTGACTATAAACTGGAATGAACACTTTTATATAACATATTTAACAACATTAAGATTTTATTAAAATGAGAAAACATTAATCATTCTCAAAATTATTGCTATATTGGCAGGGCCGAATTAACCATGCCGAGGGGCCCCTAGGCAATGCAATTCTCGAGGCCCTTTCATCCTTTTCTAACTTATTAAAATTCCTTTTTTCCGTAATAATTTACGCTATTAGGTAGATTTCATAGAAATCTAACAGTTGCATTTGTCATTATGGTGGAATTTTCACCTATTTATTTAATTAAATTTTCACTCGATGATACATTTTCAATTTTTTTTCTCCGTGCATGGGGCCCCCAGGCGCTGCGGGGCCCATAGGTAATTGCCTAAACTGCCTTATGGATAATCCGGCCCTGTATATTGGGTACTTACACATTTCCAGTTACATACCATTAGTAGAGATACAATAGAGACACAAATAAAACACTGAACGACCCAAGCTTCTGGAATACACAACAACGTTAATAACAGGTATTACAAGAACAATTACAACAAGTATAATATAATGATTACATAGACATCGGATATGTTGACATGCGATATTTCCAATCTAGCTTATTGCAATCCAATGTCTATAGTAATTATATAAATCTTAGTACTAAATTGATATGCATTGATAGGTTGGCGGTGCTTAAGCACTAGACTCCGCCTTCCCGATATGTTTGATGTTGGTTCCTTTAATTCTATTTAAAATAATGGTTCCTTCGAATATATTTAACTTGCGTCATATAAGTATTATAATATTATAAAGCTAAGACAAAAATTACATAGCTTATAAGTAAATACTTGTCAAAACGCTATAAAATCTAATGAAATAATTGTTATTATAAATTGTATAAATATTTAAATAGAGTTTCGGGTGTTTCGCTCGTTTACTTCTGTTAGAGACGTGGCGTGCTTGTGACTACGAGTCGTTGAGCAAATTGAGATCAAACCGCGCTTTGACTTGTATTTACTGAATAAAACGTACAACATTTATTATTTTATTAAAATTATGTTATATATGAATATATTCTAGCACACCATGATAAATAGACACATATTATACGGTGTTAGAATTCTTAAATTATCAGGTTTTCCGACTCTGATCATTCGTGTTATACATAAGTATATGATATAATACGAATATGTGCATAAATGATTATATTGTGCGACAATTACTTATAATAAGTGAGTAAATATCATTTATAAATTTCAAGAAATACGTAAGAATATTACTAAGATTTTTTTATTAACTATTAAAATGTTACACGCACGTATAAAGAATACAAAATATGGTATTCTATCTCGCGTCTTACACGCGTAGAACATTTGTTCCAAAAACACTTAGATACGGAAAGGTATTTAATCTTCGCTACATCTCAATTTATTACAGAAGGATATCACATTGAAAGCTTCATATTCGCAACATTTGTATATACCAATATTCTTAAATATACTTATGTAATTCAGACTAGGGGATATGTTTTAGGTTACATTTTATCACTTAAATAAGTTCATAATCATTTATTATATAGCAACATATATTTTAAAATCATATAATAACGTGGAAAGTTACAAATACTATTTTTAAATAATAATATAAAAAAAGCTCAGTAGCGAACGTGCGGGTAAGGAAATACGCAAATAAATCATTAAAAGCACATAGTTTAAAGTCACATTTATTACTTTACTATTCATCATTAGTAATCTACGTAATATAAAATGAACATTAAAGCTACAGCAACTAAGGAACATATGCCTCTTGAAGGGGCTTAAAAATAATTAATTAAAATTAATAATAACAAAATAACTAAAATATGTAAAGCTCGATGACGCCATCTCGAGTGAAAAACAATTAAATTAAAGATTGTATATAATTTATATAGTAAATATCTAACACTTATCTAAGGCTAATCTACGCCAAACATTCAGGGGCATAAACATTCATTTTTGAATAAAACTAACGTAATTATAAACAAGAGGTAGAATTAGAAGGAAACATATAGATTTTACGAAACCTTTATGTATTACTCGTACATATTAAAGATATCGGGCTTCATTATTAGAATACTATGTTCCAAAAACTTTTTATTATAATTAGATGTTTTTCCTTATTTTGGAGTATGATTATTATCATACGAGTTTTTTTTATGATTTTTGGACTTGAATTCGAATTCCAATAACACGACCGAGAATATTGAATAGTCAACATGGTAAATGCGCAAAAGCTTACTAATACATTACACGATATTAAAGGTAAGGGTAAATGATAAAAAATATGAGATTTTTAGCTTTTATGTTCAATTTTAATGGCAAAGTGAAGATTTTATGTATAATGCATTTCATCAAAATTCTAATTTATTCCCAAACTAATTTTAAACTCAACTACTTTTGATTGGTTTTATTCTTAAGTAAGGCATATTTATTTTATCCGCTTTATACAACAGAGCCATATCTAAATCTCGCTGTTTGTTTAAACTTAAATATATTTTAAATATAGAATGTTAAAAACTTCATATCCTCCAACTTATTATTTCAAGTTACGAGTACATCAGTTTAGTTATGATTTTGTTCTAGAAAGTACGCGTATGCCGTTTTTTTTTTTAAATATTTATTTGTATCACACCGTTAATATCAATCCGTATCACAAATTCTTTCCAAAAATCTACATTTTCAGCCAAAATTGATATGTATATGTTTTTTTTTTAATGTGAACGAAACAAAATTCACGAAGGATGCAAGTTATCCGGCCACAGTTAACTTCACTCTTCGTTAAACTTAATAAAATAGAAATCAATTTGTTCATAAAGTTTTGCAATGGACTTTGATAAACGTTCTCTGACAATAAATATGAAAATTGGTCATGATGGTTAAAAAATTGTTTTACGAAACTTCGAATGATTTACCAATATTTGCAATATAGTAACAGATAATCACATTAACGTTTTAATATAAATTTTAGTCACTTTTTTAATGGATCAATGACTATATTATGATAAAGCTTAAGGAATTAAAAGTATCTAATGATTGCGAATGTTATATAATTGGTTACCAACATCGGGCCAATGTTGGTGGCGCCGGACGATCTGATGCCTGGTTTTCTTTTGCAGCTCATTTTGTCGAGGGGCATTTTTGCTACGCTATATTCACGATGTTCACTGACCATTGTGCAAATGGTACGTTTCTTTTGCATCATTTCATCATCACGATCCTTGAGACCGGACAGCCAAGTTTCATACCACGCCAGATCGCAGTCACAAATTAAAGGGTTATCTAAACAAAAATGGGTTAACATATATTATATGTTTTTAAATTAAGAAATCTTAAAGTTAGTTTATAATACTACAACATGCACAGCTTAATTTAATTTAAAACACAATTCGTAAAATTTTAGATCGAAGTTTCGTATTTCCTGTGAACATATAAAAAACTAAATTGCCAACAGGAATATTTCATTTCAAAGAAAAACTTATAATTCATATTTTAAATTCAGCATAAATACAACAAAAGACAAAATTGAAGTCCAATTTCGTGTAAGTTCTTTTCCTATTGAAACAGTTTCAATAAGTGCAACCCTCGGCGAAGGTAGTTTCTGCACAAATTTCATTTTATATGCATCGCGTTGTGGTTACAATAACAATGTAATACGAAGTAAGGTTGACCAAGAACCTGTTACTAAAATAGCAAACTTTATTAGGTTTCTTGCTAGGTCTTATAAGATTTCTAGAAACTCAATTATAACTTTTAATAAATATGAATGCTGGTAACAAAAATATTAAAGCTAAAAATTACATTGAGAATACGATACAGACAAAATGTTTCGTCGACGATGTTTCTTTCGAAAGTAATTTTACTAATTTAAATTACAATCCTAATAAGAAAACGTCATTTATATTAATTAACGAGTTAAAACGAAAGTTGTAAACTGCTCAAGTTAATTATTTTACAAATTCTATGCAGATAATAAATTGCTTATGATTTTAAAGAGCCATCTTTTCGAGTAGACCTTTTTGCGTACACGAATTAGCGAAAGACTGGCATATATTTGGTAGAAGAATATATAATTTATTCAAAGCTTTTATCACCAAAATATTTATTTATTTTATTAGTAATTATTAAATTAATTAGCACGATGTTGAGAGTAACATTGATTTTCTTACCCATAATATCAACAACTCTTAACGTATCGAGGATGGGCTCCATGATTTCCTCTGGGATGTGCTGCAGCTTGTTATTTTGTAAGTTAAGTGTCTCAAGGGAGTTGAGGTTGTCGAAACCCATTGTTGGAAGTTGGTGAACCCTGTTAAAATTAATTATAACTTATTGACACAGTACGGCGTAAACGGGATGGCCTTGAAGGACTTAAAGGAAACAGAAGACCAAGAATTTATTATACTTAAAGAATGTGGATGAAAAAATTGAAACCTCCCGAGGATACAATGTAGATATGTTGACAATTGTAGATATATATATATATATATATATATATATATATATATATATATATATATATATATAATATATATATATATATATATATATATGTAATGATACGAAAATGCCTATATTTAAACTATATAACGGATAAAAATATTAAAAATAGCCTTTTAAAGTAGTCAGATAACCTGCCTCGACCCCATGTCGTGAGTTAAATTCTACTTGGGACATATACATATGTATACTGTCCTTACAAATGGCTGCCATAAGTAAAGACAACATTTTTTCACATTATATAGCATAATATTATTAAATATTTTTGTATAACACAAAATTAACAGCTCAGTAAGAACTTTTACCATCTTGAATACAAATTAAAATATAAATGTATAATGATATTAAGCTAACCTTTGCACTAAGGCTTCCAATTTATACGAACTTTGCCAAATTCTTAAAAAGAACAAACTAAATCTAATCCAAGAAACTGAATAAACGGCAAAATATTAATGCTGGTTTCTAGAAAGTTTCTAAACACAGATTTCTGTTTGGAACTTTCAGCTGTTTAAACGGAATTTTATTAGGTGTTAATCTATTTTTTACTTTGAATATAAAATTTTGGTATGATTTTGTTCGTAATTATTTAATTCTTCTTACGGCTTAACCGATTTTTGTGTTTTTTTGTGTATGTGTCACCTGGACCATTCTTAGCTATAGTTAAACCTTATATCAACCGATAGTCCAGCCCTGGATGGATATTCTTGGTTTTATTATGGTTAAATTTAAAGGTAGTTGGATATGTTATAGCCACATCTACAATCATCGAGAACCAAATAGGCATGTGCGTAGGGAAATGCTATGAAAATTGATACTCTATTGTTCACATATATGACCGACTCCGCGAGAGATCAGCTCTACTTATTAAATCTTTTGACTTTTATTATCTCGCGTTACATTTATTTTTTTAAGTCAGGGGTTTTTTTATTATTTTTTTATCCTTTTTTAATTACTTTTTAACCGTCGTGGGTTTTTTCAAAATTTTTAATTTTGTTTTTTTGTTAATTTATATTTACAAATGAGGTCTGTGATACGACATCGTCCGCTCATAGGTATAATAAAAAAAAAGAAATAAAATAATTATTATAATATAGTTCTTCTTTATTTTTAATCATTACAACGTTTTTTTCGTTCACTCTCAAAGTATAAGCTTTCTTTATTTACAAAAAAAAAAAAAACAATATAAATAATGATTTTTCAACGAAAATTCAGATTCTGAATTTAAAATTTAATAATATTAAAATACTTCATGTTTGTATTTCTTATCTTAGTCCACTAGTAGGTGAAATATAAAAAAAAACATAACCCTCTTTCAGGTGCTGTCGGATAAAAAGAAATAATAATAATAATTTTCTCAAATTCTATAGTTCGTTTACTTTTAATCATTACATTTTTTTTTTAGTTTATTGCATTTGCCTTCTTTCACAAAAAAAAATATAACTCATGATTTTATTGTGAAAATTCTTATGCTGATTAAAATATATTATTAACCTCGTGCTTATCTTTATTAAGGGTAAATTTATTAAAATTTTAAGTGTATCACAAAACAAATACACAATTGCCAATATTAATCACTGTAGAGACTACGTGATCTAGTTAGAACATAATATATCAATATTAGCTAACTGGAATTCCCATTCAACCTAGCGATCTAAACCAATAATGCTTCAGTGCAAAATCAATCCACTTGCTCAGTTGCGTCCCAATAAAGGGCTTTTCAATTGAAGCCATCTGATTTTAATGAGGTATCGGTTACGGGTTTCTATTATGTATAATATAACAATGATATTTTCTATAATAAGTACTAGACCATTGTCTCTAGTGTGCATTAAATAATACAATATTGGTCTAGGTTCGATATACGGTAGTGTTAATGTTTGTATATATACATTACTGCCTCGGAGGTGTAGTGGCTAGCATGTACGGCTGCACACCCGGAGGTCCTGGGTTCGAGTCCCGGGTCGGGCCAAGTTTAGTTATTGAGTCTTTCTGTATAAGTAAGTCTCAGTAACACCCCGGAGTTGGGAAGTTGGCGGTGTTTCACCCCCGTGCCTCGGAGAGCACGTAAAGTCGTCGGTCCTGCGCGTTAACTCTCACTGGTCGTGTCGAGCAGTCGTCCCACCGGAATACGAGAGAGATAGGAATAGAGAGTGCACGTTGTGTCTGCGCGTACACTTGTGCACTATAATATCTCCTGCGCAGTTGGCTAGTCTCAATGAGATAGGCCGCCGTGGCCGGAACAGGTCGGGAGAACATCATCATATATACATAAACGTCTTTATATGAATAAAAAGACATCAAATTCGGGATATTTTGTACAAAGTTAGCGAACTTCATAAAAGGCTTCTGATGTTAATAAATAAGGGTTGAGGGTTCAAATAACGGTATTAATTATAAAACGAGTAAAAATAATAAAAACAATAAACTAAAAATTGTATATAAGAAAATGTACTAATAATTAATTAATTAATAAACAGGGTAAGTTACATTTATATAAATATAACCTACGCTTATAAATAATTATAATTATTGCTAATAATGTACTGTAGAGCTGTCGTTTAGTTTTTAAATTGTATTTCTTTGGTATTACTTACAGCCCGACCAACTAACAGACTACGACCGAGACCATGGTCGCAACGACCATTTATTTATATGGTGCTAAATATAATTTAAATAATGGTCACTAACGACCACGGTTATGGTCACGGGCGCTGATCATTGCACCAAAATAAAACTAGTTTCCTTTGTACATTATTGATTATTAAATGTACGGTGTACTGAAATAGACTTCTAAAGTTAGACACAATTCTATCTCAGGGACGATATAAACCGAACAGCACGTTCCCGCAATTTCCTATGGGATACATTACATCAATATTTGCACACAATATAGGTGTAGGTGTAGTGTATGTATAGGTTACAATTTTATACAACTATAGAAAATCTTCAGTAATCTATACATATAATAAAATTGTAACTAAGTCGAATCTGTACATTAAATATTTTTTGGAAAATCTTATTGAAATAGACATTATTATCGATACAGAGGCCGAATCTATAGTTTTTAGAATTTTGGTCTGTCTGTCTGTCTGTCTGTCTGTCCGTCCGTCCGCGATACCGAGCCGCAGGCAATGCTGGTATCTATATATAAACAGGCAAAGACAAAACGGTTCAGTACCTTTGTCTCTACTGTTTGTCAAACATTTTTTTTTTATTTAGCAGTTATTGACGAGCATTCGTTTTTTTTTTAATATAATGATTAGGAACGAATTTCAGCAACTGGGCTGAGGTATGTATTGTTGTCTCAAGTAAAAATAATCACAGTTCGCCATTTTTACTTAATATAAAATAGGCTTTAATAATCTACCAATAGTACTGAATAAAAATCTATTTCTTTAGTTATTTTATTGATAATTGTCATTTTTGAATTAAATTTTATTATTTTTGATGAATTGATTTATTTTATAACATAAATATAAGAAAATTAATTGATTGGTTTGTTTTACAATAAAGTGTAATTAAACCTCATTTCTATTATTTATTAACAAAGAAATAATATTTAATTGTATTTAGGTTTAATTGTATTTAGGTATTTTTTAAAAGTTATTCTTATTTATTCCATGTTTATATTCTGGACGCTAAAAACGAAAACGCCTTCCAAAAGTACAATTTTCGTGGGACACTCCTTGACCCAGTCGTTTTGTAACAAAAATTTCCACTTTATATGTATTGCAACGCTGTTTCGTAGCAATTGCAACGAGAATACAAAATAAACCAGAATCTGAGAGCACGGTTTAATAAAAAATAAAAAAGTTATAAGCTTCAAACGTTTTCTACGATATCTTGTTTTTCTCTGTCTTGAAAAAGTAGCACAAAGCAAAAATGAGAACATCCTTTTCAAATAGATAAGAGTAAGATATAATCAAAGTAAACGAATGAAGACAATATGGAAATTAATATTACACTAAATAGTTGATACTAATCTGTATATGATCGCTGATCTGTATATATAAATGTAATTAATGTTGTTCGTTGGTAAACGAATCATTTGAGAACGACTGAAGCAAAATTGGAAAAATTGGCTGTAAAATTAAAAATTCTGGAGAAAGTAATTTTTTTCTATAGGATTTTGTACATAGCTCTTTTTAATTGGGTCAGTTAATATTATAGCGAAATATATTTCTATATAATTACGGTTTTTTATTTCAATTATTTTATGTTTATTGAAAATTCCTTATTCATTCATATTTAAATTGTATATGACTTCGATAAGAATACTAAAGATAGTATTGTAATGATTATTAATATAATGTTAAAATTATATATTTTCGTAACAAATTTTAGATAGTTAACAAAATCATAAGTCTACAGATATAAGACGGTTATATCAACTAAGACGTTATTAATAATTCTTATCATTCAAACAAATTACAAAATCTCGAGTCCATTAAACAATTTTACTTTGGAAACTTTTATAAAATATTGTTCAACTTCAGAGCAGTCTTAAAGGAATCTAGAAAAATAATGCGATTCCCAGTTCCAATGACTTATAAAAATAATTATGAGATTTTTATATATTGCGTTTGAAAGAAGTAATAAAAAATTACTTAATTAGCTGGAAAGTTTGAAAGTTTCATAGCTGATCTTTGGGTAAGGACCACAGGACTATCTGATCTCCGAAACGAAGATACAACACAACACGTTACGAATATTCCCACTCTAAACACAAAATCCAAAAACAAGCAAGAAATAGTGATTATGATGATCATTTTCGCAGTGTTATGTTACGTGTTCTTATTTATATTGAAATAGTTATATTAATTTTGAATGGAAAATAAAATTTAACATCTCTAAACGAATTATAAATTGTACTCATTTTCTATGTTTTTTGTTTCTTAAGAATACCCAAGCTTTATCTAAAATTACTTGTGTAATAAAAATAGCACTTTTTCTTCTCATCCTTTCAAACAGCGCAATTATGAGAATTTCGCGTTAAAATGATATCCATGTAAATGGCTCGTACTTACATATTCTTTTGAAGGTTCAGGAAGGTGATAGAATCCCCATAACCGGTGAACGCATCTTCACTAATGTACGTGATGTTATTTGAGCGAAGGTCCAAGTGGCGGAGACGATGTAGCGGACGAAGCGCCTCTGAGGGAATCTCGTGTAAACGATTGTCACCAAGACGCAAATATTGAAGATTTTCTGCATTCAAATAATATTTTCTAATAAATACACAGTAGGAGTATTACAATAAAAAATAATGTTTTTAATGAAAATGTAAACTTAAAATATCGATATTACGGTAAATTCAACATCATCATCATTTCTTTTCATCATCATCAATTCTATTTAAATGTAAACTATATTATAGTACACAGCTTACAGCGAGTTTTGTTTTCATTCCGAGTGTCACCCCTAATATGACTGCACTATTATATTATATAAATCTATATATATATATATATATATATATATATATATATATATATATATATATATATATAGATTTTTCAATTTTTTTCGAACTTTTAATCTTTATTTACTATCCCATCTATTATTTAGGGGGTATATTTTAATTTTTTTTTCTTGTTCACTTACGTTATATAAGAAACTATTGTAAAAAAAATACATGCTTTCCCATTGTATTGTCTATAAGTAAATCAAGTTTAGAGTTATATTAGGATTATTTGTATATTCATTAAAAATCCTGCAAGTATTGCATATTGTTTTTTGACGATATAACGCGAACTACTTTATGTATGAACTAGCGACTCACCCTCGCTTCGCTCGGGTTCGTCCCTAGCTTGCTTCCCGATACAAACTTTCATCCCCATTTTCACCCCCTTAAGGGATGATTTCCGGGATAAAAAGTATCCCATTTCCTTCCCAGGCTCTCACACTATCCTCTTACAAAATTTCACCTAAATCGGTTCAGTAAATCTAGAGATTACCCCCTACAACGTCACAAACTCACAACTCACAAACTCACAAACTTTACCTCTTTATAATATTAAAAAAGTCTATAAATATTTAGATTATTGACATTACCTTCTAATCCAGCGAAAGCTTTCTCATCGATTCGTTGAATTTGATTGCCTTCAAGTTCTAGAGAATTGAGGAACGTCAAATGCGAGAACACATTAGCCGGCACTTCTCGGAGCTGGTTGTGTGCCAATCCCAATGAATCTAAATTACGTAAACCTAAAAGAGAATATTTATATTATAATATACTAGTGAAGTATCTAGATAAAAATGGTTACTTTTTTATATAGATAATAATAGTTATTGTGAGCGTACTTTAGGAAATAGATACGTGATATTACAGATTTTCCTGTAGACCTTTTAATGACCTACAATGTCTTACTATATTGTTTTCATGAATGAATCTCTTAAGGTTTAACCAGCCTTAGCCATGTAATCGTACGAAAACAGGTTTTTTACAAAACGCCGTCTAGATTCAGTCATTTTGTACAAAATATTTACAAACATTATACACACGTTTAACGGTCTTTCTATTGGTGAAAACTGTATCAAAATCCGTTACATGGTTTAGACAAAAAATCGGAGAAACAGACGCGAACAGAATCTTTACTTCATACTACCTATAAATAAATGGGTTCGAGTCCCGGGTCGGGCCAAGTTTAGTTATTGAGTCTTTCTGTATAGAAAGACTCAGTAATAGCCCGGAGTTGGGAAGTTGGCGGTGTTTCACCCCCGTGCCTCGGAGAGCACCTAAAGCCGTCGGTCCTGCGCCTTATCTCTCACCGGTCGTGTCGAGTAGTCGTCCCATCGGAGTTTGAGAGTGACAGGAATAGAGAGTGCACTTGTGTCTGCGCGTACACTTGAGCACTATAATATCTCCTGCGCAGTTGGCTAGTCTCAATGAGATTGGCCGCCGTAGCCGGAATCGGTCAGGAGAACATCATCATCAAATAAATAGGTACTTTATATAATAAATACCTGTGTTTTATATGGAAATAATCATATGATAATTTATGTACTTATATCTAATAAATATATTTAAAACTTATAATTACTATTGTATTTTTTTACTTTGTTTATTAAATTTTTCATGCCATTCTTGTTCAGAATAACATTAGCATTATATAACAAGAAGCGTAGTACATCAAGTAAGTTATCTGTATACCCGATGAATTGTAATGTTTAACGACAACAAGTAAGACCTCTAGAAGCCAGTAGCATATCCAGCTTTAATATATACATATAATAAAATTGTAACTAAGCCGAATCTGTACATTAAATATTTTTTGGAAAATCTTATTGATATAAACATTATTATCGATACAGAGGCCGAATCTATAGTTTTTAGAATTTTTGTCTGTCTGTCTGTCTGTTACCGCATCACAGAAAAACCACTGGAGGGATTTTGATGAAATTTGGTCTGGTGGTAGCTGGTTATCCAACATATAGGATACGTTTTATCGCGGAAAAATATCTAATTTCTGTAAAACCTAAGAATTTGGTTTTTGGTCATTCGGGCAATGCTAGTTTCAAGATTAATACGTGGTAGGTAAAAAATTACTATCGCTAAGTTAAGCCTCTATAGGGGGACTATCGTACAGTCTATTTAAAGCTTTGCTCGAGTACTACTAAATAGATTTAAATCCATGATCTTCATCTTATTAAGTAACTCCACAAGGAATACAAGGCAACATTCAAATTAATTATTAAAGGATCAATTACTGCTAATTTACGGTGTACGCTTGCTATTTGGTAAGTAATCATCGTCATCTGGGTTATCATTTGCTGTTGTGATAACTTGTTACAGTCGAGTATGAGACAGGAACAAGTGCTATCCAAATTCCGACCGAATTTGGCTACGGCGGCCAATCTCATTGAGGCTAGCCATCTGTCCAGGATATATTATAGTGCACAAGTGTACGCGCAGACACAACGTGCACTCTCTATTCCTGTCACTCTCATACTCCGGTGGGACAAATACTCGACACGACCGGTGAGAGCTAAGGCGCAGGACCGACGGCTTAACATGCTCTCCGAGGCACGAGAGTGAAACACCGCCAACTTCCCAATTCCTCAAAAAAGACTTAATAACTAAACTTGGCCCGATCCGGGACTCGAACCCAAGATCTCCGGTTGGGCAGCCGTACATGCTATCCACTACTCCACCGACGCAGTTAAATTAATAATGACCTAATTACATAATTAATTCAGATTGTTATATAAATTTATAGTTATTTCATAATTAGCCTGCATTCGTAACAACGCTTAATATGTTGATAAAAATAGCTTTTATCACTTAGGAAACGTGAAAGTTTTTGTTAGTAAAGAAATTGTACCAATTAAATATATGTACAAACAAAACATACTTTTTTATCTTTTTATAATACAGAACAAATGCGCTAACCGTGTCCACCTCTCTTTTTAACCGTTTAGTTTTAGTACTTTTAAATGACGCAACGTATTACAAACGTGCATCTCTGGACAGCCTATATGATTTTTTTTTAATTATAGATATAAGTGATTATTTTGTATCTTATAAAGTATATTCACCTTACCAATTATTGCTCATATTCTAAGACCATCCTAATTCAGTCAAACATGCCTTAAATTTAACAAAAACTTGGCTATTTTATGTAAATAAAATTGCAATAGTAAGTTAAAACATATACTATTAATGCTACGGTTTAAAACATACATATATTACTTTAAAGTAAAAGTTAAAATTTCATTTTAACATACGTAACTACTAAAAAAAAAGTTACCTGCGAAATCTCCTTCAGAAATTGAAGTGATACGATTTTCTTGCATCTCGAGCTTTTTTAGGTTCTCGAGCAATGCTAGAGCTTTTTGTGGGACCGCTGTCAATTCATTGCCACCGAGATTTAACCGTTTCAGCTTCCTAAGTATAATTAATGGTTTAGCTATGTAATAATGTATAGTAATTATATATATATATATATATATATATATATATATATATATATATATATATATATATATATTATATATATATATATATAATAAAATAAATGTATAGCATATATAACAATGCTTAGCAAAAAATGCAATGCTTAAACTAAAACAATATCAGTTGACATTTAAAAGTACATTATAGGTAGTATATACATACTATATAGTATTAAATTTATAATGTATACATTCAATTTTCTTTACTACTCTATGTGGGTGTGTGTATAAAGGAGAGAACGAACTAAGGTATACAGCTTAAATTTTTCCATATTTTTTTTCAAATTTCATTCTTATAAACATAATATTATGTTTGTTACACACGAACAAAATTGAATAAAAAATAAACTTAAAAAAAATATGAAATCCTAGTTGAAATACATAAACCGAGTTATTATAATTTTACATGTTACAAAAATAAAAAATCCCAGCTTGAAATCACAATGGCTGTCCTGTCGCTAGAATAATTCTATCGATATTGTTTTATTCAAATAATGTCGAACAAAATCAACAGAAATAAAGCTTCCATTCATTTCTTTATAAAATTTGTAGTCAATTAAAAATTTCACTTACTTCTCAAGCCCTTTAAAAGCTTCGCCGTCGATCACCGATATTCTATTTTCGTACAAAGTCAGAATTTCTAAAGTATCCAGACCCAAGAAAGCTCGATTGTGAATTGCTGTCACCTTGAAACAAAATTTTATTTCAGCACATAATTTACTTGGAAATATTTTCGACGTTTGCCAAATGTACCTATGTATTAAACTTCTAAGTGAAATTTAAGAACAATAAACTAGCCAGACTCAAGGATAACACTAACAATAAGTAACAAAGCGAGTTCTAACGCTAGAAAATATCAGAAAAATAAATAATAATTGTAACAAACTAGCATTTATAGAATGGTTTGGTCAAAAGATTTTATTTTCTTGTAAAAGAAAATAAAAATACTAAGAGAAACTTTTGATTCAAACTATCTTTTGTTATAGTTTTTTATTACTTCAACTTGTAGCCGCTCTTTGATACGTACATAGTACTTGCTCTTTAGCTACATTTATAACGAAATAAAGTGAATCTATACAAATATTATAAGGAGGCAGAGTTTGTTTATTTGTTTCTTTGTTTGAATGCGCTAATCTTAAGAACTACTCATTCGATTTGAAAAATTCTTTTTCCATTATATAGCCTGTTTATTGAGGAAGGCCATAGGTTATATATCATATAGTATATAGTATATCTTTTCCATACTAATCGTTAAAACGGACGAACCCGAGCGAAGCGAGTGTGAGCCCCTAGTCAATGAATAAATTAATCATAATAAATATATAATAACATATAATAATACGTAACATTTACGTCTTCCATAATAAATGTAGACTCATAACCATGTACATCAATTATTTACATGGTTATGTGTCATATATAAGAAGCAAAAATACTCGTAATAAATAAGTACGTAAAGGGCTTTCAATGTTCATATACAGATAGCCTGGCTCATTAAGTCAGTGGTGTACTAACTACCTACTTCTATACATATAATAAAATTGTAACTAAGCCGAATCTGTACATTAAATATTTTTAGAACAATCTTATTGAAATAAACATTATTAACGATACAGAGGCCGAATCTATACTTTTTAGAATTTTTGTCTGTCTGTCTGTCCGTCTGTGTGTCTGTTACAGCATCACAGAAAAACCACTGGAGAGATTTTGATGAAATTTGGTATGGTGATAGCTGGTTATCCAGGTGAACATATAGGATAGTTATTACACTGGGAAAATATCTCATCTCTGAAATGCGAATGGGAATCGTAAATCTCTAAAAGTTTTTACTGTATATTTTTTCTGACTTCAATTAAAGTTATTATAATTTCGGACAGTATGCATATTTCCAGTGGAATAAAAAAATACCAATAGCACTAAGAGGTAATATCGCATTCTATTGATGAGAGAATTTTTAGAACCGGATCGATAGCTTCATAAGCTAACCCCTACATACATACAAACATACAAACTTTACCTCTTTGTAATATTAGTGTAGATAGTTGTTTTACATAACGGTTTTTATGATATCTATTTTAGATTATCTCGCGAGTAGATGGCATTGCAATGTGTGAACTTCTGATAACTGTGTAGTTGAAGGCCATGAAAATTCATAAGTACACATTTATATATAGGATATTTTCTGTGGCCATTGTCAAATCATTTTGAATTACATTATTAATGAATCAGTTTATTTACTCGTCTCATTGATTTAGATAAGATAGCTAGCTATGACTAACGCCTTGTAGACCAGTTTTCATACAGATTCTTCATGTTACATATACAACTAAACTAGCGTTTTCCGGTTCCGCTCGCATAGCCTACCACCAACTTATCATGTACCTACTAAAACCTTCTCCAAAACACGCTGCATCTTATAATATGAGTATTATTCCGATCGATTCAGTAGTTATCGCAGTATAACCAAACAAAAAAATCGGCTCTCCATTCATTAGTATAGATGTAGTACCTACTGGTATTATGAATCGGCGGGCCCATTGACTATTTCATAAATTATAAGCAAAAACTTGAGGCGATATTATAAATTACACTTCACAATCTACAAAACAGTAACACTCAAAGAATTGGTTCTTTATAGTTTTCATATTGGCTATACTGTTTCGTGTAATATTAATGTTATATGAACATATCCAATCAATTATAATCGACACTAATTAATTATATTTATATGATTTAGTCCGTATATCTAGTGATGGCCCCGTGGTTTGTATACAAATACATATAAACTACATATTTGAAATGTCCAAATAAACAAGCTGTAGCATGAATAACGACTTCGGTATGCATATACACATAAATCGTCATTATTCTAAACAGTGATACGTAATCAAATGTAGCGACAAGTAGTTAAAAAACAGAAGGCGAAAATAACAGGTTCGATTTCTTTTGTGTTCACATATACATATATTATATAGGGCATTGCTTATCTGTTGAAAAATAAAAGTATCGTCTAATAAGAGTGCTCTAACGTATAGATTCAACTCATAATTATTTCAATAAACCTGCTAAAGTTATATATAAATTGGCAAAGACAAAACACTTCAGTATCTTTTCTTCCTCTGTGTGTCGATTTTCTTTTTTTTTTTTTGTTTAATCGTTTTTTTGTAATATGTTTTAGTTGACGACGATTGATGTTATCGATAAAAATTTTGGTAACAGTCAAGTCTCTTTTATATCTATATAGGTAAATTCTATTCCTTTACGTTTTCCCAAAATTTTCCATAACGATAATGATCGAAAACATCACTGAACGAACATTAGTATAATTCAATTAAAAGTTAGAACCTTAGTTAAATTAAATATAGACTTACTTTATTGTGATTCATGTTGAGAATTAGTAGGTGGTTTAGGTGAGTGAAGGATGATGTAGGAATCGTCGCCAGATTATTTTGAGACACGTCCAGCTGTGTCAGCTTGTTACCTACAATAAGACAGCACTATTATAAAATTCAATGCCTTTATATATATATATATATATATATATATATATATATATATATATATATATATATATATATATTATATATATATATATATATATATATATATATACAATTACTTACAAAATCGCACTTTTCTACATGGATACACATCTCAGCATGTATATTGTATGTACTCGTATAATTATATTACAAAACTTAATTTTACAAAAACGATTAAATAATTAATTTAGAAGTTTTTTTATATATAAATATGTTATTATAATATATTTCTTTGCATGTTAAGTGCACTTTATTAGGTATACAATAAATGATTTTATAGAAGATAGCACACCTTGGGAATGAAATGATCGCCTCCAGGCTACTTCAACTTGATAGAAATATTGTAAATTATAATTTTACTTTATAAAAAAATATAATATTAGTCAGTAGAAATAATATTAGTCCCGCAGAGTTTCTTTCGCCAGTTCTTCTCAGGTCTGAGGCTTCTTCTTTCCGAACTGGTAGTAGACTAATGACGTTCAGTAAAAAATTGTAATAATTTAATGCTGAATAAAATATTTCGAATTTGAATTTGACTTACCTATAGAACTTAAAGAAGAATCTTCTATAACCGCTAAGCTACTGTTATGCACAGTGAGATGGCGAATATCTAAACTTAAAAATATATACGCAGGTAACTTGGCGAGGTTGTTGTGACGCAACTTCAGATAAAATATTATCATGGGCTTCGATCGCAGTGTGTTCATTGCCTGAAACAAAACGTATATTGTAAATATTAAGATATACGTGTATTGTACATCCTACTCTGTTCGCTTCATTTTGCACTTCTCGTGACATATTACTGTATACACGTTTGGCTCAGTTTGTAGCGACCCTACTTGCTGTGCCAGCGGTCGCGGGTTCGAGTCCCGCTGGGGGCATTCATTTGTGTGATGAGCACGAATGTTTGTACTCCAGTCATGGGTGGTTATATTTATAATATGTATGTATTTAAAGTTATATATGTGTAGTGTATCAACTATCTAGTATTCATAACACAAGTCTCGTAACTTACCATGGAACTAGATGGTGCCGTGTGTTAATGTGCTAACATATTTATTTATTATTTATTTATTTATTTATTTATTTATTTATTTATTTATTTATACTTTATTTATTAAGACTTTACAAAAAGTAAATTGAAAGTAAAAATAAGACAGAAGATTTTCATCACTTAATACATTATTATTAATTAGGCATTCTTATCTCTTAGTTCTTTAATTAAAAATAAACTCTGGTTTAAAGAACCAGTTGTTGTTTCAATGTAGCAATTAAAAATATTTAAAAAAGCCTATCTCAACATATAATAAATTTTTAACTGAGTTGAATCTATACATTAAATATTTTTTGGAAAATCCTATTGAAGTAGTCATTATTATCAATACAGAGGCCGAATCTATAGTTTTTAGAATTTGTGTCTGTCTGCCTGTCTGTCTGTCTGGGAACGCATCACGAAAAATGCACTGGACAGATTTTGATGAAATTTAGTGTGGAGATAGCTGAATATCCGGGTCAACATATAGGATATTTTTTATCTTGGGAAAATATCTCATCTCTGAGAAATCTATACTAACCATTAAAACGTACCTAGGAACGAACCGGAGCGGAGCGAGTGTGAGTAGCTTGTTACGACTATATTGATTAATTGAACATTATAATAAATCAAACGTTTTTTTACTATTCTTA
This sequence comes from Brenthis hecate, assembly GCA_951806755.1. Taxonomy (NCBI): domain Eukaryota; kingdom Metazoa; phylum Arthropoda; class Insecta; order Lepidoptera; family Nymphalidae; genus Brenthis; species Brenthis hecate. The sequence goes on along the minus strand of OX638281.1, from coordinate 4,802,790 downwards.
CTTTTTGTATGTGTTGTTGTTCAGTGAACTCGCATAGTATGTCAAGACCATTCTTCTTCACAGTACAGCTGCAAGGGGTGATGGTGGCCTGCGGTGGGCATTGCTGAGCTCCCTGAGGGTGTACTGGCCTCGCGAACAACACCACGGAGAAGAGCAGTATCCAACGTGGTAGCATCTTGGTATACCTGAGAGACACCGTAGATTACTATTTGTTTTATAATAAATAAGAATATAAATATTGCGTTTTGAATGAAAGTAACTAACCCCACAGTAACTCTACTAAAAATTCTTGATTTTATTGAAGTTTTTATTGTAGATATAATAATGTATGTTTTATATGCGAAGTATTCGTACATTATCTTCTAAACATACAATAAAATTGTAACCAAGCCGAATCTGTACATTAAATATTTTTTGGAAAATCTTATTGAAATAGACACTATTATCGATACAGAATCTATAGCTTTTAGAATTTTTGTCTGTCTGTCTGTCGGTTTGTCTGGGAGCGCATCACGAGAAAACCTTTGGACAGATTTTAACGAAATTTGTCATGATGATAGCTGGTTATCCGGGTCAACATATAGGATACTTTTTACTGCGGGAAAATTACTCATCTCTGAGAAATCTGGACAATAAGGTTTAACGTAAGTAGAGACCAACACGAGCGGAGCGAGGATGAGTCGCTAGTGTTTTAAATAAAACTATCTTTTTGAATTTTTTCGCGAATTATAGTACAGTCCAGTTTACTAATCTCCAAACAGAATTTAACTTTTTAGTATATTTATAATACCAAGTTTCTTAAACTTCAATTTGGCTTTTCTTAACCAGGCCAGGATAAATAAACTTATCCAAAACGTAACCATCCTTAAACAAAGCAATAAACTATAATTGGCCTCACACGGGAATGGTACTCATAGACTCCGACGCAATAGGTACAGTGTATATGTACTGTACAGTGCACACCCAAACAAAGTCGAAGTAAAGAGATAAAATTCCAACTTATGTTTATAATAACACACAACTTTGTTAAAGCCCGCAAATCCCGAGGACTTTAGCTTTTGTAAAAAAATGTATATCGTTACGACACTTAGTTTTCCCAGCAAAATTCAATTTTACTTTGTAGCGTTATTTTATGCATCACAAGGCTTACTTGGATGGCTTAGTTATCTTAAGAGCTAATATTTTCATTACAAAATTACCTGAAAACCTCTGTGTAATGAAAAGAACAGGAAAAATGGAGAAAAATACATTTATACTGTTATCCAACGCCGAGTAATTACAGCGTAACTAGTTATCTACGGTAGCTTCGAATAAAGAATTACTCTGCGATATCATTTAAATTATACAAAAATATACCTACATTGTTTTATTATCCTAATATAATTATAGACGCGAAAGTTTGTAAGTTTGTATGTATGGATGTATGTTTGTTACTCTTTCACACCAGAACGGCTGAACGTATCTGGATGAAATTTGGCACAGAGATAGACTATAGTCTGAAATAACACATAGGCTACTTTTTATCCCTGAAAAAGATACGTTTCCCGAGGGATAGATTTGTTTTTGTTTTTCTAGAGGCAAACCCGGGCGAAACGAGGGTGAGCCGCTAGTTAAAATATATTTTCTTGAAGTGTCTTCATGTAAATAGTAAACTAATACTATTATTTCCATGAAAAATACATGTTCTTTAACATTAAATACTAATACGAGTCGCTAATCTTACTGATACGAGTTATAAATGTGAAAGTTTAGATGTTTGGATGTTTGTTACTCAATCAAGGATTGAACGGATCTGGATGAAATTTGGCACAGAAATAGTTTACAGTGTGGAATAGCACATAGGCTTTTTATCCCGGAAAAATGTGCGATTCCCGTGGGATAGATTTGTTTTTACGAAACGAGAGTGAGTAAAAAATATTTTATTTGTACATAATAGAAACATTTACGTTATTTGAAATTGGCGATATTATACTTCAACAAATGTAGAATTCTGTTATAAAAATAGTAATTGAAAGATTAACTGGCTTAAGTATTCTTTCCTTTTGTTGAAATTGTCGTAATAATTGCTTAGATTGCAATCTCAAAGGAGCTTAGTTTGGTTCAGTGTACCTACATATTATAGCTATACTCGCGATACGACTTCCGGTTACGAAGGTCGGGTCACGAAAGAACGGCCCAAGGTTAGTGGGTACCAAATAATTTATATTAATTACATGCATGTACATATATTTACTTACGATATGTAGAAAGCTTCGTTTTGATTAAAGTTTTACATTTCAATGATTGCTTTTTCAACCTTGAGGACTTATGGTATCGCTCTATGAATATTTAATCGAGTTAGCTTTTTACCAAATTGTAAAAGGAAATACGATACAAAATCGGACGTAAATTTCAATAACTGTTGATTTAATAATTTTTAGAACAGTAATGAAATAAGTATTATGCACATATATTATATTTGAAAAAATATTATATTACTTCGTTACAATTTTAATTTCGTTTTCAATTTCGTTACATCTACACATAAAATTAATATAATAAAACGGTGGCTTAGCGAAATCGATGTGTGCATTTCACGCAAAAAGTGCTGTACCGAACTAAATTTTGTATAGTGATAACTTATTACTCGGGTCAACATTTAGGATACCTTATACTACAGGAAAATCTTCATTCTGACGGGAAAACACAATAAATGGTTCTATCGAATCTTCCATAGAAAACATGTCTAACACTGGATAAATCTTGACAGATACATCAAAACAATGTACTAGAAAATGGTGGCTCGTAACAAGGCATACAAAAACACCTGCAGTAGCTAAGTCTTTCTCCTAAGGTACACTCGCAATAACTCTTCATATCTATTTAAAACGTAGATACCTAGGGGCGCACACGAGCGAAACGACGGTAAGTCACTATAGTTTGTTTATTTTCTATAATGGCTTATACATAGTTGCGTTAACAGACGAAATCCATTCTGCCAGTATCACGTTTTGTGAGGAAGACACCAATGAGATTAAGCGGTAATTGTGAAATTTGGTAACTTTAATGTGGAATGAAAACTATGAATGAATGATCGGTTTACAGGATTAACCTACAACAATAGTAAAATAATTACGTAATACCAAAATCACACATTGATTGAAAGTGAAAATAATGAGAACTATATTATAATTTAATTTTATTATCTACTATAAATTTTACTAGTTTTTTAATAAACGGGCTAAATACAAGGGCTAATAAACATTTGGTGTTAACTGGGCTGTTTTTTTAATCCCAGAGACAAAACTGACATTACGAGGGTTGCCAGTTTTTTGCAATTCTTAAATAGTGATGTGCCACTATCTAAAATTAACGTTAGTAAAATCAAGTATCGTTTTTTTATAATAAGTTCGTTTTTTTATAATAAGTTATCCTGAAATAATGTGTAGGTACTTATTTAAAGCGTAATAATACAAAATTAATAATGCAAATTTAAATTTAATAATGTGGATTTTAATGATACTTAATGATTTAAAATTAATAAATATGATATTTAATGATTTAGAATTAATAATGTGAATTTTTATGATATACTTTGGAATATAAAACTTCGTAAACTCGTAGGTAGAGACAAACAATGACATTGGCATGTGTCAATTTAGTCTCTGAGATTAAAAAACACACTATAGATATGTAAATAAGACTTTACATAAAACAATACATTGTAAGTTAATACTCACATTTATTAGTGTGCGTGTCAGGTCGGCGAGTACGGTGAGGAGTGCCGCGGTCATGGAGCACTAGGTCATATTCTTAGACATCCTTTGCCTGCCCTATAAATAATATTCCTTAAATAAATCATATGTTACGCAGAAAAGTTACAGTGTGGTCGTATAGAAAGGAAAAAATAGACCTAACGATTCTCCTTTAAGAGTTCGTTGAAATGACATATTAGTCTGATGTACCTGGGCCACCGAGCTGTGCTCGGAGTTTATGGTCGTAAGTACAATTTTCTTTAAAAAAAACTAATATATAATAAACTTGAATAAATACAAAAAAAAATTATACCTTTGTTTCCGACCGGGATTCGAACCCTGACACCTATCATTGTCAATCTTGCGCCTTGGCCGCTTGACCATGATGCTTGTGCCCGAGCGTGCGAAATTATCGACCATATTTTGCGTGGAATAATACGAAAGAAAACCGCATGAAAATTCAAAAACACGTTTTCTCAGGCACGAGACTAATCTAGATCGATTTATCGACCCCGAAACCCCCTGTGTACTAAATTTCATGTAAATCGTTGGAGCCGTTTCCGAGATTCAGATTATATATATATATATATATACAAGAATTGCTCGTTTAAAGATATAAGATTTGTACCTAAATATTACAGATGGCTGCCGAATTCTGTAGTTACTTTAATATACTTACATGAAACTAGTCTGGTGTTTTCGATTTATAAAATTATTTAAAAGCAGCTATATTCTTGGCAAATATTACTAAGTATCTTATGTAAAGCTTATGTTTTAATCCAGGTTTTAATCATACCGTAAATTTCATTTAAATCCAACTAGCCGTTTTTTAAAATTTCACTTTTATTATAATACTGTGATTTATTCTTTCGTCTTTTTCCATGTAGTGAATTTACATATTAGTATATAAAAATACATTTCATGCTTACGCTCAGTTATAGGGCAAAATATTATGATGGAATAAGCAAGTTACTCACGCCAACCGGGAACTAGAGCGGGGATTAAGGTTATCCTCCTTCATATTAGAAAAAATATAATAGAAGAAACCTTTCTAAATGTATATTAATATTATGACCTTTTAACTAAGCTAAGTTTCCCAGAATATGCCTCCAGAAAAATAATTGAGAAACTCAGTAGAATATTAATATATTTTAACTTTGTTATATAATGTTATAAATTACACCACATTTTCACCCCCTTAAGGGATAATTTCTGGAATAAAAAGTATCCTATGTCCTTCCCAGGGTCTCAATCTTCTTACCAAATTTCATCTAAATCGGTCCAGCCGTTCACGCGTGATGTCGTGACCAAGGGAAATAGGGATTCATTTATATATATATATATATATATATATATATATATATATATATATATATATATATATATATATATATATATATATAAAGTTAAAAAACAAAACCTTATCTAAATACAAACTCTTATTTATATACGTTTATTTATATACATAAACAAGAATTGCTCATTTTTTATTACAAGATTTTGTGCATTTATTTAATAATTAAATATTTATTCTTCCGGTTAACTTGTAATAAACATAATATTCATATAGGTATGAATATTGTTAATGGAAAAATATACAATATTCAAAATGAAGTAAATTAAATAATATTATATTTTTATAATTGACGACACGTTTGGCTCAGTTTGAAGTGACCCTACTTGCTGTGCTAGCAGTCGTGGGTTCGAGTCCCGCTGAGGACACTCATTTGTGTGATGAGCACAAATGACTGGAGTCATGGGTATTTATATTTATAATATTATCAACTATCTGGTATCCATAACACAAGCCTTGTAGCTTACCATGGAACTAGATGGTGCTATGTGTTAATGTCAGAACATATTATTTATTATTATATTTATTCATAAAACGTTTTATCGATATTAATATTTCATAACAGTTATCGATACAAATATTTATTCTGGCAAAAGAAACAACGAATAGCTTATTAAAATTCTAATATGAAACAGAAGATAAATCTGGCATTTCAAAGCAGATACATATAAAACTTCGCGTTGGTAGATGACAGTTAAAATTAACATTTAATATTATATTCATTTACTTAAGCAAATAAAGCTAAAATTTTCCATTAAGCTACTGAGAATGTATGAATAATTTTCTCTTAAGTTATTTTAGCTGAGATTAGACGTTCAATGAAACAGACTATACCGTGGCAAGGTGAGTCGACTGCTACAAGCATCTACGTAATACAACCTGTTAAATAATGTGCCATACTCATATCTCTAGGTATACCTTTCTGTAGGTACTATTTTAATTAAATGCACAAAATTAAACAGAATTAATAAATTAATATTAAAAAAAAAAAACATTTTCATAAACAAACTTTTTATATCACATAAATTGTGTAAGGTAATAAATAGATTTGATTTAATTTAAAGTTTTTTTAGGTATTTATTCGTATTCTTCTCAGCAAACCCTTTCATTTGATATCCCATATCATGGAGATGTTTAAAAAAACATAGTCCGCCATCGTTGTGAGTCCGCCATGTTGGATTTAGAATGACATCACTTATCTATCTAACCATGCATTTTCATCTAAACGTTTCAAAATTTCAGCTCAATCAGTAGAAGATAACTGCTTTAAAATTCAGTTCCTAGATTTCAGCCGAACAAACATACATACAAACATTGCAAGTAAATAAAAGCTTGTAAAAATAAATAAAGTAAATAAAAAGCTTTCTATCAAATAAGACAAACTTTATCATCACATGGAATTTGAATTGAAAACATTCTTAATAATCAATATTGCGCACAATAAACGTAAGTTATACTTATTTGGCGTAACAGAACAAAAATAGCTAAAGATTTCATCCCGTATGTCACAACTCTCTGTTTGTAAAAGGAATACAGCTAACTTTATCATGTCGCTTTTTAGCTGTCAGTGTGCACGAGCATCGTAAAATTTTACTCTCATATTTTTTTCCAAGCGTGCCAAAACAAGTATAACTTCAAAAATGTACTTAAAAAGTACTTAAAAATATTATATAAAAAACACATAGCTACTAAGATAAAATATTGAAACCATTAACCGCTTACGCTGCTATGAATTTACGACGACTTTAAGATTACCGTATCTTCTTAATTAAAATTTTATTCTAAAATGCTTTAAAAATTCATTCCATTTAGCACTCATAACACTTGTACTTCATAGTAATTTAATGGATCCGGGATTCAATTTAAAGTATTACTATTACTATCTATACATATAATAAAATTGTAACTAAGCCGAATCTGTACATTAAATATTTTTTGGAAAATCTTATTGATATAAACATTATTATCGATACAGAGTCCGAATCTATAGTTTTTAGAATTTTTGTCTGTCTGTCTGTCTGTTACCGCATCACAGAAAAACCACTGGAGGGATATTGATGAAATTTGGTATGGTGATAGCTGGTTATCTGAGTCAACATATAGGATACTTTTAACCGTAGAATAATATCTCATTTCTAAGAAAAAATACAGAAACTGCAATATAAGAGTAAACTAATATGTAAAACCTAAGAATTTAGTTTTTGACCATCTAAACGCGAGCGGAGCCGCGGGAAATGCTAGTCTTCTATATAATACGATTGTTTGTACTTGTTTGTACTTCGCAAAACTAGAGAGATGATGAGATGTTTGGTAAACAAAGAGGTATGTAGCACTAAAACAATTTAAGCAAACATGAGTTTACGCAACAGTTTTAAGAAAACAATTAAGTAACTAAAATTAGAGAAACGCGAACCAATTTTTCAATTCACTGTATCTTACTTCTTACTAATATTATAAATGTGAAAGTTTAGATGTTTTAATGTTTGTATGGATGTTTATTACCCAATTATACCAGAACGGTTAAAACGGATCTGGAAAAAATTTGGCACAGAGATAGATTATAGTCTGGAATGGCACATATAATAGCACACTTTTATCCCGGAAAAATATACGGCTCCCGTGGGATAGATTTGTGTTTACTTTTCTAGAGTCGATCCCGAACGAAGCAAGGGTAAGCTACTAGTTTATCTATATAAATAAAAATGAATATTGCTAACCAATTTTTATGATATTTAATTTTTTGGATTTCTCTTAGTCCGGAATAGGATACTATTAAAACATTGGAAAAATTCACAAAAAGAAAATTTACATGACTAATGCTGTCTAATAATTATTTGTATCTATTTAAAACGTACCTAGCGACGAACCCGAGCGAATCGAGGAGTTATAAATAAATATAAATATTAAGTATAAATAAACAATTATTACATACAAAAATAATATTACCATAAAGATCCTGCTACAATTTTCTATATCTTTTTCCTCAATTCCTTATTCAATCACCGTAATTTTTATACAGCTATAAAAAATCAGTTAAAATATGGTAATTGCTGAAGCGTTCATCGGTAAAAAATAATATAAAGCTAAAATGTAAACACTAAGCAAACATTTATGAAATTATACTTTGAAGAATTGGAAATGATCGCGTTTTTATTAATGTTCTTTATTTTACCTACCGGAAAAATCGCTTCCATCTAATTTTATATCTAAACATATAATAAAATTTAGTAACTAAGTTGAATCTGTACATTAAATATTTTTTGGAAAATCTAATTGAAATAGACATTACTATCAATACAGAGTCCAAATCTATAGTTTTTAGAATTTTTGTCTGTCTGTCTGTCTGTCTGTCTGTTACCGCATCACGAGAAAACCACTGGACAGATTTTTATGAAATTTGGTATGATGATAGCTGGTTATCCGGGTCAACATATAGGATACTTTTTACCGCAGGAAAATATCTCATATCTGAGAAAAAATACAAAAACTGCACTGTAAGAGTAGACTAATATGTAAGACCTAAGAATTTGGTTATTGGTCATCTGAACGCGGGCGGAGCCGCGGGCAATGCTAGTATTTTAATAAATTTTACACATATTTCACAATATTTTCACAATTTTTTTGTACATATTATACATTTTTGTGCCTACGTAAAAGTATAACTATTCTTTATTGAACTTAAAAAATCAATACAGTAATTTAACAATAGTTGTTGTTTACAAAGGTGAACTTATCTCTAGAAGGGATCTCTTCCAGCCAACCTATGGTAGTGATAAATAGTGTTACAAAGCGGGCTAAATTCGTGCAGTCGTAGTTATATAAATAATATATGGATACTCAAAAATAAATAGCTAATTAAATAATATATATAATACCATATAATTTACACTACTTACTATATCATACATACAATAATTATGTACATATATACATACACACTACCACTTACATAAATATATATCTATATAATATATCATAATAAGAGTAATTAAGATAATTTTTGATTTAATTGAGTGAGAAGGTGATGTTTTAAATTTTTTTTATTATTATTATATTATGTAAAACAAAACTCGACAATACTCTGATTCCCATAGAAAGATTTTAAATCTAATCCAGTCTAAAGTAATGGGAGCATTAAAGGCGCACAATTTCTGTACATTAGCGGAAATTCCTTTGTTTCTTAATTGAGATAAGTCTGTTTCTTACCTCGCTTCATTAATTATGTACATTAAAAGAATTTTTCGTTTACTTTAACGTTTAGTACAGATTTCTCAGAGATGAGATATTTTCCTGCAATAAAAAGTATCCTATATACTCGGATAACCATCTAACATCACACCAAAATTTGAGCAAAATATTTCCAGTTTTTTTTTCATGATGCATTCCCAGACAGACACACAAACAGACAGGCAGACTGATAGACAAAGATTCTAAGAATCATTGGGCCTCTGTATCGATAATAACGACTATTTCAAAAAAAGACCCTAAATAATATTTAATGTACAGATTCGACTCCATAAAATGTTTATTATTTATAGGATTACTTCTTATCTTCAACATAACATTCGAAATAAAGAAGATAATACTTTCTTAGATTTACGCGAATATTTGACATTTTAAATAAAACTATCTTTTCTTGTGTAATTTAAAAACTTTAAATTAGTTAAGGATAATAATTTTAATTTAGTTTGCTATTATTTAAAAAAAATCATTTTGTTAATTGTGGGTAGGCTGTCTGTAACAACTATACCTTCGAGACATGTAACACCTCAGTCTCTCCCGTGACCATGGATGCTGTAAAGCATTCGAAACGTCGGGAACCAAAAATCAAAATAAATCCGCGAAATAATCCGAAAAAATAGTTTTATTTAAAGAAGATAAGTTAGATTAAAAACAAAGAATTCTTTAGTAAAACAATTATTAGCTTAAAGAATTAGTATAGAGAAGAGATAGAAGAGACATAGAGAAAATTAACAAAGTTTGTTACTTTCGGTCTACTGTATAGTAAAGGAGGTAGCGTAGCATTTTTCAAGAACTTTTATACCGAATGGATTTGACATTAAGCCTTTGAGTAGTAATTTTATGTTCCATAATAAGCAAAGTAAGGATCAGCTAACGTTCCTGCTATAGTGGACAGCGTGCAGCACGTTTATGACGGTGAGTAACGGTGTTGCCATCGTTAAAAATACGACTGACGCTTATCTTTTTTTATTTAAAAGTATAAAAGTTCTGTGTTTTCATGCGGTATAATTTATATTGGGGTATAATAATAGATTTATACTTAAAAATTAGTATAAAATTTTGCTTAATATGATTCATATAAGTACATGACTGACAAAGAGATTAAAGATTTCCCTATCTTCAATTAATTGAGGAAGAATATAAAAATTATTCAGTAAATTTTGCTACAGCATGGAAATGTTCAAAACAAAATTTACTTTCAAAAACTTTCACATGCTGTTATAGTAAAAGAAAATTGAGGAGAATTATTACAAATATCGTTATGAATATCAGTCGGTACAAAATGACTAAGTGAAATGCTACGCTAGCTTCTGTACTATAAGGATTTAGCTTTAGAACCCACGGTCCGATACTCATTAGTTTCGTTTATCTAACTCGTTAAATTAAATTCCTTGTAACTAATCCGCAAATAAAATGGTATTAGATATAATATTTCAATCATTTAATATTATCGTTTAAAACCTTTGTCTTTTATATTAAAAGGTACTTTTTTAAATTTCTTTTTTGAATGTAAGAGATTTCGAGGTATCTCTAGGACCACTGAATCGACTTCATAATTGTTAAAGTATACTATATTTTTTTTATTTTTAAATGTTTCGTTGTAATTAATTTACACTTAGGGGTAAAAATTAGTCTTGAAAATTTTATGGGGACGGAAAATTTTAACCACCCATACGGTTCGAAACTGTTAAACAAATCGGGTAATGTATACCTATTATTTAATAATGCTTTCCAAAAGCTTCTAATATATTATATGTTATAGAGGGGTGCTCTATCCTTAATCTTATCTGAACGTTGGCCATTTTTATCGAACCACGTTGATACCGGAACGTCGACCGGAATTGAATAAAATATAATTTTGAATGAGACGGCCCTGGTGACGAAACCGGCATATCTGATTATCGTTGATATAGCAGCGCAAGTCAGAAGTTCGATTCTTTCGGATATTAGAATGAACTTTTTAGAAGAAAAAACAATGAAGTTTTATGGGAAAACCTATACATATAATAAAACTATACAGGTCAAATGTCTGTACACAGAAAAAAATGCTAAAAACAGAGTCAGGATGTAAGAAGAGAAATACAACAACTCCAGATTTTTTTTTTTCAAATTTTTTGTTTCTCTGTCTGTTTGTCTGATTGTACGGGCTAATCTCCGAAACTGTTGGACCTATTTAAATGAAATTTTGCATGTTGGTGCCTTATATCTCTGTTCAACATGTAAGATACTTTTCATCCCGGAAAATTAAAGAGTTCCCGTGGGATAGTCAAAAAACTATAGTAACCTATACAGCTCAGTACACAAAAGCTACTGATTGGATTTTAATGAAACTTTAAAATAATTTAGTTCATATATCAGAATATCCTGGAAAAATGTACGGTTCCCGTGGGATACATTTGTTTTTGTTTATCTAGAGACGAACCCGAGCAAAGCGAGGGTAAGCCGCCAGTCTTAAATAATTTAACACGATATTATTTTATGAATAAATTTTGAATTTCAACAGCAAACAGCAAAGTAACACGAAATATAATATAAGGAAAATCATTTTATGGTTATGATAATGGAAAATCGTCGTACGTGTTTCAGATAACATTACGTTTGGGAATCATATGGTGTCGTAGTTACGTACAATTTCGGCGTAAAACGAATCATATTTGTGTTTCAAAATATTACCTACAGTGATTTTTTTTGTTAAAATATTTCTGTTTCTTTGCGCAAGGCGAATATATTAAACTGGGAATATAATTGGTGCTCGTTATATTATAAGTTCGTTTATTATTATTAGTTTTTCTAACGGCTGTAAGTTGTTTGTGAGGATGGATGAATGTTTATTACGCTTTCACGCAAACACGCAGACCACACACATAATAATAAATATGTAAATAAATATGTTAGGAAATTAACACACAGCACCATCCAGTTCCATGGTAAACTACGAGGCTCGAATTATGGATAACAGATAGTTGATACACTACACATATATAATTTTAAATACATAGATATTATAAATATAAATAACCATGACTGGAGTGCAAACGTTTGTGCTCATCACACAAATCCCCCCAACGGGACTCGAACCCGCGACCGCTGACATAGCAAATAGGGTCACTACAAACTGAGCCAGACGTGTCGTCAAACTAAAACAACAAACGCATAGACTATAGTTTTAAAGATATAGTAATACATAATAATTATTATAAAAACTACGTGTACACAGCCGAATAGAAATGCAATATAATAAAGAAATGAAATATAATAAAGAAATAATGATAAACTAAACGATTAATAGGTACATAGATTATTTTTTACCACACAAGCTATTCGAAAAAACCAGTGTTGAAATTACCCTCTATAACTTTGTGTATAATATCTATTTTATGGTCGAAAGCACATAAAAACACAAGGACACCTCAGTTCATGAAAACAGCACCAGCACAGTGTTTTAGTACTGTTAGTATTCATTGATCAGATATTCGTCATTGTAATAATATACCTACATGCGGTAATGCGATAACCTTTTGATGCAGCTATTGTACACACGACACTACATAATTTTTAATTATAGTTAGATATGAGAGTTTCGCGTCTTTTAATCCTTATACGGTTAAAAGTTCCCGTGAGATATCTCCTAGTCTATCCCAAAATTGTATTCAGCCCTTTTTAACGTCCCACTGCTGGGCACGGGCCTCCCTTCAATACGAGGGAGATCAGTTCATAGCCCACAACGCTGGCAAAGTGCGGGTTGGCGGACTTCACATATCTTTTAAAAGCTTATCCCAACATCCAAATACCTAGTTAGAGCAATATCACCTCAAAAAGTATTAAATATAAATTTTCACTTTACACGACAAAATATGTAAACTTTGCAATGTAGGTGTGAATAAATATAAGAAAGTTAAATTCAATTTATTTACAATACACTCTTGAACCATCTTATTTAAACATCACCTCGTTCAAAATACAGACTGTACATAATTTACAACAAAGTTTGCTTAGGACTGTCTGGGCGTACTTATTACTTATGTATGTATCGGACTAAACTCTAGTGGTCTTGTGTGTAATGGGATGAACCTATACGGGTCTGAGGTCATTTTAACACAATAAAAATATTATACTGAGATAGATACTTTAATAATTTAACTACAATTCAATTAAAAGAAAAGAATAAAATATAAGATAGTGCAATCCAATTACTATAGCTTAATCGATATCACTTTTCCCTGAAATGTTTTAAACAATGCGTACTGAAATAATCCCAAAATAACGTTTTTGTCTTATCCTGTTACATAAGTGAGACCAATAAGTTTTACCTAATTCTAATAATATAATCTATACATAGGTATAATAAAAGTGTAACTAATCGCTGTCTGTACATGGAATATATTTGAGGAAAACTACTATTGGGGACCTTTGTTGATGCAATAGAACCTAAGACAATGATTTTTAGATGTTTTGTTTGTTTGTCTGTGCATTTATGCGCGCTAATCTCAGAAACGGCTTTAACGATTTGGGTGCGGTTCACTAATGTATTGTGGTAAGCTTTACTTAACATTTAGTATTTGTTTTATTTCAATTTGTTCATAAATAAAAAAGTTATATCAATTTAAAGAATCACCTAGGGATGAATCGAGGGTGAGCCCCTAGTATCAAATAAAGTTAGAAACATTTTAGGCAGATATGTTGCCACTGCGTTACATGGCCAATGAATTAAAAATAAATTAAAATATTGCCATTACCTTCACAATGTCAATTTACAATAACTGTCAACGTATCTAACACTTCATATCAATTATAACAGAACAAACACACCCACAAAAAATAAATCACTTATTCGTAAGAAACTTTCATATTTAATAAAAAGTTATCAAGTATTTTAAGCACTTTTAAACTGATGTTAATAAGTTATATTTATTATGTATACTACACTCTTTCGCAGATTCACATCGACTGCCCAGGCCCCTTGATCATCTATTATCATTTGATAGCCCATCTCCGTCAGCGTGTCATTGTGCGTAATCGTATGAGCTGCCGGTTCACGGCTTATGATCGACACTGATCGGTGAGTCGGTGAACCCTTTACTAGCCAAATAGAGATTTCTTTTAAGTAATAAATATTATTTTGAATCTGCTAACGCATATATGTTTGTTATATCCATACTAATATTATAAATGTGAAAGTTTGTATGTTTGTTTGTCCTTCTTTCACATCGAAACGGATTGATGGATTGGCGTGATTTTTTGTCTGAAGATATTTGGAGAGTTGAAGAGTGACATAGGCTACTTTTTACCGCGCGAGATTATCTAATTCTCACGGTAAAACGCGTTAAAACACAATCCAAAAAAATATTTATGATCAGAATTACTTGAGACTTAGTATTAATGCTCTTCAATAAAATTAAATAATTATGCACGTGTTTTAACATTTTTCGAAATTAATCCTATAAGAGGGTAAAATAGCAGATGAAAGTTTGTATGAAACTATCTTTTTAGAGTTTTTTTGTAATTTTAGCGCGAGCGAAGCCGCGGGTTCTGTTAGTTATATTGTAAATATTAATTTATAATGCGATTATGACTAAACACGTTGAGTATTCGAAGTTAAGGAAAAAAATGTTAATTAGTGCTCAAATAAATCCACTATTTCACCTCATTGCGATATTATTCTAAGACATTAATAACAATAATAATTTTAGAAATAGTTCATTATATTTAAAAACAAATTAAAAACTAAAAAAAAACACGATGAAATGCCATTATATTGATAAATATCACGATAACTCATAACTCAATGTTATTTATGGATGATGAATTTTAGATAACGTATTACGATAAAATAAATGTTCTCAATAAAACAAACACGCGATCTCTATATTTTGTAGGTCAAAAATCATTAAGATAGTGCTAAAGAATAGTACTAAAGAAAATACACATAACAAAGACAACAGCCCTCTAACAACTAAGAGACGTAACGTAAGATGCAAGTAATGAACAAGTTATCTACTGTAATCGAAGTGAGCGAATGCGAGGGAGTTTAATACATATAATGAAATGGGTTTTGCGGGAAACCAGATGCTGCGACGATCTTAGAAGCAATTTTCTTGCTAACGTACCAAGATGAGGTGATCCTATTAGTGTTATATATAACGTACTTATATCTAGCTTAATTCTATACAGCCGTTACTATTATGTATTCTTTTGATTATTTTTCAAACGGAAATCCTTAATGAAAAAAATAGAAAATATTCAGGGTTCCGTGAAATTATGTAAACTTAGTATTTTTCGTAAGGAAAGGAATTGTCAGAAAATATTCGACAATATCTCTCTCTAATTAACACTTTTTTTTATTTAATACTAGCATTGCCCGCGGCTTCGCCCGCGTTCAGATGACCAAAAACCAAATTCTTAGGTTTTACATATTACTATACTCTTACATTGCAGTTTTTGTATTTTTTCTCAGAAATGAGACATTTTCCCGCGGTAAAAAGTATCCTATATGTTGACCCGGATAACCAGCTATCACCATACCAAATTTTATCAAAATCCCTTCAGTGGTTTTTCTGTGATGTGGTAACAGACAGACAGTCAGACAAACAGACAAAAATTCTAAAAACTATAGATTCGGCTTCTGTATCGACATTAATGTTTATTTCAATAAGATTCTCCAAAAAATATTTAATGTACAGATTCGGCTTAGTTACAATTGTATTATATGTATAGTTGAATATTAAAAAATATTATGTCTATATTTACCTCAAAACCGCAATTACGTACTTTTGTAAATAAAAAAGTACCTTAAGTATGTAGTAATTTAGAAGTAAGTTCCTCATAATAGCATACACATAGCATCGCAGGTAGGAAGTTTGCTTTACAAACAGAGTAAATCGGGTTCAATGTCTGGGTCTTATTTCTAAATTTTCATGTGCGAATCTCATTTTTAGCATAATTACCACTCGCTAGCACAGTGAATGAAAATATCACGATTATCCTTTAAGAAAGCGTATAAAGCTCTCAAACCCTCATTTGATCTGCTTGATAGCCAAAACCCCTCACATTAAAAACCCGTGTCTAGCAGAAAATATTATTTCCCATACGAACTTTACCGCTTTTCTTTTATGTAACCGATTTTACCAAAAGTCTTATAGCAGCTACCTAAATTATTACATTTTATATATATATATATATATATATATATATATATATATATATATATATATATATATATTATGTACGTAGTCGCTAGTAAAAAAATATATCTTTTGAAATTCTATTAAAAAATAAAGAAAGAAAAACTTGAACACACAATTGCCGCAGATTATAGTACAAAGCAAAGTTTCTTGAATCTTACTCCGATACTTTAGAATTATTGTTATTTCTGCCTCTGATATTATTTATTGTTAGGACCATTAAAGTAGTCACAAAAGTATTGTTAAGAAAATGTTTTTTTCTTGTTTTAAAAAATTAAACTGACTTTTAGCAATATTTTAAATACTTTAAAAGAATATTATTAATAACCGACTTTAATCATTACTTTTCATGCTCACTCATAAATGATTTTAACTATAAAATATTTTATTTTTTAGTCTCAGTGTTTTAACAAATTGCTATAAAATTTGGCGAGGAGATACATGGTCGGGGGTGGCTTTATCGCTCCGTCAGGAGTCCGCCTCACAAGGCCAGCTGTCGGGGCGTCGTGGTTGAATGCAAAGGCGATTCCAAGGCGTCCTATTAAGACTCAAAGACGTATAATATAGTATATCGGCTTTCTGTTCGGTAAATCACCACATGCCTGCATTTAGATTGTATGTGCCAATGCGTTTGCAATATTTAAAAAATCAATACATATAATAAAATTGTAACTAAGCCAAATCTGTACATTAGATAGTTTTAGAAAATCTATTCGAAATAAACATTATTATCGATACAAAGGCCGAATCTATGGTTTTTAGAATTTTTGTCTGTCTGTTACCGCATCACAGAAAAACTACTAGAGGGGTTTTGATAAAATTTGGTATGGTGATAGCTGGTTATTGGCTAAGAATTTGGTTTTTGTCACCTGAACGCGGGCGGAGCCGCGGGCAATGCTAGTGTAATATATATGTACATGCACAAACATTTAAACCATTTTCACGTGTTTAAAACTCCATACATGTTTACATCCTTATAAACATAAGCATTTATTACATTAATAGGACTATATGTATATTTATAGAATAACTCCACACGTTGCCGCTTTAAGGTTTAAAGCGGTAAAGCAACAGTCAATAGGTAATTCGGTCATTGATGGGATTATATTACTGTTGTAATACTCATATATTCTACATAATATGTAATATTATTATTATAACGGGTTTATTAGTACATTGCTTATATAATATTTAAAGCATATTAGGAATTATTCTTGTAATTATTGTAATTATTACATGATTTGAGCCAGTGTCTATCAGCTAAGACTAGAATATTATAAAATACTAGCGGCTCAAACTCGCTTCTCTCATGTTCGTCTTTAGTTAGGTTTTAAGGTTTAGTATAGGTTTCTTAGAGATGGGATATTTTCCCGCAGTAAAAAGTAACCTATAAGTTGACTCGGATAACCAGCTAACATCATACCAAATTTTATCAAAATCTGCGGTCACAGACAGACAGACAGACGAAAATTCTAAAAACTATAGATTCGTACCGATAATAATGTCTATTTGAATTAGATTTTCCAAAAGATATTTGTGTACAGATGTACAGATTCGACTCAGAATTTTTTATATGTATAGATACTAGATAGATTGTACAATAGCATCATATTAGTGATATTATTATCGCAAAATGTATAAAAGGTTTACGCGTCGAAGTTCAAACCACATATGATTTACCATTAACGTTACGTGTTAATCTATTTGTAATGTTTGTAACATAATATTAACCTTTCAGCATCCTGTAACATGAAAAGCCACAATATAAAATATTGACAAAGTTGTGGCTGACGCCGACTTGTTATCAACATTCAATCCATTTTCACAGTATTTATTGCAAAATTATAGTAAGCTTTTCATGAAATAAACTTATTTTTTTTTTAAAAAATTAGCAATTTAAAGTATAGGAATTTGACAGAAAAGGTTTGTTCGATTCTACATCAATCAGGTGGGTGAAGTCCTATACTCCTTGCTAGGTTATAAAATAATCTGTATTAAGGAATGATAGATCGGTCCCCTTTTGGATATTTAACAACATATATCCGTATAACATATTAATGTTCACATCCATTCTGTAAAATTACTACGCTTTATGTTAAATCTCTCTATTTATGAATAAAAGTTTATTTTCAGAAAATTCATTTATTCAGTGTTCGTCCATTTTTTTAGTCTGAATAAATCTGACAGGTAACGCACGTGTAATACGAATTTCATTTGTTTTATTTAAAGGTACAAATTCCTGATAAAAACTTTAAAAAAAATATGTAAAAACCGACTTCCAGGCACTAAAATGTAAAAATAACTAAACGGAGGTTTTCATTTAGAATAGATACCTAATCAGATATTTTCGAAGTCGGTGCCAGCCTACAATATTTTAAGATATGAACATCTAATAGGTAAATATATATTTTACGTATCGAAATATATTACATTTGCTTTGCATCGGCTGGCACCTGGGAAGTATACCCTTTGAAACAAAAAAAAATTCCAAATCGGTTCAGGCGTCTTCGAGTAATCGGTGAACATACATAAAAAAAAGAAAAGAAAGATTCCGACGAATTGATAACCTCCTCCTTTTTGGAAGTCGGTTAAAAAACGAATGCAATGCTCAATATCTACTCCATAAGTTTAGATACAGAAAGCAAATTTTTACCTTGTAAATTACATTTAATACTTTATTATACGAGTATTATACTAAAGTACCTTTAAGAGACAGTAGCAATAATAGTTCATTCCCTCACCGGTAACTTCTAGGTACTCGAGTCTCGAGTTGTGCAAAACTAGCTAAGGTAGGGACAGCGGAAACAAAATCGATTAACGTAAGTTAATGTATCAAATATAACAGCTATTAATTATCGATTTTATTTAGTTGTTTTATGAAACTTCATATAATACATTCAGCTGTGTGGAAATTTATATATAACCAACATTTTATGCTGCAGATCACAAGTTCAAGAATGAGTGGACCAGACTATAACTTTTTATTGTTTTGCTTTGCTATTTTTATTCTATTGCTCGTTCTGTTTACTCCACTAGAATATATTATTCAGATTAAAACTACTAATAAGAGATGGATACTGTTTGTTAGTTTGTTTCTAACTACTAATTCAGAATTAGAGTACCTAGCAAATAATCGGCGGAAAGCAAATAATTGCTTGAAATTCTTGAATGGATCCCCATCGTTCAATGGGTTTCAAGGGCGAAAAAGGAAGGTGTACGCTTGGTTTCTACTCATGTACATACTTGAGGGTACAAATAAAACATCTTCATTTGTAAAAGTTCATTTTACCGGTAAATTAATGTACTTAATGTCACTTATGTCCCAACATTAAAAAAAACTTACTCTTCGCTTTTATTAATTATAATAATAATAATACTCTTCGCTTAAGAGAAGTTTGTTTTCTATATAGAAATAAAATATGTGGTAACTTTAAAAATCATATTATCTACATAATTTAAAAGATAAATTCCAATCTACACTTATATATATATACATATACACACTTATATATATATATATATATATATATATATATATATATCATGAACGAATAAGTCACTGGACCAGACATATAAGCGGACGTACCTTTATCTGTCTTATTAGTAGCCAGGAAATTTCAGCCTTTGTCGTTTGTTTTTTGCGTCAGTCTCAAGCATTTACTTGTCAACAAACAATCTGCCAAAAATGACTAAATGTTCTGTTAAATGGTGTAAAAACTATAGCGGCGGAAGCAGCACTGTTTCTTTTCACTTGTAAATACATTATTTTATTACATTTATTGTTATTTATCACACAATTTAATAAAATTGTAAAATAAAATGTCATATTATCCAACTATGTTAAATATAGTCGATATTTCTATGTATTGTTGACATCTGACAACCATCATAAAATTCCTGGATTATACCATTCAGAACAAATGACTAAACTGTCGAGTGAGTCCATTTGACATCGACTAGTGCTTGACAATGTCGAAAAATATATCGATATTTGACGAAATAACTGAACGAATTGTGTTATTTGTACAGTACAATAACATAAAATACTTTTATCACAGTATCCTACAATCTGATGACAATAAATTTATAAAAATATTTTCTAAGTCACAAAAATATAAATGCAAAAATTATAATTAGTATGTGTACTTAATTTTTTATTTTATTTTATACCACATTTATATACTTTGGAATATTATTCCATTGTAATAATAATAAAGATCATTTTATTTCAACACATAAATTACACAAAATCAAACAATAATGTTTTAGCACTAAACTTCTGGGTTGGCGATTTGTAATAAAACACTTTATATTTTTTTAATCTTTAAAAAATAATTTTTATTATATATTAATGGAATATACACCCGATATTCATTTGTTCATTAACATTATTATAGGCCAACAGAATGCCGCCATCAATGCCATCGTATTTATATAAATCAAATTAAAAAATAATTATTATTTGACACATTATTATTGCCTCTTTAATTCATTTATTTTAATTTATTATATTAAATACAGATATTTTAAATTAAAAGATGTAAAATATGATGACTATGCTAACCAATGTCTAAAATGTCATTAATTGGTTCATCGATATATGTATTTTATCGATTACGTTCAAGCACTAGAAATATTGTATTGTGTACCTGTGTGTATAATAATGTAATAAAATCTTTGTGTGCGTTATGCGTCTTTTGGTTGAACGAGTTTTCATACATTTGTATTTTATGTCTCGTCCAGTGGTTTATTCGTTCATGATATATATATATATATATACACACATACATACATAGATTGTTTTTTTATACAAAAAATATTACGTATATTTTTTTTAATATTACTGTAAAAATGAATATGTCCAAATGATATGATAAAAAATATATACCTTATTAAATAAAAAAAATTACAAAGCTAAGTTATTCCGTAAATATATATTATTATAAAAATATTGGGATGGAAATAATAAGTTGCTAGAAATCAGAATTCAGAACAATAGGATGCCAAATTCAAGTCTGTAACTAGGATACGATGATAAATAAAACGCCTAACATTTCTAAATATCCAATAATCTATCTCGTCGGTCCTTTGTGGACGGATCGCCATTAAAGACAGTTCGTTTGGCGCTGACAAGTCTTGCGATACCTCCTTTGTACTTTACTATTTTATCTATACATATAATAAAATTGTAACTAAGTCGAATCTGTACATTAAACATTTTTTGGAAAATCTTATTGAAATAGACATTATTATCGATACAGAGTCCAAATATATAGTTTTTAGAATTTTTGTCTGTCTGTCTATCTGTTACCGCATCACAGAAAAACCACTGAAGGGATTTTGATGAAATTTGGTATGGTGATAGTTGTTTATCTGGGTCAACATATAGGATACTTTTTACCGCGGAAAAATATCTCATTTTTGAGAAAAAATACAAAAACTGCAATGTAAGAGTATACTAATATGTAAAGCCTAAAAATTGGTTTTTGGTCATCTGAACACGGGCAAAGCCGCGGGCAATGCTAGTTCCTTATACGTTTGACATTAATTTTCAATCGAACGCTTGTTACAAAATAATATCGCCAAAAATTTATAAAACGCTAAAATAACATAAAACTTGGTTTTTTCTTTGAAGACGAGATCAAAAGGGTCCAGACAGCTTCACAAATAACACAGGCCCTCTATCTGCCTATCCATCTCAATGAGTTTCATAACGAGCTGACCGTAACTATCAGTGGATTACGTTCATCTTAACCGCCAGAGTCGTTTGATGTACTTGTAATTCATCCCCTGATAAGATATTTTGATTAATAATAATAATATTTTCGGTTGGTAATATAATAATTTAAACTTGAGAGAAAACTGACTGAAACTATTTTTAAGAAATCAAATTTTTTGGGAAACAATTTAGAAAAGTAGCTTAAAAACTAAGGGCAAATCACTCAAGAAAAGGAAAGTAAAGCTAAATAAAAGCTTTTCTTGCAAGCCACTAATTTGGCTACCCTGATGTCGCTTTACCTACTAGGTAGAAAGTCGAAAGTTCAATTGCCGTCGGGGGTAAAAACTGAATTAGTTGTCTTAATACGGATTAAACGCTGCTTAAATAAATAGCACAAAAAATATTATACCTTGAACGCATAGTGCATACCTATTTTATCATTTTAACAAGTTACTTTTTTACTATCTATACCCGTTGTCTTCAGTAATTAAGCCCTGTCTCATCTTTCTGTCATTTATATTGAACGGAGAGATTACACGGGGACCACTTGATCTGCTGAAATTAGAAACTCTATGTCGCATAAACTTTCTTAATACCAAAATATCTCCTTTACACAAAAGTAAGGTAAGCCAACAAAAATATTAATTAAATCCATCCTGCGAAAATTAGATACACGCATTGGATTTTTTTTTATTTTAATTATATAATATTATTTGTAATGTTATCTATACAAATCACAAAAATGTAACGGATCGCTGTCAGTACATGGAAGATATTTGAGAAAAAATATTATTAGGACCTTTATAAACGCAAATAGTACCCAAAACAATGATTGTTAGAATTTATGTCTGTTTATCTGTTTGTCTGTGCGTTTGTGCACGCTAATCTCAAAAATGGCTTATTCGATTTAGATGTGGTTTTCATTAATATATTGTGATAAGCTTCACTTAATATTTAGTATTTGTTTCATGTCAATCGATTCGTAAATGAAAAAGTTATGTCTATTTAAAGAATCACGTCGAACATTTGTTTATCTGAAAAATGAACGGTTCAAAAAATGAACGGTGAAAAATGAAACTTGAATGAGCCGCTAGTTTTAACTAAATATATTTCAACCTCAATATTGGCTACACTTAAAAATTTCAAACCAGTCAACCACTTTGAAGGTGTATACTTACAATATACATAAGAACATTATAAATTTTAGAGCTTCCATCTATTACATACGTAACAATTTCTCTGGGGTGTCGTTTTACAACCCTCTCTATAAAATAACACCTTCATGAGTTTGTTTCATGAGCTCTATAAACCCAGAAATATAGAGTATGTTCTCCCTTACATACATATATTACTAATTTTACTACCAGGTTGGTCTGGTGGCTAGCACGGCTGCAAGTCTGGAGGGCCTGGGTTCGAGTCCCAGGTGAGGCTAAATATGGTAAGTGGTTTTTTCTGTTAAGAAAGTCGCAGTAGCAGTCCGGACTTGGGAAGTTACACCAAGCGGCCAAGGCCTTTTCGTATTCAAAAAGAGCTATTCTACTCTCGCCCGTTTTACTCGATAATTTTAAGATATGCTGTAGTTCAAGTTTTCGCAGTAACATATATACTGGTAAAGACAGCACGTTAAAAAGCTTTATTATATAAAGCACACGGGAATTGAAAGCGGAATGAATGGGTTTTCTTCAGAAAGTTCGTTTTCATAAAAATACTTTCGTTGAAGAAATTCACACGTAAAAGTATTATTAAATGCTCGTTATATAAAATATATTTCATAATATAAAATATATTTAATATAAGAAAAAATTTAATAAGGTCTTTTATTATACGTATATTTATTATTGAAATATACAAAATAATAATTATATTGAAATTTTAATTATTTATATAATGAAGACAGCGATAGCCCAGTGGTAACGCGCTTGCTTGGGATACCGACCAAAGCGGATTCAAATCTCGGATATCGCACATTTGATATTTTCATGTACTAATCATTTCCAATATGATTACCACTTGTCTTATGGTGAAAGAAAACCTCGTTTGAATGACACATGAAGTCCGCCCCGCACTTGGTCAGCGTGGTGGACTATGGCTTGATACCTCGTATTGAAGGGAGGCCCGTGCCCAGTAATGGAATGTTAAAAGGGGTTGAATACATATGTATAACAGAGGATCGTAATAAAAATCTATTTTAACGTTAAGGCTTTATTGTAGAAATATGTAAGCACTGCCATATATTTTGAGCGATTCATTATAATCATATTTGGATGAAAAATAGAATAAAATTTAGTGACAGGTAGACGTAAAACGATAAAAATTGACTTTAATTTAAAAGTTACATTATTTTGGTTTTAAATTTGTGTTTTTACTTCGTATCTAAATTTTTACATTACATTTATAGAGTAGTCAGTGTAGGCACAGCTTTTGTACCGTGCAATGAATAAACCTCTTCATCTATCTGTATACATCCGAAATACTTGGCTTCCGTTAGTTAAGTGCCTCATTTTCCGCTCATTTTCGTATTTATCATTGATGCAGCATCTCTTCACTTTTTCACATTTCGTAGCAAAATAGAGATCTTAGATAATATGACATTCTACCACAATCTATACATATAATAAAAGTGTCAATGATCGCTGTCTGTGCATGAAAGATGATATTTGAGAAAAACTATTATTGGGGGTTTTTATTAACGCAATAAAACAATGATTTTTAGAATTTTTGTCTGTTTATCGGTTTGTCTGTTTGTCTATGCGTTTGTGCGTGCTAATCTCAGAAACGGCTGTAGCGATTTAGGTGCTGTTATCACTGATGTATTGTGGTATCACTTAACATTTAGTATTTGTTTTATTTCAATCGGTTATTAATTTTATAATATTACAATAAAAATATATAATTATTACAATAAAAAGTTATGACAGTTTAAAGAATCACCTAGGAATGAACCCGAGCGAAACGAGGGTGAGTCGCTAGTTGAAGAATAAAAATTTAAAAAAATATGAGGTACATATTGTGATCCTATGAAATATCGATTGTCTTTTCAATGGAATTTTTAAAACTTGATCTTGTCTAATATTAAAATTTTAACTGTGTATGTATGTGTGAATAATATTGCTGCGAGTATAGAACGTTTTTACAGCACAGTAGTAGTCCTCTAATAAAAGCTTAAGAATAATGGTTTTGTTACTTGATACTTGTTAGTAGTATTTGTAAATCCATGATACGAACAACTAATGAGAAATGGCCGTAAGTAAAGAAATTGAATTTAGTAATACGTCTTCGAATTCTCTATTACTATGTTATATGTACTTAAAGGGCCGCTGTATCGAGTGGAAAATACAATTAGAGTATAAAGAGAGTTCAGAAAATTAGAAAGAAATACGAAAGTGAAAAGTGAAGTGGTAGTGTAAGTGAAAACAGCGATGGGAAATAGGACTCAGTGACTGAACTCAAGCTGTCATTGTACGTGTTCTGCGAATGTTTATACATACGTGATTTAATAACACCCAGTATAATATACGAGTATCTTGTTAGATGTCACCAAAATCTTTTGATATCATTTTTATCCGCCACGCCTTAGAATGTTTGTAAAATTGTAACTAAGTCGAATCTGTGCATTAAATATTTTTTGGAAAATCTAATTGAAATAGACATTATTATCGATATAGAGTCCAAATCTATAGTTTTTAGAATTTTTGTCTGTCTGTCTGTTACCGCATCACGAGAAAACCACTGGACAGATTTTGATGAAATTTGGTATGATGATAGCTGGTTATCCGGGTCAACATATAGGATACTTTTTACCAAGGGAAAATATCTCATTTTTGGTCATCTAAACGCGGCCGGAGCCGCGGGCAATGCTAGTATACAATAAGTGTATCTTCTTTATAAATACAATGATGTATAACTGAAGATATTATGTATTGTATATAGAGTACAATTTTTTTAATTACACTAATTATAATTAATCTCATTGAGTGTTTTTCTCCCTACACTCAGCAATCACTCTCCTTTCTTCTTAATTTTTTTTTATTATTATTAATTTTACTAGGAGTATTAAGTTAAATTTATTTTATTAAATTCGCCTGAAACCAAATCACAGGCTTAATCACAGCGACGCCATTATTAAATCCATGTAGCCACCGAAGTTTTAATTAGTGCTGCGTTATTTTCACTCCGTTCCGAGCAAGTGCTAAATATTCACGTCGCGTGCTTTGTTTCATTTGCACGGTAAAAATAAAACTGTCTCTTACGATGGAAATTGTGAAAGTTCGCCGTGATGTTCATTCTCAATGAGGGTGACAAGGTATAGAATAGATTTTCTTATTTAAATAATTATCTGGACCGGATATATATATATATATATTGCTGAAGACACTTGTCAACGGAGTGTAGTGCATGATAACAATAATAAATAATAAATATAAATGCTATATAAAGACCATAAATCAAATTTATCAAAGTTTTGATATCTGTGACGTTATTCAAAGTAAATAGTCCGAATCTATTGAATTTTTAATTTCATTAGACGTCCCAAACTTCAGTTATTAAAGTGGACCCATGGATAGAATATTTAAGTATGACCGTCCTTGTTTCTCTCGAGGTAAATTCAGACAAATTCGTTTATTAATATGAATGAAAAAGTTAATTTTATATTTATTGCTTTCAATTACTGTAATAAATTAATTATAACATTATTTTGTAAGCTCGAAAAGAGAATAAGACGCTGAAATTTTTATTCAACGTAAATTCTGAAAATAAAATTAGAGGTAATATTTTATCACACTTGTTAAGTACTGGTAGTAGTCTCTCATGTTTAAATAAATTAATTGGAATAAATAAATATGCTCTCCCGTGAGAATCCATACTTAATATTATAAATGTGAAAGTTTGTTTGTTTGTTTGTCCTTCTTTCACGTCGAAATAAAGTGACGGATTGGCGTGATTTTTTGTTTGGAGATAGTTGGAGGGCTGGAGAGTGACATCATCATCATACATCATACAATCCAAAAAAATATGATCAGAATTACTCGAAACTTGGTAGTAATGCTTTTCAATAAAATTAAATAAATACGTGTTTTTTGCATTTTTCGAAATTCATCCTATAAGGGAGTAAAATACAGGATGAAAATTTGTATGGACTACCTTTTTAGAGATTTTTTTGTAGTTTTAGGGTGAGCGAAGCCGTGGGTTCTGCTAGTCTATTTTATTACATCTTTGATAAATAAATAATTTCATTGAAATAATCGAATTTACACATAATTTGTAACTCTTATAACCCTAACAATATAAAAGAGTAAACACTTTACGAAAATAATAATATTACATAAAAATAGTAGTTTTGCGAAAAAATACAACATATTTTTATATTTTTACATAAGATTTAACTGATTTTCAATGTATACAGTGAAAAATGAAATGAAAAACAAACACTTATTGTAACTTAACAAACTCCCTTTTGTTTTTTTAACTTTTAGAATAAACTGGTTAATTTGTAAAACTGTAGGTTATTCATAACACGTTCCAAGCCAATTTAATATTTTATCGAACTGAATAACAGGAAGCTGATAACAAGCAACTCAAAATGTACGTACTTATATATCTTCGTTATCTATAAAACGTATCGAACATTCATAACCAAAACCCAAATGAATTGGTGCCGTACCTATACCATATAGCCTTATAACTGTCAAATTATAATTTACGAGTACAGTATGTTCGCAAAAACATTGGCTGTAATCGAAATTTATGCTCGTTCTTTTTATTCCGAAATTCATGATTTAGAAAGACTTGGGACAGAAACACTTTATCTTATGGTAACGGCTTCCGCCGGCTAGGCTTGGCTGCCTTAAAATTGACACTCACATAATATTACTTCTAATATTATATGAGCGTTACCACCCCTTTTCATTACATTTGGGGTTATATTTCAAAAAAACCTTTCATAGCGGTCACCGAATTCGTTATAAGAATTTGCTGTTGAAATTTAAACACCTACTTCAACACTTTAAATTCAGTGGTTTGTGTGTGAGCTATGACCTAGTGCCTAGGGCGGCAAATTTACAGATTTTTTTTAACTAAATGTTATCGAAAATTCTTTTTGTTAATTTTCCAACAAAAATGTTAATTGAAAAAAACTTACTAGGACATTTTTCGAAAAATTGAAAACATTCATAAATCAATTTTTTTCATTTAAAAAAAATATACCTAATTAAAAGAAATTAAATTTTATCGAAAGTTAATAAATACACTTTATGCAAAATTTCGATAATTGGGCGGCATTTCTTACAGTGCCTAGGGGCGGCGGTAAGGTTGAATCCGGCCCTGGCTATGACTTCCAGTTGGTTTGAAATTGAAAAGCTTATAGGATGAGTTTTATTTTTAACCGACTTCCAATTCCAAAAAGGAGGTGGTTCTCAATTCGTCGGAATCTTTTTTTATGTATGTTCACCGAAGACTCGGAGACGCTTGAACCGATTTGGATTTTTTTTTGTTTCAAAGGGTATACTTCCCAGGTGGTCCCATATAAATTTTATCAAAATCGGTCGAGCGGGTTTAAAAAAAATCTAATCGAATATGTTATTAAAAAAACATTCTTCTTACAAATTACCTGCTTATTACGTCTACACTAAAAATGGAAAAATAAAAACTTTTTAACAAAAAATAAAAACCAACTTTTAGGCACAAAAATGTAAAAAATAACTAAACCTAGGTTTTCATTTCGAATAGATACCTAATCAGATATTTTCGAAGTCGGCGCTAGCCTACAATATTTTAAGATATGAATATCTAATAGATAAACATTATGTATTTTACGTATCGAAATATATTAGATTTGCTTTCCATCGGCTGGCGAAATTCGAAATGAAAACCTCCGTTTAGTTATTTTTTACATTTTAGTGCCTGGAAGTTGGTTTTTATTTTTTGTTAAAAAGTTTTTTTTAAGTTCTCAACTTATAGAAAAAACTCTGAAATATTATCAAATTTAAATAAATTGGCAATAAAATGTCGCGTTTTAGATATATGAGAGAATTTTTTTAACAAATAATTGCGATTTTACATCGTGACTATCTCCATAAAAGTAATGTTTTAAATATCTTATTTATCTATTGAAGACCCCCAACGTAAAAAACAACTGGATTCACATCAGATAGGTATAAAACTACTAATAACAATCTCATTAATAATTGTGTTTCTAGAACAAAGTCTGTTTTTTATTAATATTGTTATTCCAAAAATATGTTGTAGAATCGTTGTTTCTGTTGATGGGAAGAATGTCATTGGCTACATTTCGCGATACATGAAACACATGAAAGGAATCTTGAGGCATGTTAATTACTTGTAATTTACTTAGGACAAAACACTACTAAATCGATTTCTTTAAAACTTATTAATAGCTTATCTATACATATAATAAGATTGTAACTAAGCCGAATCTGTACATTAAATATTTTTTGGAAAATATTATTGAAATGGATATTATTATCGATACGGGGGCCGAATCTATAGTTTTTAGAACTTTTGTCTGTCTGTCTGTCTGTGACCGCATCACGGAAAAACCACTGGAGGAATTTTTATGAAATTTAGTATGACGATAGCTGGTGATCCGGGTCAACATATAGGGTACTTTTTACTGGGGGAAAATATCTCATCTTCTGAGAAATCTATACTACACGTAAGTACGGACGAACCCGAGCGGAGCGAGGGTGAGTCGCTAGTATACAATAAGATTTGAATAAGTTTTAAGCTAATATTTAAGCTCGCTCAAACATATTTTTAAAGAAATTTAGTTAATGATCACCTGTTTCTTTTATTGCACTTATATTTTTAATACAAAGTGCCTCAGTGGTATAGTGGCTAGCATGTACGGCTGCACACTCGGAGGTCCTGGGATCGAGTCCTGGGTCGGGCCAAGTTTAGTTATTGAGTCTTTCTATATAGTAAGTGTCAGTAACAGCTCGGAGTTGGGAAGTTGGCGGTGTT
This sequence comes from Brenthis hecate, assembly GCA_951806755.1. Taxonomy (NCBI): domain Eukaryota; kingdom Metazoa; phylum Arthropoda; class Insecta; order Lepidoptera; family Nymphalidae; genus Brenthis; species Brenthis hecate. The sequence goes on along the minus strand of OX638281.1, from coordinate 4,772,580 downwards.
TCACCCCCGTGCCTCGTAGAGCACGTAAAGCCGTCGGTCCTGCGCCTTAACTCTCACCGGTCGTGTCTAGTGGTCATCCCACCGGAGTATGAGAGTAATAGGAATAGAGAGTGCACGTTGTGTCTGCGCGTACACTTGAGCACTATAATATCTCCTGCGCATTTGGCTAATCTCAATGAGATTGACCGCCGTGGCCGGAATCGGCTAGGAGAACATCATCATCATTTTTAATACGGAACGTTAACTCAATTTCCTGCTCCACTGCAGTCGTTGCACGCTTTCCCGATACTATATTTAGCTCCTATCCCATGATGCGCTATAAACAGTTTTTTATTAAACCATAGAGTAATTTATCATGTTTTGTTATGTTTATATCAGTAATGCTAATATTTAATGTTATTAAAATTTATGTACAATTTTATATTATAAAAGTATAGAGACTGACAATAAAAAGGGTGAGATAAAGTATTAAATGCGGAAACTCATTTAATGACTTATCAACTCACAGCCAGAACCGTGATAAACTAAGCCGTAATTTGAGTTTTATGATTAAAATTTAACGTTCAATTATAATTACATTCTCATAAAACCGAAATATTCTGCTAATAATATAGGCACAATTTCACCAATGGCGGAAAGTAATGAAATGTTGTTTTGGTATTTATTTACCTGTTCTAGATATATTTTATTTATATTATATAATTTTACAAAATACATATACATACATACATATAATATGGCACAACGAAATTGTTATCTACATCAGTCATCAATCATCAATAGGCAAAGACAAAATAGTTTTTTTTTTTATAGAATCGTTTAGTAGCTGTTGACGAGTTTTAGTGTTATTAATAAGAAATGGAAACAGATAGTTTTTTATAGTTATGATTAAAATTTAATGATAATTTATATTTACATTCCCGTAAGGCGAAATATTCTGATAATAACATAGGCATATTTTTCCCAATGGCGGACAGTCATGGTATATTGTTTTGGTATTTTGTTTTACCAGTTCTGGGTATATTTTATTTATATCATTAATTTTATAAAATGATGATGATGTTCTCCTAGCCGATTCCGGCTACGGCGGCCAATCTCATTGAGACTAGCCAACTGCGCAGGAGATATTATAGTGCACAAGTGTACGCGCAGACACAACGTGCACTCTCTATTCCTGTCACTCTCATACTCCGATGGGACGACTACTCGACACGACCGATGAGATTTAAGAGGCAGGACCGACGGCTTTACGTGCTCAAAAAATAATGACAACAAAATAGGTACCTATATAATATGTCATTTTTCATATATATTTTTTTTGTTTAGTAGCTATTAACGAGTTTTAGCGTTATCAATAAAAAAAATTGTAAACATTTATTTAATAAAAAATATATTTATTTACAATAAAGGTAATTACAAATATACATACTTATACACCAGTTAGGTATGTCCGCGTGGAATAGTAGCAAGAATGCTAGCCAAATTCCCTTGCTAAATGGCAATGCCGATAGTTTTTTTTAAAACAAATAGGTAAATTCTATTCATAAATGTTTTTCTCAAATGTTCAATAATGATTAATGTCAAATTTCGACCATTAGGCGAAAACTAGTATTGTGTTTATTATCTATACTATAATAAAACAGTAGAGGTCGAATGTCTGTACATAGCAAAAAAATGCTAAAAACCGAGTCAGGGGGATGTAAGAAAACAAATAGAACAAATCAAAATTTTTTTCAAATTTTTTGTTTCTCTGTCTGTTTGTCTGTTTGGACGGGCTAATCTCCGAATCTTTTGAACCAATTTAAATGAAACTTTGCATGGTGGTACCTTATATCCTCGGGCAACATCTTAGATACTTTTTATTCCTGAAAATTAAATAGTTCCCGTGGGATAGTTACTATAATAATATTTTCTTAGATTTACGCGAATGTTTGACATTATTAAATAAAACTATCTTTTCGGATTATTTCGCGGATTTATTTTGATTTTTGGTTCCCAAAATTAAAATAAATCCGCGAAATAATCCGAAAAGATAGTTTTATTGAAACTATAATAACTTATACAGCTTAGTACACAACAACTTATGCACCTAATTTAGTAAAATTTAACATTCATATTACACCTTATATTGCCGGTAAAACAACAGGTTACTTTTCATCCCGGAAAAATAAACGGTTCCCGTGGGAACTAATAGATCTCCATTAGTGTATTTCTAGAGGCGAACCCGAGCGAAACGAGGGTGAGCCGCTAGTATGTTTATAAATCAAGAGAGCTATCCAAAAAGAATCCGCTAAATTAACAACATCTCCTTTGGTTGTGGTTAAAATGAAATAAACGTCTTCTCAAATAACAAAATTTTTCCTTCATATCGTATTTTATGGCATACTCAATTTCTATACTCTTAAAAGTATTTCCCCTATATGTCTCATGTACCTACTCTGTAGCGCAATCAAAAGCACACTGAATTAGATTTTATTCTGAACAATGGGTTACATTACGTATACCAACGAAATTATTCATACATGAACCATATGAATGGAAACCACGAACGTAATCACATTTGGGCGCATCATTAAATTTTTCTAAATAAAATCTAGATGTTACGCAAATAAAATAGGTAAATGAAGTTTTGTTCGATTTCAACATTTGTTAGTCAATTCTCTATTGGACCCAGTTATGCAAAAAACAGCCATGTGCGTAAAAGTACCAACAGATTTATAAGCATTTTTCTGTCGATAGTTGCATAGGGTTATGTTTTGTTTTTTTGATTATTTTAAAATTGAACATTATTTATTATAAGTATTGTTTATTTTTTGTAATTATTTTATTTTTTATAATAAAACGCTATAACTTTGTTAGTACTTTTACGCACATGGCTGTTTTTGCATAACTGGGCCCTATTAGATTAGGCTATTTTAGGGAGAAAATTAAAATAATAAAAATATTGTTTGAAGTCTTATATCTATGTATACATATATAATTAAAACGAAATGCTGTTCGCTGGTAAGCGCAGTACTTATGAACGGCTGGATTAATTTAGTTTATGTTTATTTCAAAATTCTCATGATAGCTCGAATTAAAGTGAAAAAAATGGAAAATTTGCCTGAAAAATTAGGAAATTTGAAAACAAATAAACCGGTTTTTGAAAAATACAGTTTGGTTTGACCTCAAAGATTTTATTAAACTTGTGACAGGATTACGTCTGTCAGGTCATTTAGTATGAACTGAAGTACGCTTAGTGAACATTGCCTTCAATTTTTGACCGACTTCAAATTGTGACTTCAATAAGTGTGAACTGATTTTTTATTAGTATGTTAAACCTCAAAGGTTTAATTATATATGAACTTAAGGGACCTATGAAAAAGATATTTAATTCAATGTAAAAATTGATATTTCGGCAAAGTTTATTTGAACGAAAATGTACGTGCTTGTGTACTTAATGCACTTTATAATATATGAAATTTTAATATACATAAGTATAGAAGTTATGTAATAAATTTAACAAAAGCTTTAAATTACTTAAAATGATTTTAATGAGAAATGAGGTTATATTGAATAAATGATATATAGTACTACCTTAAAAAGAAAGGTATTTAGTAAGCCTATTCATATCTGAATCATGTCACTCGCGGCAAGTAGTACAACAAAGTAAGTCAAAAAACTATAGGAAATCCAACATAAAGCGAAAAGTTTCACTTATAGAAATAATACAAGCCTAAGTTTGCATAAAGTGTGCATAAACTTGAAGGAACGAGCAACAACTCCATAACAGTAAGTTGCAGAAGTTAGCAACTTTGATAAATTTATGTGAGAAATTAGCTGTGGCATGGAAACTGGCATGTACCATTTTGCTATGAACTAAAATTTTGTTATAATTTCAAACATTTAAAATTAAAAGCTATTTTAAAGTACTTATACATATTATATTTGGCACAAAATTTATAAATAGAACGATTATAATTTGATATTGTATTCAACCTTTTTTAAAGTCCCACTGCTGGGCACGGGCCTCGCTTCAATACGAGGGGGATCAGGCCATAGTCCACCACGCTGGCCAAGTGCGGGTTGGCGGACTTCACATGTCTTTCGAAAACTTGCTAGGTTCTCTCAGACATGCAGGTTTCCTCACGACGTTTTCCTTCACCGTAATACAAGTGGTAATTGTGTTAGAAATGATCGCATATGAAAATATCAGAGGTGCGAGATCCGGGATTTGAACACCGGTTGAATCAGTTTCCCAAGCGAGCGCGTTACCACTGGGCTACCACGGCCTCATAATTTAATAGCTGCTTTTCAAAGTAAACTTATTCCGAAACTAGACACAATAAATTATCAACAGACGAATAGCAGTTTCCTAATGTCGTATTTGTGCTCTAAATTGAAGTGGTGGAATGCAATCTACTAACATTGAGGAGTTAGACAGTTGCCGTATACCAAATTAATCAACTCTTGTTTAGAGCTTGCTTAAAGCTTAGATAACGACCACGTCCCAGTACAAATTGGATTTGTAGAACACTGCACATTCTGTATAGAATTTATACATATAATAAAATTGTAACTAAGTCGAAACTGTACATTAAATATTTTTTGGAAAAGTTTTTAGAATTTTTGTCAGTCTGTCTGTCTGTTACCGCATCACGAGAAAACCAGAGGACAGATTTTAATGAAATTTGGTATGATAATAGCTAGTTAACCAGGTCAACATATAGGATACTTTTTACCGCGGAAAAATATCTCATTTTTGAGAAAAAATACAAAAACTGCATTGTAAGATTATACTAATATGTAAAACCTAAGAATTTGGTTTTTGGTCACCTGAACGCGGGTGGAGCCGCGGGCAATGCTAGTATTATATAATTTTAGCTAAGTCAATGAACGTTTGAAGGCTTGGAAAATTAAAATATACCTCGTGGTATCCATATCCATTTAACAATTGCCAATATTATTTATTGTAAGAATTAATAAGGTTTTTTGTTTATATTTTTATTTATCATATATAAGTGTAGTATTTTTTTATTATTATTTTATTCAAATACATGGATAAATAATTATAATAAGAAACACAATTTAGTCATATTTTTTTCTATTTATTAGGTTTCTTATTGAACAGCTTCGTGACGTATCACACTGATAAGACTTCGAATTCCATTAAAGAATACTTGAGTAGGTTCTCTGAGTAAGAGCTATTGGGTATAAGATTGTATCAACTATCGATTTAAAACTTCACTGTTAAAGCAAATGCAACCTGTACTTTACTACTTTTAAATACAGAAAATAGGTTTTTACAATTTTCTTAATATTAGTATGAAATAAACCTATTAAAAGAAAAAAATTAATACTTATTAATAAATATGACTATTTGTTTGTATGTGTATATATGAATATGTTTGTTACTCCTTCACGTCGAAACGGCTAATGGATTTTGATGAAATTTAGGATCTAGATGTACTATAGCTTAGAGTGATACATAGGCCAATGTTAACACAGGATCATAGCGAGGGTAACTCGTTAGTTATTAATATTATAAATTAAATAATTAAAATTTAAACCCCATATATTTAATAGACAAAATCCATATTTATTATTTTATTATCCATACTAATATGATAAATGTAAAAGTGTGTTTGTTTGTCTTTCTATCACGTCAAAACACAGTGACAGATTGGCGTAATTTTTTGTGGAAATAGTTGGAGAGCTGGAGAGTGACATAGGCTACTTTTTATCGCGAGAGATTATCTCATTCCCACCGGAAAACACGCTATAATACAACCTAAAAAATATTTATGTACAGTATTACTTGTAACCCGATATTAATGGCTCTTTAATACAATTAAATATGTATGTGTTTTATCATTTTTAGAAATTCATCCCATAACAGGGTAATAACAGGGTAATAGGGGATGAAAGCTTGTATGAAACCTACTGAGCGAAGCCGAGGGTTCTGCTAGTAATCTATAAATTCAAATTAAGTACCTATAACCATTCTTAGTTTGAAGTCAGACTAGTTTCAATTTGCTTAAAGACATAATTTAGGCAATATATCGCCAATATGTCAGTTTCCAGAGCGTGCTTTATGCGAGGTGTTCGTATAATGTTTCCTGCACGCACCTATACATTAGAATTGCGAGTATGCGGCTTGCTATAAAATGTAGGAGGAACTAAAATGAAATTAATATCCTGAGAACAACTGTCGAAAAAATCAACGAAACTGTTAATCTTAATTAACTATAAATGATATCACTATAAGTTTATTTACCAGTTACATTATAGATAACCTTTGACGACACGTTTGGCTCAGTTTGTAGTGACCGTACTTGCTGTACCAGCGGTCGTGGGCTCGATTCTCGTTGGAGGCATTCATTGTCTCAATGTTTGTATTCCAGTCATAGGTGTTTTATATTTATAAAATGTATTTATTTAAAGTTATAAATGTGTAGTGTATCAACTATATGGTATCTTTACCAAAAGCCTCGTAACTTACCATGGAACTAGATGGTGCTGTGTGTTAATGTCCCAACATAATATTTATTTAACCTAATTAAAATTTCTTTTTCTAACGAAAACAACAAACAACTAAATACATCTTGCAACAGGTAGGCTTTACATTCAAGTAGATAAGCCGTTGTTGCAGCTGTTACATTCTTGACAGCGCTATCTTAGTAACTCGCTAACTGAGTCAAGGCAACTATCTACAATAGAGCAAAGTTATATAACTTAGACGTAGTTAGTGGTAAATTAATTATTACTGGAAAGGTAATTTCATTTCTATGACATTTTTAAATATGTAGGTTTTCTTGATTTATTTAAATAGTCTAAATTGTAGAAAATCCTTTAGGGTAATGAAAATTTTTCAAAAGAAGCGAATATTTTAACATTATTGAAATATTCTAAATTATATAAGAACTAGCGACTTACAAACACAAATCTATCCTACGGGAACAGTTCATTTTTCCGGGATGATATATAAGCTATAAAATTCCTCGATAAACGGGCTATCTAATAAAATCATGTTTCAAATCAGATCAGTAGTTCCTGAGATTAGTGCGTTAAAACAAACAAGCTCTGCCTCTTTATAATATTGGTATAGGAGTATAGATAGGTTGTGAAAACTGAAGGTTTGGGTTTAAAAAAGGTTTTAATATTTCATTAAAGTTTGGCTTTTTCTGGACACCGTCCAACTTTTAAATGGAATGAAGCAACAAGCTGTGTTGAAAAACCTAAAACAAATAAATAAACTATAAATATATCAAATAATAATGGAATTAGGCTGTAAAGAAATATTGTAAAAATATTTTAAACTAGAACATAGTACTTAATATGATGGTAGTATTGTACCAATTATTAATATTGTATGATGGTAGTATATAGGTAACTTCTTCATGAATAAAAATAAATTAAAACGTGCAAACGAACGCTAACGATATTTATTCACATACCTATTTAAAATAGGCTTAATAATAAGTAATACATAATAATACTACAGTAATAACTAAGTGTGCATTTGTTTTGTATATATAAATAAGTATATTTGTAATTTTCTTTATTGTAAATAAATAAGTACTTTACTTAAAAAAAACAGGCTTTAATATTAAAGTTTTAAACCGAACTATCTCTGCGTTAAAAATATTTCATTTCTTTTGTTTCAATGCGTTTCAGCAGCGCCATATATTAACCACCAAACTAAAATATTATAAAAATAATATTACAGATGAAGTTTTATCGTATGGAAACGCATTCTAAGGACATTTGCTTAAGAGTGTAGCTTATTAATAGCTTTTTCTGTCCAACCCCTCACACCAATATTTTAAAACCTATGCCATACGCTTCTCTACTTTAGCATCGAATTTTGATATCCTTAACAGTATTGAGCTCATCTTACATCTTAACGAGCTTGTGATTGTATCACGTTCAGTATCGCCCATCTTTAACAAATGCATCAAAGGTACGTAAAAGATTTCTCATCAATCATCATTGGATTTAGTGATTTCTTGTAAAGCAAAATTTTATGCTTCTTGAGAGTTTATTTTGAACTAAACTTTATTTTGTTGTTCATCATAATTCTTCTATGGCTTAGGCTTTAACCCCATTCATTCCAAAAGTTCCATCACTGAACACGAACTCTAATTTCAATACGAGTACAATTATGCTAAAATAGTCCACTGTTTGGGTTCACAGACTTCACACATCTTTCGAAAACTAGTTGGATTCTTAAGAAATGTAGATTTCCTCATGATGTTGTTCTTTGCAGTAACAGAAAATGGTAAAAATAAGGAAAAATTGAATAAGTCATATAATTTCTCCTACGCCCTAAGGTTGCCTGGAAGAGATCGCTTATAGCGATAAGGCCGCCTGCTGTGCATCATCTATTGTTATATCTACTTTTTGGATATTTTTTGTGGTGTACAATAAAGCATCTATCTATCTATCTAAGTTATAGTCCAAGAGTAACTTAGTCGTGGAAAATAGTACTCGGTGACTTAGTTAAGTTCATGAACCACCAAAAGTGACTCTCATGAACGAAAAGCAATAAAACATCTATAGGGCAAAAGACATATATATTAGTTTAACTTTTAGAATTCATAGATCGTAACAATATAAGCACGTCGAATTCTTAAAAGTCGCACTAACCGGTTGTGAACCCGCTTCTTGGCTCCAAAGCATGGGCCCAACCTTTGAAACAAAATGTCAGAGGTTGTGAACGCTTTTAAATAAAAGTCTCGCTAAGATCATTAGTCCACGTCATGTCAGCAAACTGAAAAATATTACTCAGGTGCGCTTCTAAAGAACACGTTATCTTGTCATTAAGCTTTTATATAATATTATTTTACCTGAAGTTTATTATTAATTTATTTTTAAAATGACTTACATTCATCTTCGGTAGATTACTTACCTAAGTAATCTACCGAAGATGAATGTGTTTTGAAATTTTCTATATTTCTTGTTGAGTTACGTACAAAGTATTTATTAATCCAGACATGGTATTATTAATAATATATTTTAATATTTTTATTATTGTTCACCCAACCTCTTCTATACAGATAAATAAAAAGTGTCTGTATGTAATGTCAAAATAACAGCTTTTTACTAAATGCATATGGATGTATACACGGTACATATACCAAAACAACATTTTTTTACAATTTTAGTCTGTCTGTCTGTCTGTTTGTTCCGGCTAATCTCTGAAATGGCTGGATCGATTTTAACGGGACTTTTACTGGCAGATAGCTGATGTAATAAGGAGTAACTTAGACTACTTTTATTTAAAAAAAAATAGGATCCCACGAAAAAAAATTAAAACTAATGAAAAATTTAATAATATCCGATTCAAATAGGGAAGTTGTACACATACCCTAGGGACGTACCAGAGCGAAGCGAGGGTGAGTCGCTAGTCAGTAATAATTGTAAAATCGTCACCAAAATGTCCATCAACTGTTTTAAAATAAGTAAGGTTTGAAAAATAAGTGGGAAGGTATTGTAAAATCTTTCAAATCCTATAACTTTCTTTAATAAAATATTCTTTAAAATTAAAAATTAAATGAGCTTTTATAACGAATACTGACTAAATTTTTAAGTTTTTATTCAAAGTTAACATAAAAGTACTAAAATAATTCTGAATTTTCGGCGAGTCTCTAAAACATGGCATCAAGGCAATATTAAGGGTAATTTTTGTAGAATTTTACAAATTTTTAATCTGTTTAACACCTTAGTCCTGGATTATATTTACAGAATTTTTTACTCTATTTAGGTTTGATTTTTATATTTCATATAGCATTCTTTTATGTTTTGAAAAGCAATAACTTTTAGGCTCCGTTAGGTTTTTGTTTTGTTTCTTCTTGATATTTTGTAGATTTTTCAATAAATTTTCATACCAACCATAATATGAACAACCTATTTCCTTATCCATAAAAATTTTAAACTAAAAATTTACAAACCAATTATATTTAATTTTTATAAAATAATTACATATATACAACTATAGTAAATAATATTAATAACAATTTAGACTTTGTTGCATTCAATGCAAAGAGCTTAGGCAAAAGTCCACCTCGCTGGCCAAACTGTACTTACCTACTAAAACCACATATTGTCTTAAGTACCTAATTAGTATATAGCATCGAAAAGTAACCTCCATGTAATGGATGTTTACGAAACAAATGGGTTCCATGTCAGCTATAGTTTAGTTTGCTTTGTGCGTACATTGTATGGGTTTAAACAAACGGGTCGGTGTGGGTCTAAAGCACAATAGGCAATCACGGCACGCTCGACCGGGCACAAGCTTCGCCACAAGAGATGGCTGCGAATGTAAACAACGAGTTTACACTGCATCCTCCTTACTTTTAGCACATTATTATGAATAACTTTTCTGACATCTAGTTTTAATTAAAAATTCAACGGCTTAGAAAATAGTTACCTGTTTGATATGAAAACACTTTGTTCATATTTGTGTTTTGGAATTATTTCATTTTTGAATCATTGAACTTTTTAATGGAAAATTGAACGAAATCATTTTTATAATAAAATACGGGATGTACAATTATAAAAACAGATTGATATTGATTTTGTTACAACCCAAACATCCTAATATTTGTTTTTCTGTACTCATGATGACTGATCGCTTTGATCGCTAATAATACCTTTCAAAATAATAAGTACAAATTCCTTTCCTTAAGCTTTTTTAATATATTTCATACTTACTTACTTACTTACTGAATTAAGGTACGTATTAATTTTTTTAAGTGCATCCCTAATTCTTTTGTCTTTTTCTAAACTAAAAGTAGCCTAAGTTATGCCTTATAACATCATCTATCTGCCGGTGAAAGTCCCGCCATAATCAGTCCAGACGTTTCAGAGATTAACCGGAACAAACAAACAGACAAAAATTTTAAAAATTGTGTTTTTCTTATAAGTGCCATACATAAATTCATATGAATTTTATAAAAAGCCAAAAATAAAATTTTGACCTTACAAACAGATACATCAATTTTATTTATCTGATATATATAATATGACAGATTATATTAAAGAATTTTCATAATATTTATAATATAGCATACGAGGGTCTTGCTTCTAAATCAAATACCGTTTATTTACTTTTCAAAAGCTATAAGTTATAATATAGTTACAGATGTGAATTTCACTTTGGTAAATTAAATCGAGCCGTCAAAGGTCAACATCCACCAATGATTGCCCTAAAATATGGTAAAAATAAAACTACCTGTGCAAAGTGATAAATCGTTCGTAACGTAAAAAAATATCTGTAAATTATTCGTTTCTGCAAGATTAAGTAAGGATATAAGAAAACGAAACATTTTGTCTTTCTGAGGTAATTTTACATTTGAACTAAGTAGGTTTATTTATACCTCCAACTTAGTATAATAAAAGAATTCACTTAAGTTTGCAATTTCATTTTAGTGCTTTGTTTAATTTTAGTACTTTGTTCTAGTAAATTAGAAAAATGTAAATAAGATTGCATCTCTAACTACGTGTCTTAGAAACGCAATCTACTTCCTTGCTTGGAATAATTATTTCAAAACACAACTTTAACTCAATATCTCACAGTAGATAATTTATGCAAAAATAATAATAAATATACAGACAGTGTTTTTGTGGCAAAATGTCAAAAATCACAATAATATTAAAACGCAAAAGTTTATAAGCGAAAGAGAGTCGGTACTTGTTATCCTTCACACTGTAATGACTACAGCGGGTTTGATTAAATCCCCGAACGTATATATTTTTTATCGACATGCCCTTCACGTGAGCGAAAGTGGAGCCTTTAAACTAGTACCTTATAATGATATAGCGTATAGAAATAAATTGGACAAATCTATACATATAATAAAATTCTAACTGAATCGAATCTGTACATTAAATATTTTTTGGAAAAACTTATTGAAATAGTCATTATTATTTATACAAAGATCAAATCTATAGTTTATAGAATTTTTGTCTGTCTGTCAGTCTCTCTATCTAGGAACGCATCACGAGAAAACCACTGGACAGATTTTGATGGGTATGGTGATAGCTGGTTATCCGAGTCAACATAGGGAATACTTTTTACTGCGGAAAAATATCTCATCTCTGAGAAATCTATACTAAATGTTGAAACGTAACTAGAGACGAACTCGAGCGGAGCGAGGGTGACTCGCTAGTACCAAATAAAAACTTTTTAACAAAAAAATAAAAACTGACTTCAAACATAAGCACTAAAAAGTAAAAAATAACTGATTGGTAGTTTTCATTCACTATACATTCCTAATTAAATATTTTCGAAGTCGGTGTGCTTTGCTTTGTATGAGTTGGCACCGATTTCGAAAATATTTGATTAGGTATGTATTTAATAGGTAGGCTTTTTAATTACTTAGCCAAAGCACACCGACTTCGAAAATATTTGATTAGGTATGTATTAAATGAAAACTACCAATCAGTTATTTTTTACTTTTTAGTGCTTTTGTTTGAAGTCGGTTTTTATTTCTTTGTTAAAAAGTTTTTATTTTTCCCTTTTTAGTGTAGACAGTAGTAGCAAAGTACGACTTCTAACGTGTTAGGCTTGTCAAATGAAACAAAATAAGCCCAAACTCAAAGTGTCTACTATTAGCCGTTGAAGAGTTCCACCTATCCACCTTCTGGCCTTGCCATCAGATCAGGTCAACAACACCGAACCACTGTACTATCAACGGAAATAGAAATACTTGCAAAGTTTCAAGTCAATATGACAATTAGAAGTAGGTTAAATTCATCATTAGTTGTTTTTCCACCGTTAGGGGTGGTATTTTTTTTTGAAATTTAAATGGGACCAATCTGGAAGTATACACTTTCAAACAACACAAAAATTGTCCAAATCGGTTATTAAATGACGGAGTTCTGAAGTAACAAACATAAAAAAAAAACAGTCGAATTGAGAACCTCCTCCTTTTTGAAGTCGGTTGAAAATAAAAACAATAATTTCTATTTAATAGCTAAACCCGCTATTTCTATTCAAGTTCGTTAAAATAGAAACATTTTTAACCATTGTAAGATTCGTATTATTTAGAAAATTCACCGCTAATTACCACGTTTAATTGACAGCTGCTGCTTAAGGCCACTCACAACAGCTGGCCTTGACGTATATTTACTCGTAATAAATATACCGTTACGTTGGTAAATTAACTATATTTTAAAAGAATTGTATTTATATAAGCATTTTCTTTAAAATTTTATTAATTTATTTCATGGATTTAGCTCAATAGATGTGTTCATTACATTATGTTTACATATGAAAGTTCAAGAAAAAAAAACAATGATACTGTAAGGGTCCTATTGGGACCTTAACTGTATTATTCGCTGGTTTACATTGCCGTTAATAAAAATCAGTTATAAGTATTTCGAGGCGGCCGTTAGCGATGGGCTCCGTGCAGGCGACATCCTGAAGGACCAATGTCGGCGCGTTGATCCCCGCTCACCGCGACGTGAGACCGGTTCCCAACAATACAATAATTTGTCTATATTTAAATATACACAGGTACTACACTCTTAACATAAGTATGTCTGCGGTGGAATTGTAGTAAGAATGAAAGCTATATTCCCTCGCTAATTCGCAATGCTGATCTAACATTTCATTTGTAACCGCTATTTATTGCAAGTAGATATGTTCCCAAAGAAGATTGCAAAGCTGCAACGAATTTAAAATAATAGTTCTAATTAAGGGACGCATGTTCACGTAACTCGAGCAGTTCAGCCTTTTCTGCCGAGATTCCCACATAACGTCTCCATAACGAAAGACGGGCCCAATGTATCGACGTACGTAGCGTATTTATAATTTTAAATTCAAATGCGTGGATACTGGACGTTTTCAGTATTTATTGCTACGAGTAGGTATATAACATAGCTCAGATCCCCATACAAACTTTCATCCCCATTATCAACCCCTTAAGGGATGATTTCCTGGATAAAAAGTATTCTATATCCTTTTCAAGATCTGAAACTATATTCTTACCAAATTTCATCTAAATCGGTTCAGTAGATCCAGAGATTACCCATTCAACATCACAAACTCACAGACTTTCCATCTTTATAACATTAGTATAGATAACTGTTATAAAAATAAAGTTAAAAAAAAAAAACAAATTATTAGGTCTTAAATTATCGACATTTATGATCTTACCCTTCACTCAAATTCGAATAGTAACCAAAATAACATCGATACGAATCCACAAGTTTTGGGTCGATTTATCGAAATCGTAAAGCCCTACGGAAGTTGTAGTCCCCTTCTTTAACGCAGCAAACGAGTAACGGATCGATATGATGTTTTGCATAAAGGTACGAGGTTTGGGCTGAGGACTAATATAGGCTACTTTTCATTTCATTAAATCAAGTATTTCTCTTAAGTATTAATCTGTTACAAAAACTTACCTAGAGATGTTAGTATTGTAATCTACCTTAAAGTTTGTTTTATAGAGCAAAAGTAAGTGAGTTAACTGGTTCTTAAAAGAAATATAATATTTTAAACAAATTATAGATTAAATAACAATATATATAGTACAAAGTTAAATAGCAAAGCTATACGAGTAGTAAAATATCTCGACATCATACGCAACAGGTGACATTCTCATTTTTCAAACATTACCTTATATGAAGTTCGACGGTTATCATCCCCTAGTAAGAGACCGAGGGTCGATCTGCGCAAAAAAAATTTGAAAGTCTTTTCAAGAAAGTATACGAGTATAGGAACATATTAAGAGAAACATCAAGCGCTCTAGTTATCTTCAATGGAAAAAATTCTAATTTTAGCCCGACGCCTATTTACCTTAGTACGAGCGTATGAAAAAGCTCGAACCTCAAAATGAACAATTAATAATCACGAGGCATTTATTACTTTTTTGTTGTTCGTAGCTAAAATAGCTTCGTCGGTCTGTGTTATTTCTGGATGTATTTTTATATGTCAGTTTTCCATGAATCCCGCTCATACTGGAACATTTTTTCAACGTTATCATCGAAATTTTGTCCATATTTAGTTGAAGTCAAACCACACACGACCTCAGAGAAAAACTTTATACATATAGGTAAAATTTTAATGACTATATTTGAATATATTACCAGAAATCTGCCTCGCTTTTACCTATATTTTTAACTTTGAAAATACTTAAAATATTTTATTATTTCAAACGGCAATTATTATATAAGAGATCTTGTTTTTGTAAGATTATTTTCAATTAAAACTTCATTACCACTTTTAATAAGGTATTTATGAATCTTTAAAGGAATTCAATCTAAAACTTTTCGGTTTTAACGTCGCATATGAATATTGTCTAATAAATTGTTTAAGAATTAATTATATTTTCAACCGACTTCAAAAAGGAGGAGGCTCTCAATTCGACTGTATGTTTTTTTTTATGTTTTTTACCTCAGAACTCCGTCATTTATTAACCGATTTGGACAATTTTTGTTTTGTTTGAAAGGGTATACTTCCAGATTGGTCCCATTTAAATTTCAAAAAAAAATACCACCCCTAAGGGTGGAAAAACAACTAATGATGAATTTAACCTACTTCTAATTGTCATATTGACTTGAAACTTTGCAAGTATTTCTATTTCCGTTGATATTACAGTGGTTCGGTGTTGTTGACCTGATCTGATGGCAAGGCCAGAAGGTGGATAGGTGGAAGTCTTCAACGGCTAATAGTAGATACTTTGAGTTTGGGCTTATTTTGTTTGATTTGACAAGCCTAACACGTTAGAATTCTTACTATGCTACTACTGTCTACACTAAAAAGGGAAAAATAAAAACTTTTTAACAAAAAAATAAAAACCGACTTCAAACAAAAGCACTATTTTTACAGTTTTGTTTAATAAGCTCATCTATAATAGTAAATCTATAATATCGGAATGCATCCGATACTGATACCGATATATCGGCGATATCGTCGGTTTTACGATAAATCGGTATCGACGATATTAATTTGTCGATACACTGATACATCCATACTTCCATACTAATATTATATATGTGAAAGTATGTTTGTTTGTTTGTCCTTTTTTCACGTCAAAACGGAGTGACGGATTGGCGTGATTTTTTGTGTGGAGATAGTTGGAGGGCTGGAGAGTGACATAGACTACTTCTTACCGCGGGAGATTATCTAATTTCCACGGGAAAACACAATTACAATCCAAAAAAATTTTTTGATAAGAATTACTTGAAACTTGGTATTAATATTCTTCAATAAAATTAAATAAATACGTGTTATAGCATTTTTCAAAATTCATTCTGTAAGGGGTTAAAATAGGAGATGAAAGTTTGTATGAAACTACCTTTTTAGATATTCTCTTGTAGTTTTAGCGCGAGCGAAGCCGCGGGTTCTGCTAGTCTTTAATAATTTAAGGATATATTTTCTGCATAAAAATGTCATAAATTTGAATTTTAAATATTAATTTCTAATCTGAACTTTATCATCAAATT
Source organism: Brenthis hecate (assembly GCA_951806755.1). Taxonomy (NCBI): domain Eukaryota; kingdom Metazoa; phylum Arthropoda; class Insecta; order Lepidoptera; family Nymphalidae; genus Brenthis; species Brenthis hecate. The sequence continues at coordinate 4,756,146 of OX638281.1, read as the reverse complement.
GACATTTTGTTTAATTACTATTTTCAAAAAAAAATACTAATATTCTGTTACATTACAATTTTCAAAACATAATTGATATTGTGTCAACTTACAATTTCCAAATGATAGTTAACATCCTAAATAAATATTAAGTACTTATGTAAATAACGCCATTTGTTTCTGTGTTTTCAACCGACTTCCTCAAAAAGGAGGAGGTTCTCAATTCGGCTGTATTTTTTTTATGTTTGTTTGAGTTAACCTCAGAACTCCGTCATTTATTAACCGATTTGGTCAATTTTTGTTTTGTTTGCAAGTGTATACTTCCAGATTTGTCCCATTTAAATTTAAAAAAAAACCACCTCTAAGGGTGGAAAAATAACTAATGATGAATTTAACTTACTTCTAATTGTCATATTGACTTGAAACTTTGCAAGTATTTCTATTTCCGTCGATAGTACAGTAGTTCGGTATTGTTGGTAAGATCTGATGGCAAGGCTAGAACGTAGATAGGTGGAACTCTTCAACGGCTAATAGTAGATACTTTGGGTTTGGGCTTATTTTGTTTGATTTGGCAAGCCTAACTCGTTAGAATTCTTACTTTGCTACTTCTGTCTACACCAAAAAGTGAAAAATAAAAACTTTTTAACAAAAAAATAAAAACCGACTTCAGAAAAAAGCACTAAAAAGTAAAAAATAAGTGATTGGTAGTTTTCATTCACTATACATACCTAATCAAATAATTTCGAAGTCGGTGCCAGCCGATACAAAGCAAAGCACACCGACTTCGAAAATATTTTATCTATCTTAAGCCCACAGTTTTTTACATTTTAAATCTTTTGAAGCCTGCAGTGTCCGTATCGGTATTGGTATCGGTATCGGCAATGTTTTTTTATAAATATCGGTATCGTATCAGCAGAAGTGCGTATTGATGCATCCCTAGTATAATAAGATGTTTATTTTAATCCGGATGAGACCAGTCGATATTCAATTTGATTCTTTATTGTAAGTGTAGAAATTAAGAATAATTAATACTTTCTTAGATTTACAACTATAAGAACGATACTTGTCTATAACAACTATATAATATCTTTGAGACGTCTAAAACCTTAGTCTCTCCCATGACCACGATTGTTGTATAGCATTCGAAATGTCGGGAACCAAAAATCAAAATAAATTCGCAAAAAAATCCGAAAAGATATTTTTGTTTAAAATGAGAAAACAATCTAAATATGCATTGTTAGAAAGGACTGGTATGGTATAGACCATAGTGAGTGACATAAGATATTAATTAGAAAATAACTATAACATAAATAGTTAAGTGTAAAACATGATTTAGATTAGGTATACAATAAAAGTAGTACCTACTTAATAGAAAGATGTTCGTCGTTTGAGATGAGTTATTTTACGCATAAGTTTCGAGATATTTTTCACCAAAAATTAACTAAAAAGAGGTAGCAATGTTTTATTGTCTCTTTTACACACAATACTACCTAACCCCATTTGAATTGGCGTAATACATCAGAAGTGGACAAATAAAGCGGTGGGTACAATCTGACTTTGAAATATATGGCAATGCGAGTACTAACAATAACTTTTATCTGTCTCATCTGTTGTATAGTGGTGTTTTGTAAAAGCCTCGAACTCGAATCATCTAAAAAATATCTGATTTTAACAAATGAACTATTCAATTTTAAATACGTTTAGATCTTCAAACTATATTTGCGTGATTTCATAGTAAGAGAAACATCACTATAATATACTAAAAATGCATGTAAAATATTGCAAGCTAAGTAAGTTTTTACGTAAAGCATGTCTGTTTGTTTTTGTTCGCACCAAATAAAACAAATTATGATTAAACCTTTTTAACTTAAGCTTTCATACTCAATATGATTCGCTATAGGTATATCAGATCTGATGTTCAGAAGATTAAGTGTAAATCCGTAGCCAAAAGCTAATATTATATAAAAACTCTTCGAAGCTTTTAGAAAGTGGCCAACTCTACTAAAGTATCAAGTGATTTAAGAAAGATTATTCGTTGCGTATCCAAAGGGTGGGTAGTACAGGAAAAATCTTGTCTGAAAAAAACTTTTTCAGATATATAGATAACTAGCATTGCCCGCGGCTCCGCTCGCGTTTTGATGACATATTAGTACACTCTTACATTGCAGTTTTTGTATTTTTTCTCAGAAATGAGATATTTTCCCGCGGTAAATAGTATCTTATATGTTAACTCGGATAATCAGCTATCACCAAACCAAATATCATCAAAATCCCTCCAGTGGTTTTTATGTGATGCGGTAACAGACAGACAGATAGACAAAAATTCTAAAAACTATAGATTCGGCCTCTGTATCGACAATAATGTTTATTTCAATAACATTTTCCAAAAAATATTTAATGCACAGATTCGGCTTAGATACAATTTTATTATACGAGTATTTATAGATATGTAATTTATCATTCGCATAAACATGTATTTCAACAGCATGAATACTATGGGTTTATAGCTATTTCTGATAAATGCACGGGCAAAGGTATTCGTAATCAAGCGTGTAAGTGCCCATTGAATTAATGGGGTGAATATCACCTTTTGTTGTTCACACTGATATCGACGTTAAATAACTCGCTAAATAATACGCAAAGTCAAAAGCTTTAAGTTTCTTTGAATTAAAGTGCCCTATTGCGCTCTCAATCCTTTTGTTACAGGGTTATCATAATTACTTTTTCAATTTGGTGGCAACCATTCATTGTAAAATGGACTTTTGTATCCAAAATGAACTATGAAGTGCCATAATTGGAACAACCATGTAACTAGTAGGAAGTTCACAAAGACAGAATACCGGAAATAAAATTCGCCAAGCGAAATAACTGTAGTTAAAAAATTTAACACACACGAGTGGACGACAAAGGCGTGTTATTCAGTAAAAGTTTACAACTGAAAAAGCCTTCACTACTCCTCTTGACACGATAACGAACTGAACGCTTATTCTATGCCATTTCTCTTCCAGATTTTCAGTACTGTTTGGAATCTTAACGAATCACAACTTGGCAATTCTCGCTTTATTCTTGCTGTAGTTTTAGCTTTTCATATATTATTTGGGTCAATTTGGCTGCTTCTATTCCGCCAACTGACGTATATAAACTTTTAAAGCAGAATTCAATGTGCTTTCGAGCTCACCTCATGTATTTGAAATGGAACTTGTGTATTTGTTCACTATATAAATTCTGATTAGATCACTTAATGCTATATAATAAAAAAATGCAGGCGAAAGTCTTTTAAATTTTTTTAACGTCAGCTGACCTTTAATAATGGCTTTCTATCTTATTTTGTAATAATGCCTATTCATTAACAAAATATTTTCGAAAAATTGGTTTACAATAAATAATAAATTATAGTTACACCCAGATTGTTAACTTTTATTTTAAGATTTTAGATGACTAAAGAAACTGAATGAATAATCTTTTATAGGTTTCCTTGAGTTTTTGTATACCAATGTAAAGGATGCATCAAATCACAAGCCTTTTTTTGACAGGCAGATGCTAAATTTTATTTTGTGCTTGATTTATTATTATGTGAAAACATCTACTTATAATACATATAACGAATACTTGGTATATGTTTATAAATAACTAGCATAGCCCGCGGCTCCGCCCGCGTTCAGATGACCCAAAAACCAAATTCTTAGATTTTACATATTAGTACACTCTTACATTGCAGTTTTTGATTTTTTTTTCAAAAATGAGATATTTTTCCGCGATAAAAAGTATCTTAAATGTTGACCCGGGTATCCAGCTATCATCATACCAAATTTTATCAAAATCACTCCAGTGGTTTTTCTGTGATGCGGTAACAGACAGACAGATAGACAGACAAAAATTCTAAAACCTATAGATTCGGCCTCTGTATCGATAATAATGTCTATTTCATAAGATTTTCCAAAAAATATTTAATGTACAGATTCGGCTTAGTTACAATTTTATTAGGTATATGTATAGATTATAAAAACATTTCAATTATTTCTTTGTCGTCAAAAACATATTAATATTTAAATAAGCGTGGAGTAGCGGAATGGCGACAGATTGCTTGTTTTCCATTGCCTGTGGCGATATGTGACAAAAGTTTTTTAACAACGGTCCCGCATTCAAGTACACATACATTATACGTATAAAATTACATTTGAATACAATTTAAAAAAAAAATGTACTTCCTCTTAATGTACTTAATTATACTTACAGTAATATATTGTATTAATTATTCGTAATATACATAGTCATATGAGTTAGAAGTTATTTAAGTTACAACCTTGCAGGTTTATGGAGTTTTAGATATCGAAATATATAACATAAATAAGTTCCAAATACGCTTAAAAATGTTTACAGCTAAATACTTTGAAGTATTTTATTTCTAATGATAGAGACTCACATCATCACACTAACACATACAAAAAATCTATTTTATCTCGGCAGATTAAAATTTATTTCGGTTTTCTTTTTCACATTAAAATTCTTGCGACTATAAATTATTATAACCAAATATGTTGGAATTGTTTTTTTTTTATCAGAACACTAAAAAGGTCTTAGCTATTAATAATAAACTGACAATACTTACGACGAATAGCAACAGCCATATTACAAATTCTGTGAGATTCGCCACTTAGACTGATCAATCTGTACTGTAGGAGACTCTACTGTCTGTACGAGAGATTAAAGGTCCCATTCACACTATATACCGATCACGATTCGTTCTCGGTCCGATATAGCTCTTATTTATTATTATCGTATTTATCATCAAGAAAAAATAATTTTTCACGTTATCCGAAAGCCTTGTCCCGATAAAATCACACTCCAGCAACGTTTGTTGTATAAAAATAAACTATCCCATCATAGAAACAAGAGTAGTCTATGATGGGCACTATAGTGTGGATCAGCCCTAAGTAGGATATAGGAGATAGGAGTAGTGAATAGGTGCGTAAACAAAAAAAGGTATTCCATATGCTTTTACTGCAGGACTAACAATATCTGTATGGGCAGGAACACTGGACAACTCAAGAAATGGAAAACCCCCGATCTGGGTCTCGAATCCATAATACCGTCTTTTCTAATCTAGTTGTTAAGCTACAAGCTAAATATTAGATTAACGAGACAGTTACCAATAAAAAAAAATAACGGTCACTATAAAGAAATAATTATAGACTGTAACGGAGTGTACATAGTTTGAACATTTTTTATTTGTGTTTTCAATATTGTGCCGTCAATTTGATATACTTTGAATTTGATGCGAAAAAATTGTAAAAATATAATCGGGACCACGTAAAAATATATGTATCGTATGTGACTTCTATAAATACGATACTTTATATATTTTACTAGCATTGCCCGCGGCTCCGCCCGCGTTCAGATGACCAAAAACCAAATTCTTAGGTTTTACATATTAGTATACTCTTTCATTGCAGTTTTTTTAATTTTTTTTTTCAGAAATGAGACATTTTCCCGTGGTAAAAAGTATCCTATATGTTGACCCGGATAACCAGCTATCATCATACCTAATTTCATCAAAATCTGTCCAGTGGTTTTCTCGTGATGCAGTAATAGACAGACAGACAAAAATTCTAATAACTATAGATTCGGACTCTGTATCGATAATAATGGCTATTTCAATTAAATTTTCCAAAAAATATTTAATGTACAGATTCGACTTAGTTACAATTTTATTATATGTATAGATTTCCTACCTCATATTATTATTTTAAAAATTACGCATTTACATTACATACATATATAGAATTATTTTTTATTATACCATTGTAATAATAGTGTATTTTTAAAGTAAGTAAGCTTTGAAATAAAGCATCAACATATGAATAGGCATAGACAAAAGTACCTTTTTCTTTTTTTGTCAACCGATTTTCTTTTTAGTTCATTGTCGAGCTTTTGTATTGTCAATATTAAAAAAAGAATATAGTTGAATGCCACTGGGCGAACACTAATATATATGTATACTCGTATTCCAACCAATGTGTAAATTCAGACTAAAAAAGTTCTAGGAGAGTTTAAATTTTTACTGATTTATTGATAGATCCGTATCGTTTTAGTGGGAATTCAGTGACTAAAACAAATAATACGTATGAATAATAAATATTTGATATATCAAAAACAAACATTTTTACCAATTGTAGAAAATTCCACTACAATTCGTGAAGTATTGTTCTAATTTTCTATGCAGAAAATGTTATCCTCTATAATTTCTTCAACAATTTTACAAAAATAAGTCTTGGAAAGAATAAAAATGTGCCAATTCACCAATTTAGAACTCTTCTTGGCCTTTTTTGTAGCAAACCCCATAAAATAAAAAGCATTATAAAATAATGTAAAAACCATAAAAAATATTCACTTCATACTATCTTCTCTACTTTGCCAAGTCATATTTTATCAACTACGTTTTTTAATTATTTATAACTAAAATAAAATTATATTGGGTACCTTTAATCAAAATGCCTTTCTAATATTACGTGTATTTTCTTATGTTTCTGCACCTGTAAAAATTATATTATTATTAGGTAGATATATTATATTATCAATATATGTACATTTCCAATATAATTCAAGCACCATGTAATTCCATGGTAAGCTACGAGGCTTGTGTTATGGATACCAGATAGTTGATACACTACATATATTATATAACTTTAAATAAATACATATAAATATAAACACCCATGACTGGAGTACAAACGTTCGTGCTCATCACACAAATGAATGCCCCCAGAGGGACTCGAATTCGCGACCGTTGGCACAGCACTACAAACTGAGCCAAACGTGTCGTCAAAGTCAAGAGTATATTTAAGTTTTTACTACAAATGATTAAAACTAAGCGCTAAGTATGTTGGAGCTTGTACTTTAGCATGTTACGATTATACATATTTCTATTCGTTTCATAGTTCCGACCTTGGGCTCCTAAAGCCTCGTCTCTTACATGCTCCGTAACTTTAATACCATTTATTAAATTATTAAGAAAATTCTGCTTGCCAAAATTGCTTTTACAATATATTAAATTAAGTAATTACTTTAATTTTCAAAAGTAAAAATAGCACTGCCAAAATGTATTTACATATAAATAAATTAAACAAAACAATATTAAAGCCTAAATCCATATATATAAAAATCAATTTCCATTCGTTAGTCTCGCTAAAACACAAAAAGGGCTGGACAAATTTGAATAATTCTTTTTTTGTTTTGTCGGGGGTGTGTCAGGGGTGGTTTAAGTATAAAATAAATAGGGGAAACCCAAAAAAACAGCTAGTAAAACAAAAAGTTCTATATATATATATATATATATATATATATATATATATATATATATATATATATATATATATATATATAAGACGGAGGAGGGTTTAGTTACCTTTTTCTGTTATGAAACCTTATTATTGTTTTATTGTTTAAAGTCACTATGTTCTTTAATTTACTTTTTATTGCTTTTAAATTGATTTTGAATTTAGAGCAGAGATTTAGTCTCGAGCGGGGTCGAGACGCCATCACGACATTCCTTGCAGATACGTGGTTTAGTAAAGTCGGTTGATCATGGTGGATCATAGAGAGTTATGTTTGATATTGTAGTTGGAAGTCGATGATCGGTGACTGTGAACCCGCTAGCTCTAAATAATTAGAATTACTGTTTCAAGTTTATAACATTGTGACTTCCCTGATTAAATTGTATATTGAGCACTGAATACTTTATTATCTGAGCCCTGATAACGCCCACAAGATGAGTAACCACCAAAGATGGTGTTCGTAGTATATGGATAACACGACATATATATATATATATATATATATATATATATATATATATATATATATATATATATATATATATATATATATATATATATATATATATAGTTATAATTTTCTCTTAGTCCGACCAACCGTTCCCGGTTGTGTAATACTGTTAAGGATAAAAATTAATAAGTTTTAATTTGACTTTTATTATACACCAATCTCAACTTCTCCCAAAAATATTTTACGCTCTTTGTCCCTTAACAATCTTTGCTAATGTGAATATTTTTTTCCATTTCTTATTTTGGAACATTTCAGTTTTGAAGACTTACCGTCCTCCCCTTCCTCTTTTTAATAAATATATTTTAATTTTGCAGTTTTTACTTCGCTCATGTAGTGTGATATATAAGATAGCTATCTATAGAGGAGTCTAGGCTATAAAACGCATAATTATTTTTTTAAATAAGTCCAGCATTGCATTCAAACAAACAAACAAACAACAAACAAACAAACAAACAAACAAACAAACAAACAAACAAACAAACAAACAAACAAACAAACAAACAAACAAACAAACAAACAAACAAACAAACAAACAAACAAACAAATAAATAAACAAACAAACAATCTCTTCAGCTGTATAGATTTATTAAGGAAGGTCATAAATTGGCTATCCTACATCGTGCTACCATACTTTGGAGCAGCGCAAATATATGTACAAATTATGTGTGGTGTGAAGACACGTTAGCTTAATTTGTAGTGACTTCTACTTGCTGTGCAGCGGTCGCGGGTTCGAGTTCCGCTGGGGGCATTTATTTGTGTGATGAGCTCGATTGTTTGTACTCCAGTCATGGGTGTTCATATGTATAATATATATGTATTTAATTTTATATATGCTTAGTGTATCAACTATCTGGTATCCATAACACAAGCCTCGTAGCTTACCGTGAAACTAGATGGTGATGTGTGTTAATGTCCCAACATATTTATATTTAATTAATTAATATAAAATACAGCTAGTATATAGCATCCGCGGCTATACTATACACGTATCTTCCTAAGTAAGATTAATTTCAAAGGACCTTCACCTTAGAAAAGATCTTATAAAATATTAACCTGTGTCTACCGACTTTTTACTTGTCCTAAATTTCCGCTACGAATTCAGCACCGTATGAATTTATAACTAGACGCGCTGCTGCAAATGTTCTCGTGGGAATAACAAAAATAACAACAGCCTTGTCGATGAAACTCTGAGCTGAATTTTGGCAACATTCTTGAATTTTCGTTTCATACTTAATTATTCTATATGACATCCATATTTTTTTAACCAACTTCCAAAAAAGAGGAGGTTCTCAATTCGTTGAAATCTTTGTTTTTTATGTATGTTCACCGATTACTCGAAGACGCCTGAACCGATTTGGATTTTTTTTTGTTTTAAAGGGTATAGTTCCCAGGTGGTCCCATATAAATTTTATCGAAATCGGTCAAGCGTTTTTTTTTTTTAAATCAAGTAATAAATTATTTTTTTAAATAAATTGTTTAATCGAATATGTTATTAAAAAACTTTCTTCTATCAAATTACCTGCTTATTACGTGTAAACTAAAAATTGACAAATAAAAACTTTTAAAAAAATAATAAAAACCGACTTCCAGGCACTAAAATGTAAAAAAATAACTAAACGGGGGTTTTCATTTAGAATAGATACCTAATCAGATATTTTCGAAGTTGGTGCCAGCCGATAATATTTTAAGATATGAATATCTAATAGGTAAATATGTATTTTACGTATCGAAATATATTAGATTTGCTTTGCATCGGCTGGCCTGTCAAATCAAATCTGTGGAAGAACCTTAATTCTCATTATCAATTGGCCTAATTTCTTGTCGATCAAAAACGACAAACAATATAAACTAAACATGTACCTACCTATTAGTTTAATCTATACTAATATTATAAAGAGGTAAAGTTTGTGAGTTTGTGTGTTTGTGAGTTTGTGACGTTGTAGATGGTAATCTCTGGATTTACTGAACCGATTTAAATGAAATTTGGTAAGAAGATAGTTTAAGCCCCTGGGAAGGACATAGGATACTTTTTATCCAGGAAATCATCCATTAAAAGGGTCCAATTGGGATTGAAAGTTTGTATGGGGAATCAGGCGTATCATGTGAGTCGCTAGTATTAATAAATTAAAATAGGAATATTATGTAGTAAAAGTGTTCAAAAAATATTCTCAGACAATTTGATGCGATACTTAGATACATCATTTTCATACATACGAAAAATCCTATTAATTTATATGTATTTGTCACTATTTCCTGTCTTCAAACTGTAATTAAAAATATACTTGCAATATGAGTGTAACAGTCAGTTCATTATTATACCTAGCTATGGTAATAAAAGCTATGCAGTGCACTGTACACGTAGTATATCCTAATATGTAACCTTTCACGTATCTGACCTACTTCGAATTTGTAGTTACATTTCTAAAAACTTTATAACGATGACAAAATACGTTGTGATTTTAAAACCCTAATGGAGTACTAGAGTTGATAGTTGCCAAGATCGATTTTTCTAACTTTCTTGGCTTTGATATTTAAAATAGCTAAATGAATGCAGTTAGAAACGAGTGAAAGAACGACAAACAGAAGCGGTATCCTGAAAACTATGAATCAAGACCAATGTCATAAAAGTATAGTCTTTACATCTATATATATATATATATATATATATATATATATATATATATATATATATATATATAATGAATTCGTATTTCCCTTGGTCACGCCATCACGCGTGAACGGCTGGACCGATTTAATTTTTTTTTGTTGTGTTTGTTATTGTCAGGAGAAGGTTCTTATGAAAGAAAAAATTGAAAAATTAAAGAAAAAAATAATTAAAATGTATATGGCTAACGCTGGCTAATAACTATTTAAGTATATCTATTTAAAACGTACCCAGCGACGAACCCGAGCGAAGCGAGGGTGAGCCGCTAGTTACAAATTAAAAAAATCGAAGTCAATCCGACTGACAAAATCTACAAAGTATACCAACTATTCATTTTAAAAGTAATTACTGCCATTCATTTTAAACACTTGGGGCTGTTAAAACAGTTTAGGGTTAAAACAACTATATTTAAAGTAATTTTGTTTTACTGTTTTAATTAACAAACTAAACATTATATTCGACGTTTAGAATTCACATGTCTTCTTCTTCCTGCCCATTTACTAAGTCACTTTAGAATTCGCATATACGACCATAAAAACCATGAATCATATTGTCCAGGTATTTATTGTATTTATTGGTATCACATAATAAGTGATCCTCTAATTTTAACAGATTAACTGTCCGCAAAATTGACACAATAGTTAAACAATCGAAATGTTCATATATGACTCATGGGACAGAGAAACGGTTAAAATACATAATTAGATAAGTCCTCCTGACCGATTTCGGCCACGGCGGCCAATCTCATTGAGACTAGCCAACTGCGCAGGAGATATTATAGTGCACAAGTGTACGCGCAGACACAAGTACACTCTCTATTCCTGTCACTCTCACACTCTGGTGGGACGACTGCTCGACACGACCGGTGAGAGTTAACGTGCTGGACCGACGGCTTTACGTGCTCTCCGAGGCACGGGGGCGAAACACCGTCAACTTCCCAACTCCGGACTGTTACTGAGGCTTACTATACAGAAAGACTCAATAACTAAACTTGACCCGACCCGGGACTCGAACCCAGAACCTCCGGATGTGCAGCCGTACATTCCAGCCACTACACCACCGAGGAAGTTACACATTATATTTTGATGAAATAATATTTTCTTAAAATACAAACGGTATAATAGATATAATAAATAAGAGAACGAACTTAAAGGTTGATGAATTAATTTTGGTTATATTATTGAAAATTTCTGTTTGTTTCATGCCTACGAAATATCGTGGGCGTTAATGGGAAAACAAATTCTGAAATATATAATCTATTACCTTATAACTAACGATGTTTATTTCAAACGCTTTTGAAGTTACCGCAAAGGTTTTTGTTTAATCTATCTATACTATAATAAAACAGTAGAGGTCGAACGTCTGTACATAGCAAAAAAATGCTAAAAACCGAGTCAGGGGGATGTAAGATGACAAATAGAACAAATCCAGATTTTTTCAAATTTTTTGTTTCTCTGTCTGTTTGTCTGTTTGTACGGGCTAATCTCCGAAACTGTTGGACCGATTTGAATGAAATTTTGCATTGTTGTACCTTATATCCCCGGTCAACTTCTTAAATACTTTTTATCCCAGAAAATTAAAGAGTTCCCGTGGGATAGTATCTTATACAGCTTAGTATACAACAACTTATGCACCTAATTTAGTAAAATTTAGCATGCTGATACCTTATATTGCCGGTCAAACAACAGGTACTTTTCATCCCGGAAAAATGAACGGTTCCCGTGGGAACTAATAGATCTCTACCAGTATCTTTCTAGAGGCGAACCCGAGCGAAGCGAGGGTGAGCCGCTAGTTAATGATAATATTTACATTACCAAAATAACAAGATATGAGAAATAAGTAAGAAAAACTACAGGTAAAAATGTAAATATACAATCAATTATATAAGCTATTCAGCATTCATTAAAGTAAACGCCCACAAGAAAGCCTAGAGTTTTAATAACTTACTTGTACCGCGTAGGTGTATTTGAACTTTGAAATTTATACTTATAAACAGGAAAAACTTTAATTTTCTTAATCAAGATCAAGTTCAAGATCAATCAAGATCAAGATTAATTATCTTATCTATACAAATAATAAAATTCTAATTAGATTCTGTACATTAAATATTTTTTGGAAAACCTTATTGAAATAGACATTATTATCGATACAGAGGCCGAATCTATAGTTTTTAGAATTTTTGTCTGTCTGTCTGTCTATCTGTCTGTCTGTTACCGCATCACAGAAAAACCACTGGAGGGATTTTGATAAAATTTGGTATGGTCATAGCTGGTTATCCGGGTCAACATATAGGATACTTTTTACCGCAGGAAAATATCTCATTTCTGAGAAAAAATACAAAAACTGCAATGTATGAGTATACTAATATGTAAAACCTAAGAAGTTGGCTTTTGGTCATCTGAACGCGGGCGGAGCCGCGGGCAATGCTAGTTTATATATAAATTAGCAAAGACAAAACAGTTCAGTACTCTACCTTTTTCTTATCTGTTTGTCAACTCATTTTCTTCTTTTTTGTTCAGTAACTTTTGACAAGCTTCAGTATTATCAATAAAAACAAAATAATAATTATGGTCCAATTTCAACCTACGAGCGACTGTAGTCCATTTTAATATTATAAATGTGAATGTGTGTTTGTTTGTTTGTCTTTCTTTCACGTCAAAACGGAGTGACGGGTTGGCGTGATTTTTGGCGTGGAGATAGTTGAAGAGCTGGAGAGTGACATAGGCTACTTTTTATCGCGGTAGATCATCTCATTCCCAAGGAAAAACACGTTATAATACAACCCAAAAAAAAATTATAAACATAATTACTTGCAACTTAGTATTAATGCTCTTCAGTAAATTTGTGTTTGAGTATTTTTTGAAATTCATCCCATAAGTGGGTAAAACTGGGGATGAAAGTTTGTATGAGTCCTACTTTTTTAGTCTTGTTTATAGTTTTAGCGCGAGCGAAGCCGCGGGTTCTGCTAGTTAAATATAATCATACAATAGTTACTATGTTTTATGTTTTTTTTCATCCAAGACTTAATTAAGCAATCAGTCGTAGCGATTTTTTTTTTATTTATTTGGTAATTTTTAGTATTGGTAATAAAATCAAACTAACCTAAATGAGATTACACTAAAAATACAATAATAATGAACAACAGGCAGGCTAGGCTTTTTGTATAGGAATAAACTACTGTAAATCCACGGGATATCAAAATGGTCGTCTAAGTCTCTCGTCTAAGCGCATCGAAGGTACTCGTAGGTGTAAGAAAAGGACTTCCGCATTTTAACAATAAGACAATTTTGTTCGTATAAGAAAATATGGTTATAGAACGATGAAAATAAAAAACGCTTTATGTTTTTAGATTATGGAAAGTCGAAGGAAAACACTGAACTTAAAAAACGACATCCTAAAAAAATTTTTATACTCTCTTTGTATTAAAATGTGTATTTAGGTTTAATGGGATTCACATGGTATAGGAAAAATGTAATATCGTAGTGTTTGGAAGAGTGTGAGCGAAATGTATCTACTAAAGATAAAAGGGTTTTTTACGAGGTATTTTTTGAAACCTTGTTTAAGTTATTATGAAAAAATCTGAAATTTTTGTGTCATCGCTTGATTTTACGGAAGTGATATAAAAATAGTAAATTAATATTTATTGCACGAGTATATGATAATTTTTAGATAATATTTAGAATCAAGGGTTAAAACAGTGTACTCGCATACTGAGAATTCCGTAGTATGAAAAAGTCAACGTACAAACAGGCAGACAGACGGATGGACAACGAAATGATCCTATAAGGGTTCTTTTTGAGGTATGAATCCCTCAAAAATAATCTAACAACATGAAATCATGTTACAGCTATAAACTTTTGTATAAAAAAAGTATAACTTTTTATTAATTATTTTAATTAAGGAATACATAATATGGACATTGGACATATCTATACATATAATAAAATTGTAACTAAATCGAATCTGTGCATTAAATATTTTTTTGGAAAATCTAATTGAAGTAGACATTATTATCGATACAGAGTCTGAATCTATATTTATTAGAATTTTTGTCTGTCTGTCCGTCTGTCTGTTATCGCATCACGAGAAAACCACTGGACATATTTTGATGAAATTAGGTATGATGATAGCTGGTTATCCGAGTCAACATATAGGATACTTTTACCGCGAGAAAATATCTCATTTCTGAGAAAAAATACAAAAAATGCAATGTAAGTATATACTAATGTGTAAAACCTAAGAATTTGGTTTTTGGTCATCTTCACGCGGGCGGAGCCGCGGGCAATACTAGTTACTAAATAAATCGGCTTTGTCTCATTCAGAAACATGTCAGCTGTCATCTCAACAACACGCTATTAATCATGATAATTTACATGGTAATGCTAAGCTGTTCTCGCAAATTCGTTCATGCGGACAGAGGCTGGCAAATTACAAAGGTATAATACAATTTAACATCTCTAATAAATAGTACTTTTAACTTCTTAGAATACTTGATATTTTAAATAAAACTATCTTTTCGGATTTTTTCGCGAATTTTCGCGAATTTTTGGTATCTCCCGTGACCATGATTGCTGTAAAGCATTCGAAACGTCGGGAACCAAAAATGAAAATAAATTCGCGAAAAAATCCGAAAAGATAGTTTTATTTAAAATCCCTAATAAATATAAATTAAACACTCCCTTGAAAGTGATATCCAAAAATCCTATTCTCACATTACACTGACTACTGATCTTTTTAATTATCTGACTAAACATGGACCAGGCTTCAATTTTTTTTTAGATTTCGTGATTAATTGTTAAGTTAGTAAGTAAACTAAGTTTGCAGGAAAAAAATCTACGTGTTAACGCTATAGAACTAAACTAAAATGAACTAATACTCATATCATAATTTCTCTATTCAAAACATTTTAATTAACTAAATGAAAGTTTTACTTCAAGTTCTCGTTTAAAATCATTTTCGAGTCAGATTCGAATCTGTGACTTCTGTACACTAAATATAAAGATAAAATTTTCCTACACACTAAAACATTTCTATTTTAACATGAACGGTATACACTATACACATCTAAAGCAAACCATCTAATAAATTAAAGCATAACATCTTGAAGCAACAAGCTTTTCATTTTCTGTGAGCAAAAGTTAAGCATCATCTTTTATCGTTTAGAATCGATGTGACACGTGGATGACAGATCACCAGACACTTACAACAATGTTTGTTTAACCGATTGTTTTCAGATGGCAACAAAAACCATTGAGTGAAACAACTTGTGCTGTATGGACATCAAAGTATCTATTTTCTCGTTGACTCACGATAAATAATCTACAAGATAAGACGAGGAATGACATAAAGACGAGCTTTTAGAATGATAACACCTGCAACTACAAACAAAGCTTCATTTGAAATGTTAATTTTTCATTCGTAAACTCTTACTCTTCCATAAATCAAGTCGCAAACGCTTGATATACTCTTCTAATATGTGGGAGCAATGTAGAATATTCAAGCCATAACTTACGTTTATAACTTTTAAGTTTTAAAATGAATAAGTACATATTAAATAGGTCACACCCCACGCTACGACGAAGATTAGGCTTTAGAAACTACCTGCACAGTATAATTTACTGCATTATAAATCTTTACTAAATACTTAACATTTATTTCAAAGTGTCTATATTTAGAAGTGCTTAGGAAGCCGTTCGCCATGTTTCCACTTTATAACTTGTCCTTAGCTTTATATAATCTTTAATGCGGAAAGTACGTGCACTTTCGGAGCAATCGATATCTTAAAACGTGATACGGTGTGAACCCTCACAGTAAATGGAAGACGATGCTTAGAATGTTTGCAAGTTCCTTACAATATCTTAGAAGAAGCCAAAGTTAAAGAGATTAAAATTGTAAGTTATCTTAAAAGCAATAAAGTCAGAAGATATAAGGGTTTCATACTACGGAAGGGAAGCTGCAGGACCCAATTACACTATCGTGTGAGACCCGTTATCGTCTTCAGCATAATGACACTCACGTCTAGTTAACGTGAGACTGTGCTATCTTATTTCACTTCTCTTCGAAGAATAAGTAAGTAGGTTTTTTCCTAAGAGAAAACCCTTAAAAAAAGACACTTAAAAAGACTATATATACTTAATTAACATATTAATGAAAACTATTTTTAAATTTATAGATAACTAGCGACTCACCCTCGCTCCGCTCGGGTTCGTCCCTACTTACGTTTTAACGTTTAGTATAGATTTCTTAGAGATGAGATATTTTCCCGTAGTAAAAAGTATCCTATATGTTAAACCCGGATAAACAGCTATCATCATACCAAATGTCATCAAAATCCCTCAAGTGGTTTTTCTGTGATGCGGTAACAGACAGACAGAGAGGCAAAAATTCTAAAAACTATAGATTCGGCTTCTATATCGATACTAATGTCTATTTTTATAAGACGTTCTAAGAAATATTTAATGTTCATATTCGGCTTAATTAGAATTTTATTATACATATGTACCTATAGATGATTTAAAAAAAAATAAGCTTTAAAAGTTCTGAAAATGGTAAATTTGTTACAAACTGTATATTACAACGGCTTCGTCTATAATTTTATATTTTTTTATAATTATTTTTTACAGATTTGTATCTAGCTGGTCAAAAAATAAGTAAGGGGTGGTACGGTACCTACTAATACTTTTTACCATTTGCCACCCATCCACCCATAAAATAAAATGCAATAGCGAAAATAAAAGCCAATCAAGAAATTATATATTATAAGCGAAGAAATATCATAATTAATACAAAAGCAAAATAAAAATATAATGAATTGAACTTGGACATCTTATTACCTCATTTCTGTCTTATATAACAAGAAACTACAAGCAATCTAGAAAAAGTTTTACAATCGCGCTTGTAAATCTCACACCGAGACAGCACGAGCTGAGCTGCGCTGTGCATAAAGTTGTCCAACAAACTTGTTATCTTTCCTTTGTTCCTAACATTTTACTCAACCATACGGCTTTAATAGTTTTCGATGTCCCATTTGAACTACTTCAAAGTTCACAATCTTTGCTTTTAATTTAATCTCCTTCAACACTTACTAGTTAAGAAAGTTCATGCATATATATATATATTAAGCTCGATATCTGCAATTTAAGGTAGAAGGGTAATAAGCTTCGCAGCAAGATTATAGTCACGCGATGATTAAATTTTAACTATTATCAAGCTTTTTTATCGAAAAAGGGTAAACCTTGAACGTGCCTAATAAAATAAATTTGAAATTATACCATTTTTTATTCTAAAAGATAAGAAATAAGTGCTTTTTTTACTTAAAAAAGTGGTAAAACACCTTATCTCAACTCGTTTAGTGGTGAACTTGTCGTTGTTAACGATTAAATGCAAATGTATTACATATTCAACCATTTCATAAATAACTAAGTAATTTCTCCGTCGAAATATTAAAAAGAAGTTATTTATTACTGTCATGAAAAAATCTAAATTATAAGAAATGAAATATCGTGTTTTTAAACCGTTCTGAGACGCTTCAATTTTGCTAGTATAATAAAGAACGTTTAATTTTATCAAACAAGTTTTACTGATCAATTAGTTACGGGGAGTTTATAGTGTAAAAAAAAAGATACCGACGAATTGAGAACCTCCTTCTTTTTGGAAGTCGGTTAATTAAACTATTTTATAAGCATTACTTATGCTACGACTAACCTTAAACGAGTTTAACTGGTCCGTTCCAGACGGCGGTTAGAGCTCAACTGTCACTAAAGTGGCTTAGTTGTAAAAACTCCAACTACCCGACAGTGCATTCAACATACAGATATAAAGCGTGAATAGCGACACGATATACGGCCTTCATGCAAGCGCGCAGTCTTTTCATAGAAATAGTACAATACTTTATTAGCTGCTATTCGTCTTTCAAACCGATCTTAAACGTTATCTGAGTAGAATGCGATAAAGAATTATTACATACGTGACAACCATTGTGTTTTTTTATGGTGTTCACTGACAAACGAGCAGACAAACCACTTGATGGAAAGCAGTACCTGTCGCCCATAACACCTACGGTTCATGCACTTAAGTTTTATGTAACAAAAATTCAGAACCGTAGGTTCGTTGTCACTGCGAGGACTAAGATGATATGCCTCTTGCCTGTAATTGGTTACCTTATCCCTCAAACCGGAACACAACAATGTAATTATTGTTGCTTGGCGGGAGAAATAGATAAGGGGGTGGTACCCATCCAGTCGGACTCCTCAGGCTTGACACAGTCCTACCACCGGTATGCTGGGAAGACTGATAGTTGCTAAGGACATTGGATTCAAATATATAGATAGTTTATTACCTACACAGATTAGATATAGAAAAGCATGGCGCATTTTAGAGGGCATTTTGAAGTGATCATGAATAATAAACTATTTTGAGTCGTGAAAGTCGGTAAAATAATTTACAAATAGAAAGAAAGAAAAAATAAACATTCAAAATAGATGAAATATAAATCTGAACGACGTAAATTTATATAATAACACTAGCAAAACCCGCGGCTACGCCCGCGTTTAGTCTACCAAAAAAAAAACTCTTCGGCTTTATGTTATACAGCGTATATTTACATATATAATATTGTTCATACAAAAGTAACGAAAATCGAGATTAAAATATTAGGGGTTGGATTAGGAGGGTGAAAAATACTTTACGACCTATTCTCATACCTACCAAATATACAAAAAAATCATTAAAATCGGTCGAGCCGTTTCGAACCACAAACACCGTGGACACGAGATAGTTATACGAGTATATTAGATAATAATATAGTATAATTTATCGTTAAATTGTATAATAATACTAAAAGTAACTATTGTAGTACAACAATACGATGAATACGGTTCTATTTTCCATTTCGATATGCATTGAGTAAACTAATATTTCCAAGCTATTCGATATCGGCGTACTGTTATAACTGGCAATTTATGTGCAAAATAGTCGATTACGTAAATGAGCCATATTTCGTAGGCTACTATTATTTACATGGTTTATGCATAAGAATGTTATAGCCCAAACCGCCTACATACTACTGAGGGTAAAATTTTAATAAGGGTGTGCACACATTAACGAAACCAGGGGTAAAAAAGGGCAGGGCGGACGTAAGGGCAGATACGCGTTCATACCTGCCCTAATGTTTGGGCTTAGACAAGACGAATTGTACAATCATTTATACTAATCGACTTCTAAAACTGTGTTGGAGCTAAATATTTAACGTTTAGTATAGATTTCTCAAAGATTATAATATTTTCCTGCGATAAAAAGTATCCTATATGTTGACCTGGATAAACAGTATCATCATCCCAAATTTCATCAAAATCTGTCTAGTAGTTTTCTTTTAATGCCTTCTCCGACAGACAGAAATTCTAAAAACTATGGATTCGGCTTCTATATCGATAACACTTCAATAAGATTTTCCAAAAGATATATAATGTACAGATTCGACTCAGTTAGATTTTTATTGTACATATAGATTTATATTGTTTATTGTTGAATCAATAAATATCTTTTTTTAATTAATGAATAGGATATAATACTGTTAAATATTTAAGAGCTTTTTCACTTAATACTTCGTAAGAGATATTTAATAATATATTAATTTTTACGTTTGATAAAAGATAGGTACCAAATGTATGTATATAGGTATCACATATTATCCTATTCCATCCATACATGAAAATAAAATATGAAAAATAGAAACACTGAAAAACACACAAGGAAAAATGAAACAAAATAAATATAAATAAAAAATAAAAATGTTATATTTCAGCTTAGATAGGTTATAAAATAGCTCGTTTATTTCTGCCCCAGCTACATCATTATTGTTACTGTGGAACATTATTCAAAAGCTAACAGACTTAAAGAAGTAAGCTTTGTGGACTATTCTTACACAAGCCGTATGCTTTAAAAAAACATTAAAAGAAATTTTTTTACGTTAAAAAAAATATTGAAAAAATATTCACGTGAGCTAAAACTCACTAATATAATAAATGTGAAAGTTTGTGAGGATGTATGGATATCTGGATGTCTGGATGTACAGTTGTTGTGTTGGGATATTTGTTACTCTTTCACGCAAAAACTACTGAATGGATTTTAATAAACTTTATAATAATATAGCTCATATAACAGAATAACATATAAGTTACTTTTTATCCCAGGAACATACACGGTTCCCGTGGGATAGATTTGTTTTTGTTTCTCTAGACATATTAAATAATGAAAATATCAATCAATTATTTTTATTATTCTTTTTTAATTTATTTATGTATTAACCTAAGGTTAGTAAATATAAGGATATCGTCCATAGTTAAAAAAGATACTTGTAAATAATTAAACATTTTTTTTATTATACATACTTTTTTATTATTCATTATATTTTAAATATTTTATTGTAGAGAAATATAACAAAATGTGCAAGTATGCATTCACCCCAATATGAAATTTCGAATTGTTGAATTCTCGTGAAACACGTTGCATGAATTCTGAATTCCATTGGGAGACATCTTGTTATCACTATTTCTGGACGCTCGTACTTACTCTCTAGGGATCTACAAATACTACAATGTTGCGAGGAAAATATGGATAGTGAGTAGTGACTAAATGTTGCCAATGTAAGCTACAAAAATATAGTCTAACTAGCATTGCCCGCGGCTCCGCCTGACCAAAAATCAAATTCTTAGGTTTTACATGTTAGTATACTCTTACATTGCAGTTTTTGTATTATTTCTCAGAAATGAGACATTTTCCCGCGGTAAAAAGTATCCTGTATGTTGACCCGGATAACCAGCTATCATCATACCAAATTTGATCAAAATCCCTCTATCTATGGTTTTTCCGTGATGCGGTAACAGACAGACAGACAGTCAGACAGACAGACAGACAAACGGACAGACGGACAGACAGACAGACGGACAGACGGACAGACAGACAGACGGACAGACGGACAGACGGACAGACGGACAGACGGATAGACGGTCACACGGACAGACGGTCAGACGGACAGATGGACAGAGGGAAATACGGACAGACGGACAGACGGACAGACGGATACACGGACAGACGGACAGACAGACGGACGGACGGATAAGATTTTCCAAAAAATATTTAATGTAGAGATTCGACTTAGTTACAATTTTATTATATGTATTGATATACTATCACTTTTAGCTTGGTGGCTGTAAGTTGTGGTTCCAGTAAGCGTATTTATCTTTAAATTGTACAGACACAATTTTTATTAGCTCGTAGCTAAGTTTGCATGATACGAAATTGTGTGTTAATCAAGATATTGGCTAACTCTTACCCAATGACTTGCTTACGCCGTTACCTACAACATGAACACAAACACACACTCATTTTCTCACTAACATCCGATTTATAATCTACTAGCAGAACCCGCGGCTTCGCTCGCGCTAAAACATCAAAAAATACTCTATAAAAGTATGTTTCATACAAACTTTCACCCCATATTTTACACCCCCCCCCCCCCCCCCCCCCCATGGGATGAATTTCGAAAAATGCTAATACACCTATTTATTTAATAGTATTGAAGAGCATTAATACCAAGTTTCAAGTAGATAATTCTGATCATAAATATTTTTTTGAATTGTAATATAACGTATTTTCCCGTGAGTATGAGATAATCTTCCGCGGTAAAAAGTAGCCTGTCACTTTTCAGCCCTCCAACTATCTCCGCACAATAAATTAGGCCAACCCATCACTCCGTTTCGACGTAAAAGAAGGACAGACAAACAAACAAACACACTTTCACATTATAATATTAGTATTGATATATATAATAGAAATGTAACTGATCACTGTCTGTAAAAGATATTTGAGAAAAAC
The DNA here is from genome assembly GCA_951806755.1 of Brenthis hecate. NCBI lineage: Eukaryota > Metazoa > Arthropoda > Insecta > Lepidoptera > Nymphalidae > Brenthis > Brenthis hecate. Next base: position 4,733,783 of record OX638281.1, on the reverse strand, counting down.
TATTATTCGGGGTCTTTATTAACGCAAAAGAACCCAAAACAATGATTTTTTTAAAATTTGTCTGTTTGTCTCTATGCTATTACTAAGCCGTTCACCATTAGAAAAGACGCGCCAAATGTAAGCGCATAAAAACTCATTTTAATCGGTTTATTTTGTTGATGGAACCTAATTCGTCTATAACCGTTCTCCCGGATTTAACCGGTTAAAGAACTTAACCGAAACCTTAAACCGAAATGCATTTCGGTTTGGGTTCAATGACCAAAACCGGTTAAAAATTGAACTGGTTTCCGAGCCCTGCACAAATGCGATTCGCACATGAATATCGTACAATTGCAAGAGGGCTTTGAATCCACTTCACTAGTTTTCAAAGCGAGCGTGCCACCAAATAACTATCTCTTCTAGTCGACTGTATATTTTTTTTTAAGTTTAGTACAATTTATTTACAATAAAGAAAATTACAAATATACTTAAATATACATTATAAATACAAAATAAATGTATACTTAGTTAGTCGACTTATAATAAAATAATAAAGTATAGATAAGTTAGTTTTTTTGCATTTTCCGAACAAGTTTGCAGTTGAATAACATTTCAGTTTACATTCCAATAAGTTCAATTTAATATTTAAATATTCAATATTGGTAACGACAGACGGTGCAAAAGAAAAATTGCTCGTAAATGGGAAAGTTTCAAGTGCTTTAAAAATATATTTACAGAAGAGGTATTCAACGAAGTGGGTTTAGTACCTACTTAATTAAAAATTGTGAAAATTATTTACTGGAAAAGTCAGCAGTAAATATTTTTCTTACGAATTTAGTTGTTTTTGCTTGTCTAGTTGTCGAAACTCAACCATCGAAGTATGTATGTATATTGCATATACATATCCATATAAAAAAAACTACTCCCAATTTTTTTTATTGATAGCACTAAAGATCATCAATGGCAACTAAACATAAAGATTAAAAATCGGTTAACAAACAAAAGATAAGAAGTACTGAATTTTATTGTATTTTATTTAGCATAAAACCAAAATAAGTTCGATATCTATTACTAAAGGAAGTAACAAATCTCAAGAGATATGTCTTATATATATATATATATATATATATATATATATATATATATATATATATATATATATATATATATATATATATACATAATACTAACATAAAATAAACAAAAATAGATACATATATGAACCTTTTTTACAGAAAATCTTTTGAAATTCCTCGTTGTTTTTAACACTATAGCAGTTCTATTCTTCAAAAAAACGCTTACTACTAGTCAGTTTACTCATTGGTCGAAAACATAATTTATTAAATTTTGTATTAAAAATTGTACTACTGATACTGATACATACAAATATATTCCAAACACTCAAAGTAATGGAGGTTCAAAGTAAACCACAAACTACAATTTCTAGAATTGCAAATGTCTACTTATCTAGTCTTTTAGACTAATGTATGAATTAATGCAACTATTTAACATTTTCTTTCTAAGAAATATTTAATAGGAAATTGTTACAGTAAATATAAACAAGAACATTTTGTATCTTAAAATTTATTTAAAACTAGCATTGGCCGCGGCTCCGCCCGCGTTCAGATAACCAAAAACCAAATTCTTACGTTTTACATATCTCTCTCTTACATTGCAGATTTTGTATTTTTTCTCAGAAATGAGATATTTTCCCGCGGTAAAAAGTATCCTATATATTGACCCGGATAACCAGCTATCACCATACCAAATTTCATCAAAATACCTACAGTGGTTTTTCTGTGATGCGGTAACAGACAGACAGACAGACAAAAATTCTGAAAACTATAGGTTTGGCCTCTGTATTTCTCTGTACAGATTCGGCTTAGTTACAATTTTATTATATGTATAGATTAAAACATAATATAATACTGTATTATAATTATATATAAATCTAGAAACGATTGATTAAGCCGTATTTTACTTATAATATTACGAATGTTATTTTTTTAACTTTTGTTGGATATTCAAACTTTAAAAAAATGTACACGTACAACTTGTAGAATACCATAGACTATATATTTCTGATAAAAAACATAATTTTCACAGGTAAGATAGAAAATAAAATCTCAAAATATATACGAAAATTTAAGCAAAGTTGTAAAATTCTTAGACTAGAAGTCTACTGAATGAATTTCGATAATATGATAAGCAAGGTCCCTCCATTTTATCTTTCTAAGCACAGATAAAGTTTAATTATCTTTGCCAATCTTATAAACACAAAAATATATTTATCTTTTTTTCACGCAACAACAACGGATTCAGAACTACTACAAGACGATGTTTTGCGTACAAAGTGACAGAAGTTCCTCTTCATTCCGGTGTACAAAATAATTCTCGTGGGGTACAGACCTATTCCAATATAATCCTTAGGATAACGAGGGCCTGTCACTAGTGCTTAGTATTTTTCCTAACTTAGGATTAATTACCCACGAAATTCTGGTGGTGGTTTTGAAAAACGGCCCCACCCACTATTAAATAAACCAATATACTCGTAATCATAGTCGAGTGGTTTGTACTGTCTTCGATGAAAAGGAGGTTTTTTAGAACCATTGTAACAATATAGAGCATTGGCTGGATTATAAAAAAATGACGAACCAAAAAGGCCTGTTAATGATTGAGGGTACTTATTGTTTTCATACAAATCGAACCCACTATCTGAGTGGTCAGTGGGTTCGTCGTATTCTAATCCAGAATCATAAGTAGGTGATCTCGTCTTCCTGTTATATTTAGTATGTGCTCCGAATTTAGCTTTCCAATATGACCACATGCTATGTTCTGGTACACCTTCTAACTTCGATCTCGTACTGTTTATACCGTGCCATGATAGTAGATATTTTGACAATTTCTGTTTTTTACACTCTATTAAGCTTATAACAAATATTAAAAGAGTCAAATAAAATAATATTTTCATTATAATTCACTAGTTCAATCACGTCTTCGTCCGGGCTATAATAAACGTCGTATACATTTGATAGCATTCTGTGACTTCGTCGAGCTCCGAGAATGTTCTATACTAATTAACGAAGTGGAACTGTCTGTCTATAATTTCAAAGCTGATAACTACGTTTGCAAATACTATTATAATTGTTAGTTATGAGTTATATAGAGAACTAGCGACTCATCCGCTCGGGTTTCTCCCTAGTTAAGTTTTAACGTTTGGTATAGACTTCTTAAAAATGAGATATTTTTCCGCAGTAAAAAGTATCCTATATATTGACACAGATAACCAGTTATCATCATACTAAATTTCATCAAAATCTGTCGGGTGGATTTCTCATGATGCGGTCACAGACAAACAGACAGACAAACAAAAATTCTAAAAACTATAGATTCTGTCTCTCTATCGATAAAGGACTATTTTAATAAGATTTTCGAAATAATATTTAATGTACAGATTCGACTCAGTTGGAACGTTATTATATTATATTATTTAGATTTTAAAGATGTTTATCGTTCTTATAAAGAAAAAGCTTTTACGCAGAAAAGCTCTATTTTATATCATAATTAATTTTATCTATTATTAATCAACAATAAGCTTTATCTTTAAATTCTTTTGAAAATAGAATTTAATTAAAAGCAAGCAATGAACAAAGTGAGAGTGGTTCATTAGTGATTTCAAATATTAAGCTTTATACATACAATCTGGTATATAGTTCAATGATAAGAGGTCACATAAACAAAACAAACTAATAATATGCCACTCGCACGATAACAACTGTTTTAAAATAATCTCGGTTCACATAAAAAACTGTAATACATTGTAATATATTATACAATATACATATAATAAAATTCTAACTAAGTCGAATCTGTACATTAAATATTTTTTGGAATATCTCATTGAAATAGTCTTATTATTATCGATACTTTTAGAATTTTCGTCTTTCTGTCGGGAAACGCATCACGAGAAAACCACTGGACAGATTTAGATGAAATTTGGTATGATGATAGCTGGTTATTCGGGTGAACATATAGTATATTTTTTACTTCAGGAAAATATTTCATACTAACCTTCGAAGATACACAACTGCGAGTACACCGGCGTGTCAGTTAACAATTAATTTCTTAGAAATTAACCTGGAGGAGGAAACGTAAAGGGAGGAACCCGAGCAGAGCGAGGGTGAGTCGCTAGTTCTATTATATTCTATTATTAGGTATACTATAAGAAAGGCGTTTAAATATTTAAGCATTTAATCACAAAAAGGATGTTGGTAGGCATTTCAGATTAAAACTATAAAATATTGGAATATCCTCTTACAACGAAAAACTGCAATTCCAGTAACAACTTTTCAAATTTTATATTCAGCTCCATACAATAAATGATGCAGCCTCCACCCACTCTCGTAAAACCCCAAGGCAAAAATAACACTTTATGATGTACTATGTACGTGCCAATAACAACTAGCTTATAGGTAGTATAACAAAGCCCAATGCTTCTACTTCATGAGGAGAGTGGTCTTGAATAAATTGTTGGTCTGATAGATTGTTATGCCGAATTTCCGGTGGAATATGTCGAAAACGGGTGGCTTCTCTTATCATTTCTGTTATGGATAATTGAGATTTATTTATTTCTCTTGTACTAGGTAAGGTAGGTTTATACTAGCGAGTCATCCTCGCTTCCCTCGGGTTCGTCCCTAGTTAATTCTTTGAATTGACATTTTTTTTATGCACCGATTGAAATAAAATAAACCGCACCCGAACAGTTAAGTCGTTTCTGAGATTAGCGCGCACAAATGCACAGACAAACAGACAAACCAACAAACATATAAACGTACTAAAAATCCTTGTTTTGGGTTCTATTGCGTTAATAAAGACCCCCAATAATAGTTTATCTCAAATATCTTCCATGTACAGACAGCGATCAGTTACATTTTTATTATATGTAGTTTCAAATTAAATTGTAAGAATCGAACAAGGCAATAAATATTTTATACGCCTTCTAAAAGGTATTCAATTGTGCATTACATTAGGCAACATACATGCGAATTTTGAACCGATTTTCATGATTTTCAAAAGATCCAATGTAAATTTTTATTTTAAATTCCATTATTAATACATTTTTATTTATTTTGGATATACAGAAACACAATTAACTAACTACTGTTATATTTATATGAATATTACATTCTTCCAAATTAATTCTTAGCGCTAAAATTGTCTGAAGGAAAAGGTTAATTACTGGATGACGGCCTTTTGTGCCTCATGTTTAATATCTCTAACATGTAATGAAATTGTATATAATATAATATTATTTATAAATAAATAAATAATTTATACACATATGCCAATATTAAACTTTTAATATGATATAACTTCCAAGATAAAAAGCATTTTAAGTTTAGTAGTGATGGAAATTAACTAAATCTTTACACATATTTAAAGTTTAGTACAGATTTCTTTGAGATGAGAATTTTCCCGCAGTAAAAAGTATCCTATATGTTGACCCGGATAACCAGTTATCATTATTATAAATTTCATTAAAATCTGTCCTGTAGGTTTCTCGTGATGCGTTCCCAGACAGACAGACAAAAATTCTAAAAACTATAGATTCCGCCTCTGTATCGATAGTAATGACAATTTCAATAAGATTTTCCAAAAAATATTTAATTCACAGATTCGACTCAGTCATAATTTAATTATATGTATAGATCGATTTATCTATGTATTTGCTGCAATGATTGCCGTGGTTCAGTCTCACGCTGCTCTCATTAACACTTCCAAGTATACATATATATACGAGTATATAGATTAGAGAACAGGATATTAAATTTGTGAATAAAACATTTGATATTTCTAGTGTGGGTAAGGCGAAAGTACGAGCAAGTTTAGAAATCATAAGTCAACGCGTGTTATGTTGATATTAGCCTTAAGAAGTGTAAAATATATTAACGTTTTATTAATCTTATTATTTTTCAAGAGCAATTGTGTAATATATAGGTATACATATATAAATTTATTTCGTGCATCTCGGAAACGGCTCTAACGATTAAATTTTGTATTAAGATAAGGTTTTTACTTCAGTTTAATCTAGTGACAATTTGTATCATTTCCCAAAAAGACCGAGAAAAGCCCGGTCGCCCAAGTACTAACATTTAAATGTATGTTAGTGAATGAAATATATTTTATAAGCATTTTTATATATATGTCCCAATATTGATTAAGTTTCCAATGCAAGAAATCATTTAGCATCTGTCGTGCCGGATATGCGGTGAAGTAAATTGGACGCTCAAAGCCATCCACCCAGCACCCCGCTTCCCGCATGACTGCACTTTACTACTCGTCCAATTACCACTTGCACTATTCGGAAAATTCGTATTTCAATAGAAAAATAAGATAATATAAATAAAAAAAATAAGATATCAATCATCTATTTCTAAAATGAAAGAGTATCAAAAATTTCGCAGCACCAGGTGATTGCAAAAAATTGGAACAAAATTAAAGTACCTATTCGCACAAATCTATATCCATAGTAATATTATAAATGTCAAAAATCTATTTGTTTGTTTGTTTGTCATTCTTTGACTTCAAAACAGAGTGACGGTTTGGCCTGATTTTTTGTGTTGAGATAGTTGAATGTCTGGAGAGTGACATAGGCTACTTTTTACCACGGATGATTATCTCTTTCCCACGGGAAAACGCGGTATAATACGACCCACAACATCTCATCATACCTATGTATACAACAAATTGTCTACCTATTCCATACCAACTGTTAAAACGTACCTAGAAATGAACCCGAAACGAGGGTTAGCTGCTAGTATATTATATTTAATTAACGCTTTTACAATCAGTTCTACCAGAAAAAAATTTTGCAGTTAAATTAATTCTAGTAAAATTTTATATCCATAAGAAAACATCTGTAGCAAAAACGCGATAATAATTTCATGTTAAGGATAATTATTTAAAAAACTTACATAAATATTTTGTAACTTTTGAATTGAAAAAATAATTAGGTAATAAGTAAAAAATATTAGTTAGGTAATAAGTTTTTTAGGTTTTAAAATTAATATATATGTTAGTTTTTAAGGTAGGCACATATGTAATGGATCTGTGTTTACATATTTAAGATCTTTTTGTAAATATTGCCTGAAATAAATGATAAAATTCAATTAAAATTAAATTAAATAGTAATACTTTCTTAGATTTACACGAATATTTTAATTTTTGATGCCTAACATTTCGAATGCTTTACAACCATGGTCACGAAAGAGAATAAAGTTTTAGACGTCTCAAAAATTATAATGTATTTGTTACAGACTAATAGTTCTTTTAAAAATACTTTCGACATTTATGTTACGTAATATATACGATATTCTAAATTTATTCTCACGTTCTGAATTTAGTAGTGTACATATTTTATTTGCATTTAACTCATCAAACTATGTAAATTTATATGACAATAAAACCGCAAAAAATACCCGAAAAGATAGCTTTATTTAATATGGCAGTGGTAGCTCAGTGTTAACACGCTTGCTTGGGAAACCGAGTTAAGCGGGTTCAAATCCCGGGACTCGCATAATCTTTGATAATTTCATGTGTGAATCATTTCCAATATGAGTACTACTATTCTTACGGTGAAGGAAAACATCGTGAGGAAACCTACATATCTGAGAGAACTTCGCAAGTTTTCAAAGAACGTGTGAAGTCCGCCAACGCGCACTTGACCAACGTGGTGGACTATGGCCTGAAAAAAAGATTATACTTTAAGAAAAGATATTGGTCCCGCTGAGTTTCTTTCTCCAGTTCTTCTCAGGCCTGAGGCTTCTTCTTTCCGAACTGGTAGTAGACTCATGACGTTCAGTAAAAAATTGTAATAATTTAATGCTGAATAAAATCTTTTGATTTGATTCCCTTCGTATTGAAGGAAGGTCAGCTGTGGGATAGGCATTAAAAAGGGCTGAATACAATAATATTTTAAATATGTACGCGTAAACTTAAGAAAGTTTTAAACATTTAATCTCATTTTATTATCGACTAGACACATAAAGTAAGCACAGTGATTCAACAAACCTCAGCATGAATTATGGAAACGAAGAATAAGAAATCTCGTCGCAATTCAACATATGAATGAAATGAACGGCTTATTTGCCGTTTGACGCGAACAGCGTCATCTGCGAAACGCAAACGGGCGAGATAACACGACAAAGACGAATCAGTGCCAACTAACAATGAAATATTTTCTCTCGTATATTCTTTAATCTTTTGTAGAAATATAAAAATTATTTTTATTTGATGCCATAAATGTGAATTTATTTAAACGATGAAAAAGCTATAAAGAGTCGATTTGTTTCGGAAATGTGTATAGATTTTCAACTCAATTCCTTTGTTAATGGCTTTCAAGCGTGCCAAATAAGAACAATTGGCACGTAATATTAGGTAGAATGAAAATGACACGATGTAGATTGATCGTTGAAATAAGATTATTTAAGCCAATCTACATTTATTTATTTCTATTCAATATTGAAAATATTTAAATTTAAGAATATTATTTATAAAAATATTTGTATTTCTTTTAAATATTATAATTACATATTAATTAAAATAGCAGGTTGTTATAAAAACAGGTAATTTCAGAATTTGTATGTCTATAAAAATACTGTCGCTCATATTATAAGTTGGTATTTAAATAATTATTTAATATGAAATAAATGTTTGTAGAAGTGAATTTTAGACTCGTCTACGAGACAGTTTCTGTCAAGAGTAGGCAAATCTGTCAAATCCAGGTTCGGTTTGCGAGCCAACAATTACGAGTACGACGAAGTAAAAAGTGCATCGACAATGCCTCTCGCAAAAATTGGATTACTCGTTAGTCCCCTGTTAAAATAGAGTTTTATTTAAAAAGTAATGTTACTGACTCTACTCAACATTTCTATCATATCGTTATATGTAATTTGTACAAATATAAATCTTTCTTATGTTGAATACACCTATTTAATCTATATCTACTATTATTATAAAGAGGCAGAGTTTGTTTGTTTGTTTGAACGCGCTAATCTTAGGAACTACTAATCCGATTTGAAAAATTCTTTTTGCATTAGATAACCCGTTTATTGAGGAATGCAATAGGCTATATATCAAATAACATAAAGTCTATCTATTTCATACTAACCGTTAAAACGTACCTATATATGAACCTGAAAAAGCGAGGGTGAATCGCCAGTTTATTTATAATATACATAAGTAATTTAAAAAAATATGTCACCGGCATAAAAAAATTTAAAGTCATTGTAATAAAAGCAATGGAATTAACATTTATATAATGTGAATTCGTAGATACGACAATAATAAGGGGACCAAATGATACTTAATTGTTCCAATGGCCCGTCGCGTCGCTCGGGAAACGTAATTACCGTCGAATCCGGTAATTAACTGGGTCCGCTCGAACCCCCACATCCGTTGAGGCCTGAAATTATGTTACACGATTGTGTACGTTACAGTGACAAATTTAATATCCGTTTAAAATCTAGTTAGAATTTGTTTTCCTAAATTTTGCCTGTTTGGTTTTTTTTTGATGTGAAATATGTTTTTTTTTTCGTTTTTGATGATCATCGATGGTTTTTTTAGGGTTCTGTTATATTTAGTTTATGTGAATGTAAAGCCTGACCTCTGCAGTGTAAATTTAAACTCCATGCCAAAGACGAGTTCATAAATAATTCATTATTAAAGCAAAACAATTGGTATACTTTGTTTTTGTAAAAGTTTTAGCAATGAAGATATATATAATAGTTTATTTAAAACATAAATTTTCTATTGTTATAAAGTTATCTATGAAAATATCTTTACAAGCAAATTATTAAAATTACATATGTAGATTGTACATACATGTATACCTACCCATCTATAATTCAAGGGTGTATTTTTATATTTATAATATTACTAACGACTCACCCTCGCTCCGCTCGGGTTCGTCCCCAGTTACGTTTTAACGTTTAGTATAAATTTCTCAGAGGTGAGATATTTTCCCGCAGTAAAAAATATGTTGACCCGGATAACCAGCTATCATTATACCAAGTTTCATCAAAATATGTCTTGTGGTTTTCTCGTGATGCGGTTACAGTCAGACAGACAGAAAAAGAAACTATATATTCGGCCTCTATCGATAATAATGACTATTTCAATAAGACTTTCAAAAAAAATATTTAATGTACAGATTCGACTCAGAATTTTATTATATGTAGAGATATACAGGCAGCACTATCTTATGTCAAATTTTATTATTAACAGTAACCTCAGTATATCTGTGTACTTAATTAAATTTCATTCAAATCTGTCCAGTCGTTGCGACGTGAATACCAAACATACACACATACAAACTTTCGCATTAATAATAGTATTGTGATTATATGTTTATTTATGTCCTGATAAAAAGATTGAATCACGATCGAATCAGTGTGTTTAAAACGTGTTGTCTCTATAAATAACAATTATCAAGTGCTTGCCATGCGTCTTCATGCCCACGGCTGCAGATATATGTGGAGCTATATGCACCTCTCTTTGTAGACTACGCATAACATAGAATAAATCGACATTGAAAATATTTTACCAATGAAACGTACTCCAAATTTTTTATGTATTAACTAGAAAAATATATATTATAGGAAATTTTTACGATTTTTTTATTATAGCTACCATATTTTTTTTAATATATATATATATATATATAATATATATATATATATATATATATATATATATAATATATATATATATATATATATATATATGTTTTCATTAATATTTTTTAATACTTTCTTAGATTTACGCAAATATTTGACATTTTAAATAAAACTATCTTTTCGGATTATTTCGCGGATTTATTTTACCAAAAATCAAAATAAATCCGCGAAATAATCCGAAAAAATAGATTTATTTAAAATATTTTTTTTGTTTCAACAAAAAAGAACAAAGAGCAGTTAGTTATGCGACTATAAAAAATTGTCAATGACTTCGAACATATCGACTCGTGCATCCGTTTTATTTTTATTTTACAGTATACAGACCCTCTGACCCAACCCTTCGGCGTTCGACCTAATAAAATCAAATGACGAACCGTACAATTAACCTTCGCCCGATGAAGATCTAAATGCGTACCCGAGTAACTAAACTTGCGTGTACAGTGCCACGTGACCTCCCTGTGTATTAGATCGATCCAAGATATCGGTTTAAGAATACACAACTCAGAAATTGTAAGATATCTATATATCTTTACGTAACAAACCTATTACCTACTATTTTAAAGGTAAAATTCAAAGGTATTAAATAAAAACGTATTAAAAAAACCGACCTCCAGGCACTAAAATGTAATAAACAACTAAACGGGGGTTTCATTTAGAATAGATACCTAATCAGATATTTTCGAAGTCGGTGCCAGCCGACAATATTTTAAGATATGAATATCTAATTGGTAAATATGTATTTTTCGTATCGAAATATATTAGATTTGCTTTGCATCGGCTGGCACCGACTTCAAAAATATCTGATCAGGTATTACAAATGTAAGAAGAAAGTTTTTTAATAACATATTCGATTAAACAATTTATTTAAAAAAATAAATTATTGTTGATTTTAAAAAACTGCTCGACCGATTTCGATAAAATTTATATGGGACAACCTGACTGGATAATTGGGAAGACTCTTTAAAACAAAAAAAAATCCAAATCGGTTCAGGCGTCTTCGAGTAATCGGTGAACATACATTAAAAAAAAGATTCCGACGAATTGAGAACCTCCTCCTTTTTGGAAGTCGGTTATTTTTATTTTTTTTTTTTTTTTTTTTTATTTTATTTATAAAGCACACTAACAATACACATATAAAACATTTCTGATAATCTTATTAGTAATATAATTAATTAAGTACCTGATATGTATATCTATAACAAGTGTACATAGCGTTCACTGTAAACAATAGTTAAAAGTATGAAAAGTTAAATACTAATTACTACCTAAATTTAAATTATTATGTTTTTTTTTAAAGTAATCTAATAGCCTACGTCTAAAAACAGAGGGTGAATCGTGAAAAATGTCAATGCTTGGTATCGATTTCTGAAGGTTATTATATTTAGCACAGATACGTAAGACAGGGGCTTGGCTTCCCAGGTTAGATCTCACTCTAGGTATGAAAAATATATTATGGACCTTGTTCCTAGGATTTCTGGAGGGGACAGATATTGAAATACTTTCCATTAAATCTGAGCTCAGAACTTGATTGTGTATAATGTTTTGTAAAAATCTTAAGTCAAGAATTTCCCGCCTATCACGGAGAGATAGAATATTGAACTTATCCAATCTTTCGCGATAAGGCTGTCTGTGAGAGAGATTCTCTTCATAGAATGCAAGATATCTTGTAAAAGTGCGTTGAATGCTTTCAATGCGTTGGGAATGAACACTATACAAAGGATTCCAAACCACACTAGCGTATTCAAGACAACTGCGTACCAATGCGTTGAATAAAACAATTTTTGTTGCCCTACTGAAACCTTGTGCATTCCGCTTGATAAAACCTAGAAATTTTGCGGCTTTATGGATAGTTTTATCAATATGCGAGGTAAAAGTTAAACGGCTGTCAATAGTGACTCCTAAATCTTTGATCTCAGATACTTCTTTCACTAATTCGTTTCCAATAGTATATTTAGACACAAGTGGTTTTTTTTTTCGAGTAAATTTAATGTGAAAACATTTGCTAACATTAAGAGTCATATGATTATGGCGGCACCATTCGGTGATATTATTAAGGTCATTCTGGATCAAATTTATGTCATCACTTGATGTGATCATTTTATATAATTTAAGATCGTCCGCAAATAGTGAGCATTTACAGTACTTAATGTTTTCGGTTATATCGTTTATAAAAACAAGAAACAATAGAGGTCCCAAATGTGAACCTTGCGGCACCCCACTTTTGGCAAAATATGTTTCCGATTCAAATCCTGTGACATTGACGGTTAATGGTCTTTGAGTAAGATATGATTTAAACCATTTAACTAAAGATATCCCAGTCCATACTGATATAGCTTATCAAGAAGTATTTTATGGTCCACTTTGTCGAAAGCACTACTAAAATCAGTGTATATGGCATCAATTTGTTCCCCCTTATCCATCGCTAACGCCAAGTCTGAAACTAACACGACTAGGTTTGTTTGGGTTGATAACCCATTTCTGAACCCATGCTGTGAACTATTGATGATATTATTGAAGTATTTAGCAAGGTTGGGATATATTAAACTTTCAAACACCTTTGAGAAACATGACAAAATGGATATAGGGCGGTAATTTTTAATGTCTGATCGATCTCCTTTTTTATGGACTGGTACAATACGCGTCTTTTTCCATTCATCTGGAAAGATACTTTCCTTTAAGGAGCGATTGAAAATTTCCGACAAAGGAAGAGCCAAGGCAGAGCCGCATCTTTTGACAAAATGAGGGGGAATACCGTCCGGGCCTGCACCTTTTAGGGGGTCTAAGGATTTAATTTTTTTAAGGACTTCTGTTTCTTGGAATTTTAATTTCTCCATGCCAAGAACCTTTACATTAATTTCTTCCAGTGGGACGCTAGGGGTATCTTCGGTGTAAACAGAAGAGAAATGACTTGCGAAAAGATTAGCTATGTCACTTCCCGTATTACCTACTTTGCTATCTAAGACCATAGAAACAGGCAACGAAGACTTAACTTGTCTTTTGTTTTTATAGAAATTCCAAAAAGAGGTTGGATTTTTTGAGATGTTATTTTCGATATTTTTTTTGTATTCGCTGTAATAAACATCAAACAAATGATGACAGCGACTGCGTATAAGTTGGAATTCTAATTTATCACGTGGATTTCCATATTTACGATATTTAGCATGCATTCTGTCTTTAGCTTTTAATAATTTGATGAGATTGTGTTTAAACCAAATAGGGTACTTAGAAATGTGTTTGTTACGCTTTGGAACAAGTCGGTCAATTACTTCGAACAGAACATTATAAAATATTTCGACCATAGCATTGACATTTTCACAATTAATGAATTTACGACACCAATCAATTTTCTTAAGTTCACACAAAATGGGTTCGAAATCAGCTTTATAGAAGTTATAACTATTACAGGCCTTCGGACGTAGGTATGATATATTAGGGTATGAGATATTTATTAATAAATTTGGATGATACAAATCTAATTTGCTTAATGTATCGAGTGGTTTAGTTACGCATGTATTTGCTATGTTGGTGATAACCAAGTCCAAAAGATCATTGTTGCAATTTTTAATGTTATTATATTGATAGAGTTCATTAGTCGACAGGAAATCAATTAATGAGTAACCAAGTACGTTATTATAATTAGATGGAGTCATATACGAACAACTATCACTACTATTCCAGTTTATAAAACTCATGTTAAAATCTCCTACTATAACAACATCGTCGACCTGGCTAGTCACTATATCCACTGTTTCAAGATACTTTACCAATTTTTCTATTTTAACTGGTGGTGACATGTAAACAACACAAAGGCCAATTTTTTTAATAGATCGATTACTAGTAATGTCCACTACAATCCATATGTTTTCGTCATCACTTTCCCAGTGAGTTATTCGGTACGATGAAATGTCACGAGATACAGCAATTAGCACACCACCACCATCTTTTTTTGAATTCTCTGAACACACACGATCCTTCCTGTACACAACGTAACGGGAGTCGAATAGCTCAAGAAATCGTTGAGTTCAGCCAAGTCTCCGTGAGTGCAATAATTTTATAATCCGAATTAAGGATATTTTTAAACACGTTATTAGTTTTTGTTCTCAAGCCTCTAACATTTTGATAGTATATGTCTAACATTGTATCAATAAAACTACCATAACTTTTATGTAACTAAGAGATTTAATTTATAAGTTTGAGGCTGTCTTCATTTTTAATTAGTTTGGCTTGACTGAATTCATCCTTGCGTACAAAAATTTTGCCGTTTCTTATCCAGGTGAAACGATAATTCATTTCTTTAGCTTTTATGCGAGCGGCAGCATGGAGTGATTTGCTTGCTGGTGTTAAATGCTCTGATACGTAAACGGGTTTACATGCTCCGCCAATCCCGAGATGGTGGGAGTTCAGCTTCTCATTGGGATTTTTTTTGTTGAATTGGACGACGGCTGCTAGGACGGCATCACGATGCCTAGAGCTACGTAGCTTAACAATGACAGAGCGTGGTTTTTCCGCATTCCTGTTAAGCTGGGCTACTCTATTTGCATGAAGTATCTCGTCAGCCGTCATTGGACAATTAATAATCTGACTTAATTGCACTACTGTATTGGCTAAATTTTCACTTCTATTTTCTGGTATGCCATTGATCTCAATGTTGCTTTCTCTCATATGTACTTCAACGTTATTTAATCTCGATGCAAAATCTTTAATAGAAGTCTTAAGTTGATCGTTTTCTTTTCTTAATTGATCCACCATATTCGACTTTTCTTCCAGTTTGGATTTCATTTCTTCGTATTGTGCATTAATAAAATTTATTGACTCACAAAAACCTGATATCTGATTATTAATGGTATTGAGCTGGTTAGAAACTAATTTTTGTATTGTCGAAGCTAACTCTTGTTGAATGATGTCACGCAATTTGCTTTCCGTTAAATCGAAATCATTGTCCTTACATTTTGAGGTGATATGAGGCGGCGACTTACTTGGTTTCTTGCGTGTTGTTACGTATGACACTTCGGAGGTATCGGTACAAATTTTGTTTTCGCCACTAATTACAGCGGACCTTACAGGTGTATGAATGTTTCCCATTTTGGGTTGTTTATTTAAACATTCTGGGCACTTCCAATTGTTTTTGTGTTGCGAATCCATCTGTTGAAACTGTCGCAAAGGAACATTGCCACATTCGTTATCATATTTTGCTTTGCAGATAGCACAAGTAAGATATTCTTTCCTAGGCAGAGTGTTTTTACATCCCGCACACACGTTACTTGATATTGTAGACATCTTTTACGATTTGAAATTAAATTTTAATAAATCAAAAAATCTTTAGCCAGCTACTGAGACGCGAACTTGGTTCTGTCGGTAAATTCTGTTGCAATTCTGTCTATAGCTTTTTGCGCTACGACTTAACTAGATGTAATAGCGAAATTACTGTATTGTTCTAGCGCAGTGATGATTTTTGTGTAATGATAGGCAAATAAATGTTCAAATAGACAACCCTCCACACTTATTTTTTTATAAAACGTTTTTATTAATACAATTGTTTTTCTATAACCACGTTATACACCATTGTGAACACTGTCGGCACCATTTTAGATCGTAAAATGCATAATAAGTATAGATTTAACTTTTAAGAATAGTCATTAAATTGTCACCAATATTTTAGTCTGTTTAGAAAATAATGTAATCAAATACTAAGATAACACTATAACTTCATTATCAGCGATATAAAAGGGATTTAAGAAGGAAATATTATCACTATTATATACTTTTAACTATTAAATCGTGTTTTATTTAGGGAGCTGCACTAAGATTTCTTAACACATCTACCCGCATGAACGGTACGGTTAAAAAAATAAACAATATTTAGGAATTACTAGATATCACTGAAATTACTACAGCTATTATTTTGAAGTAATAAACAAAATATAGGTCCGATCACAAATTGTTCAGAAAATATATAACAAAAATTCTCTGAATTCACTGACATGATACGACATTCAGGCAACTCAGTTTGAAAAAAAAACATCAATCTTCTACCACTATCTACAAATTTTCACGCCATTTTCCTTACAGGAAAACGAAACTTCTCTTTATTCTATGCTTTCTGTCAACCTTAAAATTTTATTTGTTATATTACGATATCTAATGCTACTTTAAATCCAAACCAAGTATAAAATTATGGTAAATATTACCTACATATATTCAAATTCTAAATTTTTACCTTCATTGTAGAAGTAGTGTCATACAACTGCTTATACATCCTTCATGTCGCGTTCGTTTGTTCCACACTTTATACGGACCTATCTATTGTATGAATAGAAAATTATAGGTCAACTTCCGCATGACGATGGAATTTCTTTACAGTTTACAGCTTTTATTTAGAACCATGATCGCTACCAAACTTCACAGATCGGCTAATTTAAGCTTAAGATTTCCTGAAAATTTCATGAAATTTACTCCAGCCATTTTGAAGTCCATAGGAAAGATACAAGACACATCGATTTTTATATAATAGTAAAATGTCGTAAGCAATAGCATAGGTGATGCCTTTTAGCAGCGGTCGATTGTATGTATGTAGTTTGTGTATTAAGTATAAAATCCGTTTAGTCGTTAATTCAGAAGTGTGGTAAACAGACACACAAACAACACTCATAAAACGGCTATTCAGTTTTTTGGTAGTAGTCATTTTGAAACCACAATTACCTTTAATTTTATACTCACAGTCCATACATAAATGAATTAAATTCTCTCTTATGGTCTACTGGCTAGTATACACGAGTAGACCTTGAAGTGTATGATCGGGCCAATAATACTTTTTCCGAGCCAATAATGCTTTTTCTATCAAGAAACCTAAAGGCGTTCCGAAATTGCCAGTGAATTGCAGCACATAACGCTGTCTGCCATTGTAATATACTTGAATATATTACCAATAAAATAGTAAAATTTAATATATGCAAATTGGTTTGAATATAAAGTTTAAAATAACAGCACTTTCAGAGTTTCAAAGTAGGACGCGGTCAAACTTTTAACTATTACCGATCACAATGAAAACTGTGTTTTGCTTCGCTGATTGACTACGAACAGGAATTGTGGTCCGATCTCCACTACTTTAGTTTTTTTTTTTATTTTGTATGTGAGTAAAAAAAAATTAAAAGCTTTATGTAGATATTAGAAGTTTTGAGCTGAAAATTGCGCATAACCTTAATGCTTAAAAAGACTTGCTGAAAATATTACTTAACTAACGCAGGTGTATGTTAAAAAAAATCACTTAAACACAGGATAAAGATTTCGAGTGTTCCAAAGCCTATAATAAAACATAAAACAACATTTTTACCTAAAAAAAATTAAAAATGTATAAATTTTTTAGGTAAAAATATTATTAGGAGATAAAAAAATTACTAGATATAAATTTTATAGAAGCCCGAAATTATATAGAAACCCGAAAACAGTTAACATTCATTTCATTGTATGACATTTTTAGAGACCTCACTCTACACTAGCGCCTTCTCGCGGGAAATTCAAGCATGGTTACCCCCGTTCTACACGATCAGATAGAGATCAGGTACTGAAAAGACAGCTTTACGACGTGCTTTTCGAGGCAGTAAACAAATTTATTTCCTGTATGATAATGATCTTTTTCAATATTGCTATAGATATTTTCATATAGGTAATTAATTGCAATTAAATACGATGGTTTAATTACAAAATAAGATTATTTAATAAAAGTAAAGTTTCGTTTAACAAAGGTTACTATTTTAAACTTGGAAACTTTTCAAAGATACTTTTGATACACTGTATCTATATACTTTAAGTGTAAACAAAACTATAACAAACATAAAATATATACTGAAATTTATAATATAACAAAAAAAAATATTTATCATATAATAATATGAATAAAAGCAAAAGTATGTATTTTAAATAAAACTATCTTTTCGGATTTTTTCGCGGATTTATTTGGATTTTTGGTTCCCGACGTTTCGAATGCTTTACGGCATTCATGGTCACGGGAGAGACTGACTGAACCAAAATTCCAAATAAATCCGCGAAAAAATCCGAAAAGATAGTTTTATGTAAAATGTCTAATATTTGCGTAAATCTAAGAAAGTATCAAAAGTATGTACTTAAATGTGGTATAAAAATAAGAAAGTTTTAGCTACATTTCATTATGTGGCGCATCAGACCATACAAAATTTGATTCGTGTTCCGTACCATGGGCAAAGCAACTAACGTTTTAACTGCTCGTTGGAGTTCAAACTTTGTTTAAGCTATGAACAGCACACTAAAATAAATTAAAAGCTAAAAGTAGCCATTAAAATATAAATACCTATGTAAAGAAATGAATATGAGGGTGTAGTCGTTCTTTTTGGTAGCATTATTTCATTCCATTTTATTAAGTTATACTCTTCATTTTTAAAATCTAATTTATAATATGTATGTATTTAAAGTTATATATCTGTAGTATATCAACTGTCTGGTATCCATAACACAAGCCTCGTAGCCTACTATGGAACTAGATGGTGTTGTGTGTTAATGTCCTTACAAAAAAATATATGAAAATACAGCGTCAATGTGTTGTTTAGTAACAAAATAAATAATATCCTTTGGAAATATGTACAGGAATAAGAGATTCAAAAAGTCAGCCTATGCTACTGTCTCTATGTAAAAAATCACATCTAATCACTTCGTGAAAATCTGACAAACGAACGAACCAAAAAACTTTTATTGTAGGTGACTTATAACATAATATATTTAATTTATCATATTTATATATTAAACATGACATTTCTTAATATTTATATTTTATTAAATATTTAATTTACGTATTTATATTATCTACTCACCTACATACACACATACAACACGTATACATAATTATTTATATTTATTTATTATCAATTATTCATATTATATTAAATCGACAAGCATAGCCGCGCGAAACCGGTAGTATATAGTGGATCGGAATTTGTTTTGCTTCTATCGACCACTAATAACATTTTTACTAACAAGCAGTCGATGCTTTGCCTTTGATGCGACTTACTTGTTTTATATAATTTAATCGTTTTCGTGAGATATTGTATGTGGACTTTATATGTTTGTACTGTAAGTCTTTGTGTCATAGTGTATTTCCCTAAATGTTCCTTCTGTACTGTTTTTACGTGTGAGTTGACTTTTTATTACAATTTCATTAGTGACGTAACATATTCTTTTATTTGTGCATTATCAACACTCATCAACCACCCAAATTTATTATTGCTAAACTTCATAGTTTACTAATATTATATACATATATGGGCATCAAGACCAACTCATCGCTTTATTGCTGTACAGTTAATCTATAATACATCTCCACATCACTATTCAGAATCACACCATTGAAACATTCTATTTCCGGTCGAGGTATATACCTAATGTATATAACAGCGTTTTATGTGAGTGAAGTCAGAAAATGGACAATAAAACGTCTTATATTAAAATTTTTCACAAATATTGTGATTGTAAAATAACGCTTCAATCATAAATTCATTGCTTTCGCATACATAATAAATAAATTGATTGCAATATGAATATGAAAACCGGAGTGTACATTAATTTGCGTAAATTGTACACAAACTCCTCTGATTAAATTACTTTACTTCACTACTCATTTTTATTTTAGACGACACGTTTGGCTCAATTTGTAGTGACCCCATTTGCTGTGCCAGCGGTCGCGGGTTCAAGTCCCGCTGGGGGCATTCATTTGTGTGATGAGCACGAATGTTTGTATTCTAGTCATGGGTGTTTATATTTATAATATGTATGTATTTAAAGCTATATATCTGTAGTATATCAACTGTCTGGTATCCATAACACAAGCCTCGTAGCATACCATAGAATTAGATGGTGCTGTGTGTTAATGTCCCAACATATTTATTTATTTATTATTTACATAATGTTATAACGGTCAAAGTATGTCCCTTACTTTGACGGTCACATAAATATAAAGTTCTTGATTGAATTTGGCACGAGAATATCTTGCAACGTGCTATTTTTATATCGAATAAAGATGACCGAAATAGGATGAAAATGAAAATGACATCTATGGAATACAACAGGAAAAACACATAGGAAAAACAATAATAATAATGAAAATATTGTTAGTATTGTAATTGGTGAAATATCATATCAGTCAGTGGCAATCTCTTATTTTTTCTTAGTTACACCATTCATAACTCAAGAACGGTTGGACCTATTTTTATGATCATTAATTCGTTAGATTTGCCCTCGCCTTGAATAGCAGAATAACTATTAAAACACCCAAAAAATTCCCAAAAAAAATTACATGGCTAACGCTGGCTAGTAATTATTTATAACTATTCAAAAAGTACCTAGGAACGTCCGAGCAAAGTAAGGGTAAGTCGTTAGTTAAATATATATTTTGAAATATTTTCTCCGACAGTTAAGTTCTTCCTCAGTAAAATATTTTTGACGGTTCGTTGGTACCCACCATATTGATAAAAATAGCCCATGTTAATATACCGGCTATACAAAAAATATTGCCATAATTCAAATTTATCTCGTTAAGGAGGTAATTTGTAAAAAGTTTCAAATATATTCACTCATTTATTCACTTTCTTACTCACTAACAAGCTTTAGCACTTACAATAAGAATAATCGTTAAGCATAAAGATTGGGCTCGATAACATAAATATAGCTTTGATTTGCTTAAGAATATATTTATTTAGTTTATTTTCCTTTATAGAAGTTGTTATTAATGGTAGATAATTTAAAAAATCACATTTTTTCGCTGTTAATATTTTCTGTTTATTTTGGCACTTCGTTTCATATACTATATCATCAATCAGACTGTCTCGCTGGTGTAGTGGCTAGCATGTACCGCTGCACACCCGGAGGTCCTGAGTTCGGGTCCCGGGTCAGGCCAAGTTTAGTTATTGAGTCTTTCTGTATATTAAGCATCAGTAACAGCCCGGAGTTGGGAACTTGGCGGTGTTTCACCCCCGTGCCTCGGAGAGCACGTAAAGCCGTCGGTCCTGTGCCTTAACTCTCACTGGTCGTGTCGAGCAGTCGTCCCACCAAAGTATGAGAGTGACAGGAATAGAGAGTGCACGTTGTGTCTGCGCGTACACTTGAGCACTATAATATCTCCTGCGCAGTTGGCTAGTCTCAATGAGATTGGCCGCCGTGGCCGGAATCGGTCAGGAGAACATCATATCATCAATCACTAAATGAGTAAATGGTTAAAGAAAATACAATCTCTGAAATGATTTCAATTTAATAGTGCAACCGAGGTCTTAACCTCGAACCCCTGCCATTTATACCGAGCATAAATTCTTACAAGTTTTTCCTTGTCCTAAGTAAACAGAATCTATTGGAGATATCAGTTTTGTAAACAATCATAGAGGTGTTTCTACACTACATTCTATATTAATAACGTATTATATGTAGAAATTACTATTATCTTGTAAAGTATTTATCCACGTATTAAATAGATATTAAATAATATATAAATTCTTTTCAAGCTTCAAAATGAACACAGACAAAATTATAAAATGATAATTCACATATTATTCCCTCCACGACCGCCGGCGCGGCGTTACAATTAACAATAGATTTCTTCGAAATTTAATTAATTTACCTGGAGGTCTTAACCTGAACAGAATAAAAATAGAATGACTAAACAGTGACCACGACCATTATCTTACTGGGTAATTTACCTTCGGTAATACTTTCTTAGATTTACCCGAATAGTTGACATTTTAAATAAAACTTCTTTCCGGATTTTTTCTCGGTGTTATTTTAATTTTTGGTTCCCGACGTTTCGAATGCTTTACAGCAATCATGGTCACGGGAGAGATCAGATTCGTCCCTAGGTGATTCTATAAAATTACATAACTTTTTTATTAATGAATCCATTGAAATAAAACAAATACTTATTGTTAAGTGAAGCTTATCACAATACATTAGTGAAAAGCGCACCCAAATCGGTTAAGCCTATGATCTAAAAATAGTTGTTTTGGCCTCTATTGCGTGCGTTAATAAAGACCGGTATAGAAAGAAATAAAAAACCGTTTTATAATATATTATTTTTATTATTACCAATAAATTGTGTTGAAAGGAAACAACACATCAATCAATCTGCTTTAATAAGAACGATTCAAGCTAAGAATAATCCCACATATATCGCATTGATAGAAATATTTTTTTCTTTTTCACTGATTCTTTGAAATCACTCGATCATTAATTGAAATCAACCAAACAAATCTCGTTTATATTCATTGAATATAAGGGATCGTTTTTGACGAAAATTAAAAAAATAAGTACCTTGATCTTATTCTTTTTTTTTTGGTTTCTTTTATTGTAATTACTTTATTTAAAAGAAAAGAGTATCAATAAAAAAGTTGAAATGTTATTGAAAATGCCTCATTTTCAGCTAAAATCCAATTGGACCAAAGTTTGGCGTCTCACAAGTAGTATTAATTGTACCTTTTTCCTTTCATAAGCATATTTTATTATCAGACACACAGTCTACATTCAGAATATGTAAAGTAAAAATCAAATTTTATAACATATTTTTTCGTTATTCTGTGGCGAAAATGAAGCCTTATCCATACCCTTCCAAAATAAAGTAAAAATATATATATGTTGGGACATTTACACACAGCACCATCTAGTTCCACGGTAAGCTACGAGGCCTGTGTTATGGATACCAGATAGTTGATACACTACACATATATAACTTTTAATTACACATATTATAAATACAAACACCTATGACTGGAGTACAAACATTTGTGCTCATCACACAAATGTATGCCCCCAGCGGGACTCGAACCCGCGACCTCTGACATAGCAAGTAGGGTGACTACAAATTAAGCTAAACGTGTCGTTTGTTTAGTTGATTTCAATTATTTTAGATTTATTTATAGCAGTCATAATTTAACCTTTATGAAGGGTGGAATGGAATTTCATTTGAATTTGAATTCAAAAAATATACTTTTTTACTTTTAATATTTAAAAATTTGTATAATATTAAAATTAGCAATTTTTGTATATAAATAAATTTAATTCATGAATCTTGGATTTTAATTTTATCTTTATATGTGATTTTTCTGAAAAAACGCATTTTTTATATTTTTTTCCAAATAGCGACTTACTCTTAGGCTTCGCTCGGGTGCGTTTACAGTCTATTATAGTGTTCAAATCTATCAGTGTATTAAAGTTTATCTAAATCATATTTTTAGCGAGAACACACATACACACATACAAACTTTCGCATTTATAGTAGCTACCAGATGAAATAATATAATCTAAGATATAAATATCTCGTGTTACGGTGTTTGTGGTCGCACTCCTCCGAAATGGCTCGACCGATTTTAATGATTTTTTTTATATTTGGGAGGTATGAGAATAGTTCGTAAAGTATTTTTTACTCTTCTACCCCCAACCCCCTATTTTTTTAGTAACTAGGGGCGAACCCGAGCGGAGTAGGGTGAGTCGCTAGTATAATATAATACAATATAAAACATTTTAGCTTATTCCTCTTGAGATGTAAGCAGCTGGAACATAGCGACACCTGATCCCGTTCTCCGCCGACGTCAAAACAACGCCTGCTGGATGTTATTTCCCTTGGCAATATTTTAAACACTTTTGTAAGTATTATCCTAGAAAAGTAAAGGAAAATTTTAATCAATTTTTAATAAGAATTAACTGGGTTAGGCAAATTATGGTAAACTAATATAACTAGAGTCTCATAAGTATTTGAATTAAGAGCATCTCTTAAAATGCATTGAATAAGGTATAACTAATTCTTTCAAAAAGTAACCTTGAGAATCGATTAATAATAAGGTAAGATCTCGCACAGTAATGAAAACTAATAAAGAAAAAATATTCAATCGATATAAATAATAAGGATTTATTAGGCTAAAGAGAAAACTTATGTACAAAATAGAAAATTCAAAATTTTTAAATTATTTGGCTGTCTGTCAGATAATAAAAAATGCTTTAAAATTTCCTTGGTACGTACTCGTACCGTCTCCTTGATATGTATGTATGTAATATGTATGGTGTGTATGTATGTATGTACATGCATATTATGTTTAAATCAAGGTAATAAAAATGTGTTGAAAACACAATTTTAGATCCCTTGATAGATAATGGAAAGTACACAGGCACATCGAGTGTAAAAGGTGGTTAGTGATGAAGGCGCGTCCCTTGGGCTGGTAAGACTTACAACCTATATAATTTAACTAAGGTATTTAATTTCAAAGATTCTTCTCTATTGATATAAGTTAATTGAATTTTGTTGTATTAAATCTATACATTAATCTGTACATTAAATATTTTTTGGAAAATCTTATTGAAATAAACATTATTATCGATACAGAGGCCGAATCTATGGTTTTTAGATTTTTTGTCTGTCTGTCTGTTACCGCATCACAGAAAAATCACTGGAGAGATTTTGATGAAATTTAGTATGGTGATAGCTGGTTATCCGGGTCAAGGATACTTTTTACCACGAAAAAAGTTTCATTTCTGAGAAAAAATACAAAAACTGCAATGTAAGATAAATAAATATGTTGGGACATTAACATACAACACCATCTAGTTCAATGGTAAGCTACGAGCCTTGTGCTATGGATACCAGATAGTTGATACACTACACATATATAGCTTTAAATACATACATATTATAAATATAAACACCCATGACTGAAGTACAAACATTCATGCTCATCACACAAATGAATGCCCCCAGCGGGACTCGAACCCGCGACCGCTGGCACAGAAAGTAGGGTCACTACAAACTGAGCCAAACGTGTCGTCACCTACGTAAACGTGTCACTTCCTATACTAATATGTAAAACCTAAGAATTTGGTTTTTGGTCATCTCAACGCGGGCGGAGCCGCGGGCAATGCTAGTTATAAATAATAATCAATAATTATATTATAGTTCTTTTATACACATCATGAAATAAAAAAGTACATATCAAGTTTTCGCAATGAATATTTTAAAATATTTTATTAGGGTAACCCTACCTAAAGTGTATAAACTACCTAGTTTATACTCTTTTCCCCGATCGCATGAAACGAAACTAAACAATATTTTAAATTCTACTATGAACTACGATCTGAAAAGATTCATTGAATAATTACTGAACCATTAACAAGAAATTCATTGAAATATGAATTTTAAACAGAACGTTTGACAAATTTACTAAAGCTCTTGTCAGTGGTAGCCCAATGGTAATGCGCTTGCTTGGGGCACCAAGTGAAGCGGGTTCAAGTCCCGGATTGCACACTCTGATATTTTCATATGCGAAACATTTTTAACATGATTACCACTTGCCTTAAGGCGAAGAAAACATTCGTGGGGAAACCTGCATGTCTGAAAAAACCTAGCGAGTTTTCAAAAGACATGCAACACTCGGGTTCATCCCTAGGTTGATTTCCCATACAAACTTTCATACCAATTTTCACTTCCTTTAGAGATGATTTCCGGAATAAAAAAAATATTCTAGGTTCTTTCTAGAGTCTCAAACTATCTTCTTACCTTTCATCTAAACCGGTCCAGTAGTTTTTGAGTTTATTCGTTACAAACATACAAATTTTTCCTCTTCATAATAGTAGCGTAGATATATTTAATTCTAAAACCAAAAAACTAGTTTATTAATATTTACCTACTTTTATTGTGAGATTATTACTTTATTATTTGAGAAAAAAAAAAGAATCACCCAAACTTTTGCAGACGAAGGTGGCAACTAAATAATTTGCGAAGTTACCTTGAAACATGTCTCCCCTGGGAATATTGTGGGATTTTTATGACAATAAACAAAATTAGGTACGCTACAGCTCTTAAATGTAGGATCTAAGTGAATGAAATCTCGCTCTTATTTCTATTACAGTAATGCTTGAATTCGTCTAATACTCAATCCGGAACGCACTTACTATATTATCTTAGAGACCAAAGGGTTCTGTTTTTATAGCGACATTAGCTATCTTAAATTAGCTAAATTGATAAAGTGAAAGAAAAAAGATAAGTGATAAAAATATATTATTATGGAGTTTTTAGAGTAAGCGAAAAGCTACTTGGTAAATGAATAGTTAAGTAGAAATGGTAAAGTATTTTATCTAAATATATATACATATAAAAATTATTAATGAATTTATGTTTGTCTATCCATTTGTTTAACGTATGTTTTCCTATACAATTCATCATACAGCGATGGACTATTATTTGTATGCACGCCCACGAAAATTACTAACATTAGGGTTAGACGGTGAGTGCCACCACGATAAGTGGCTCGCGATTTGAATCGTATATTTTAGAATTTATTAGTCTGAAAACTATAAAAGATTTTATTAGTCTGAACAAAAGATTCAGTGAATAGGTAATTTAGACGTGTGTCGCGTTTTATACCTATGGGAAAAGCTATGGTGGCTAGTAACACATAAAAATATTACGGCTGTGACGTAAAGGAGCTTTGTTTCTATTCAAGTACTTTTCAATCGATTTTAACTATGCATTCGTATGTATTCTGCCTTTTTTTAACGTCCCACTGCTGGGCACGGGCCTCCCTTCAGTACGAGGGGGATCAGGCCATAGTCCACCACGCTGGACAAGTGCGGGTTGGCGGACATCACATGTCTTTCGAAAACTTGCTAGGTTCTTTCAGACATGCAGGTTTCCTCACGATGTTTTCCTTCACCGTTAAGACAAGTGATAATCATGTTGGAAATTATTCGCATATGAAAATATCAGAGGTGCGAGACCCTAGATACGAACCCGCTTCACTCAGTCTCCCAAGCGAGCGCGTTACCACTAGGCTACTACTGCCTTAAACTTTTAACTATACGTGTAAATAATTAGTACTCTATCATAGTACTAATGTAAGTGAAAAAATTAGTTATAGTACTAATGTAAGTTAAAATTAAAATAACGAAAAAAAATAAGACACATTTCCAAGTTGTCTTTTGACGAAGTAGAGTTAGAGAACATAAATATTGAGTAGGAAAAAGGCAAAATAGAGTGGCAGTTTATCTTCCGAGCTTACTAGGAACCTTTGTCACTTATAGAACAAGCAAGGACTTCTCCAGTGCGCTAACTGCAATAAATTCTTTGATTATTAATGCCTTGCTTGCGCGGTGTAGACGTTGACGTTATTTTATTTTCACACAACTTTGTAACGTAAGAGTTATATAATAATTCATATATAATACACGAACTTATTCTTACCGTCTTGCTCATTTTATTTTCTTCGTAATATTGCTAATACTAGCGACTCACCGTAGCTTCGCTCGGGTTCGTTCCTGGCTTGATTCCCCATACAAACTTTCACCCCATTTTCACCCCTTTAAGGACTACCTTAAGGACCTTTAGGATAATCGTATCTCCTGCGCAGATGACTAGTCTCGGTGAGATTGGTCGCCGTGACCGAAATCGGTCTGGTCCTTTCGTTACAATCTTATTTTTTTAATAATCTTTAAGGCACATAATATAATAATAATAATAATAAACTCTTTATTGTACACCAAGAATAAAAGAAAAATAAATAAATACAGAGTAGAAATGTACAAGAGGCGGCCTTATCGCTAAAACAGCGATCTCTTCCAGGCAACCTTTAGGTGTAGGAGATAGCAAACTGCAAGAGGGAAGGGGTGTAAATAATAGAGTAAATATGTATATCACAATATATATATATATATATATATATATATATATATATATAAAAAAAAAAAAAAAAAGTTTACTAGAACAATGCATAAGTATATATGTTTATACTAATAGATACATATACATATTTTATTACACAGATTACACAGATACACATACTTATATATACATATATATTATATATAATAAAATATAATAAAATAAAATAAAAAAAAAAAACAAAACAAAAGGCAAGACAAGACAGCTTACAAAGAAAGATAAGTTAAAAAATAACAATAATAATACTCGTATGTAAAGTGTATGTAAAGTCAAAAACTAAGAAAGTATTCTTTTAGCAGTTTTTTAAATATCGTTAGTGACTTCGCACGTCTGATATTAAGGGGAAGAGAGTTCCAAAGACGTGGGGCTGTTACAGTGAATGAATTGCTATAGAAGGAAGAGGAGTTAGAAGGGATTTTAAGGATAGGGTTAATATCAGAGCGAAGACACCGAGAATGTGAATTGCCAAGAAATTGGAAACGCTCCTTTAGGTAGGGTGGGGTACAGGGATCGAACAGAATACAGTACAGAAGATGAAGAATGTGAGTATTCCTGCGAAGGCGGATAGGGAGCCACTTGAGCTTCTTGCGAAAAAGAGAAACATGGTCATATTTACGTAAGCCAAATATAAACCGGATACAGAGATTTTGAAGCCGCTCAAGTTTATTTAATTGCTCCTCTTTAATGTCAAGGTAACTGACATCAGCATAATCAAGAATTGGTAAGAGGAGTGATTGTGCTAACGAAATTTTGGTGGAAATTGGAAGAAAGTTACGCAGTCTCTGAAGAGATGATATCGACGCAAACATCTTTCTACTTACCTCACTTACCTGTGCACTCCAAGACATATGTTGATCAATGGTTATACCTAAATTCTTTACAGTTTTACTGTAAGGTATAATAACACCGTTTAAAACGACATGTGGTAGAGTGTCAAAATTAATCCTGGCTATGAGCTTGGGACTGCCTATAATTATTGTTTGAGTTTTTAAGGGATTTAATTGCAATCCAAAGGACTCACACCACATAGTTATTTTTTTAAGGTTTATATTGATGTCATTAATAGCGGTAGGTAGATCTGAAATTTTTGATTGTGTATATATTTGCAAATCATCTGCATATAGGTGGTAGAGAGAAGAGATATGCTGACAAATAGTATTAATAAACATTGAAAATAAGAGCGGAGACAACACGCCACCCTGCGGAACGCCAGCCTTGACTGGAAGCCAGTCAGAGTACGAATCATGAATTCGTATACGTTGCCGACGTCCATACAGGTAACTACGAAACCAGTCAATTACATTAGGAGATATGTTAAGGGAACCTAAAGAAGCAAGCATAATCTCAAAATCAACGGTACCAAATGCATTGCTGAAGTCCAACAGGGTTAGTACTGTGACCTGCTGCTTTTCCATGCCTAAACGAATATCATCAGTTATTTTAGCGAGCGCAGTGGTCGTACTGTGACCAGGACGAAAGCCGGATTGCAAGGGATTATGAAGATTATGAGTAGAGAGGAATTGGGAGAGTTGACGCTGTACAAGACGCTCAAGGACTTTGGATAGAAACGGAAGGATAGATATGGGACGATAGTCACTAAAACTTGTAGGATTGTTTTTTTTAGGTAAGGGTATAAGTTGAGCGTCCTTCCACGACGTAGGAAATTCATTGCAATCAATAGAATAATTAAGAATGCAGGTTATGACAGGGGATAGAATATCGACGATGGGAATGATCATATTACGACTAATACAATCAGCACCAACTGCATTAGAATTGATGGCAAGGATGTTCTTCTTAACATCACTTTCTGTAAATTGACTAAAGAATAAACTTGGAATATTAGGAGCGGATGAAGCTGAAATGTTATTAATAGTTCTTAGCTTGGTTGCCTCATCAATGGCAAAAGAAGAGGAAAAATGCTTGTTAAGCTCATTCAAATTGATATTTTGAGGATTTACGTTGTTGCGAGCTTTCCCCACTCCTATAGATTTAAGAAATTTCCAAACTTTTAAGGTGTCATTTTCCTCAATCACGGATTTATGAATATGGCGTCGTTGATTATCTCTACACAACCTATTGCATTGATTACGAACTTTAGTATACTTATGTCGGTTTACATCATTAGCATTTGCACTAAACTTAATTTTGGCTGCATTTTTCTTAACTTGTAGCTTTCTGATTTCATCGGTTAACCAAGGAGCAGGAAGATGTTTCAATCGAACTGGGCGTAAAGGAGCATGCCGGTCGTAAAGTTCTGTCAAAAGCGAGTTAAAAACATCCACTTGGTCGTCGATAGAAGCGCCTTTTAGCGCATCTAACCAGTCAATCCGAGCTGCATCTTCCCGTAGACGATCATAGTCTATTCCATCAAAATTTCGCAGCAGAAGAATTCTTGGTTTAGCTTTAGGGGGCTTTATTTTGTAAGATAAGTAAAGGAGATCATGGTAGGAAAATGCCGAAGCAGGATATTGGCCATATTTTTCGACATGGTCAACAGAAGAAACAAAAATTAAATCTAGTAATGAGGGTAAACAATTCGGAAAGGTATGAGTGGCTGAGAGTGGGAGGATATTTAAGTTAGCACCGTTTACCACTGATTTCAAACGCGACGAGCGATGGTCGTCCTTCAGTAGGCAAGTATTAAAGTCCCCCATTATAATAGTGTGGCTATACAACGGCTTAAAACGCTCCAACAGGGATTCAAAAGAAGAGAAGTAATCAATCGTAAGGCTTGGGTTATAATACACACCAAGTAAGACCTTTGTGTGACTAAAAACAACTTCAATGAATAGATGTTCAGGACCCACATTTGACTCATGCTGGGAGAAGTCTACAATAGAGAATGGTATATGTGAGCGTAAGTAGATAGCAACTCCGCCTCCAGTACGGCCAATACGATCGTTACGAATCAGATGAAACCCCGGGAGCGCATAAGAAGTCGAAGGTAAGCAGGGCTTTAACCACGACTCAGATACTAATATTGCATGAACATATTTATTATCAAAAGAAGTTAAGAGATCTGGATAATGTGCAGGAATACTCTGGGCATTAATATGAATAATATTGAAATTCTTTAGAACATCTAAGAAATTGGAATGCAAAGTTTCGTTCAGTGAGGGAATACTTAAAAAGCTGTCATGACTGCTAGATCCATCAGAGGAAGAAGAAAAGGATAAAAAGGAGTCACTAAAACTGCTACAATTTCCTGCCATTAAAAATATATATATCTATAGTAATAGTAATAATAAAAATATATATATATAAATAAATAGATAACAATAAAATATATGATGTAAAAAAATAATATAGATATGAAATAATCCTAATAATAAATATAAGTAATATTAAAAAAGTTAGCTACACAGCTAAACACCTGCCAGTTGCAAAGAAGGAATATTTTACACACAGTTATTATAGACAAAGATTAAATGTTATAAAACAAAAAAAAAAAAAAAAAGAACAAATTATATGATAACACAGTAAAAGAAATAGAAAAAATATATATATTATAATTAACAAAAACAAATTGATAGTGTTATCTATATGAACGCCAGAAAGACTCGAATCTATTTCTGTCAAATACGTCAAACGTCAATGCAACGACTAATGCCAGTGTCATGACATCGGCAATTTGAATTTGCGAGAACAAGAAAATGAGAAAGAAATAAACATGTTATATAAATACTACATTGTAAAAACACATAAAAGTACCAATTAACAAGCGAAAAGTATAAATAAATAAATAAATAAATAAATTAAGCAGTAGACAGCGATAAAATTCATAAAAGATATTACAATTTACAAAAAGGAGAAGTTATAAGTGTAAAATATTATAATGAATACAGTAGATTATTGCTATTTTTTAACGATACGTTTAACACGTTGAACTACCACCTTATTGTCAACACTTTTAGGAGCCACCACGGTACTGGGCTTCGGTGATTTTGCCGGCGCCTCGGGAATGCACTGTATATCACTCATGCACTCAGCTCGATAGCGCGATCCATTGGGTGCAATGATATTTATCAAGCCATCACGCGTCCAGCATTTCCCTATACCAAAACGTCGCCTAGCTTCTAAGAACAATTCGTGACGACGTTTTGTCAGAAACTCGGATTCTGTGATACCTGATCCCTTAAGCCTGGTTTTTGCAAACCACACACTGTCACGCACTTGAACATTAGTAAATTTCACCACTATAGGCCTAGGTTTATCACCAGAAGAACGTCCCAAGCGATATGAAGAACTAATGTTAGCACTGGCAAAATTTGGCAGATCCAGATGTTCAGCTACTACACTGGTTACCACTGTAGTGGTGTCTTCATTCTTCTTCTCTGCCACACCATGGAATAGAAGCATTTTGCGCCTTCTACTCATTTCCATTCTGTCCACTTCTCTAGACAATATTTCAACTTGCTTTTGCAAGGAAGTCAGCGCTGTGTGGATGAAGTTTTTAAAGGAAGTGAACTCCGCTGCAATAGAAGACACTGTGGCTGGTGAAGATGTTTTATTAAGATCCATTTGAAATTCGTTCATTCTGGTATTGAACATATCAGCCATAGCAGTGAGGGACTCCTTGATAGCATCCATAGTTGTTAGTTGTTAATGTACTTAAACTTTGTGAAAGATGAGAAATTAAAGGATTATACTTTCTGGCAGGTATTTAGTGTTACATATGCATAGATTACAATTAAAATTGCGATAAAAACTGGTTATATGTATTATTTAATTAAAGAGCTCCAAAAACCTTGTACACTTATTTACTACCCTCCAGTGAAATCAATAATTAATATGCTTATTATATTTATTTAAATCCTGCATTAGAATTTAGAAGTAAGAATAAATTAAGCGAACATATTGCTTATAATTAAGAACACATTATATGAAGGGTAGGGTAGGGTACAGATAAAGGGTAGAGAAAGTCACCATTTTTGTTTTTTTTTTTTTTTGAACTGGTAACGGAGCTACTACTTCGATTCCCAAACACTAGTTTTTGTAAATACTCAACGGGTATCGCTAAAAATACGTTTTTATCTATACCCAAAATAAAAAGAACTGGGATTATCCATGACATACCGACATAGAAGGAGGATTGTCCAAAAATCTACATACATAGTAAAAAGTTACTGCATACTTTGATCTCAATAAAAATATTATGACTTCTGAGCTTTAAATTGCTTTTTTCTCATAAACCGTTCATTAGAACATTCTCTGTACTTTGCCTATACACTTCAGATTCCCATTTTATTATTATTTGACGGAAAAAGAGAAATTTAAATCAATTCACAGAATATATTCGCAGTAATTGTGAGCAATACTAAACAATATAAAGAATATGGAAATAATAAAAAACAATCCTTCCATTGATTCGCTATTGAAAGATAATGAAAAAGGGTCTCTCATTAAAATCCAACAATACAACCACTCGTAGTTTCGGTTAAGCCAATACACCTTCACATGGAAACGATTACTTGTACAAACAACAACCGTATACACAACTGATTACTCGCAACTAGTCTACATTCAAGTATGATTTAAAATATGCACCATTTTCAATATTAAATTATTTTTGAAATAAATATTATTCCTATTAAATAAACGTTGGTTCGCCATTTTTTGTTTTTGAATGCGTTCAAACACTTTTCAGCCATTTGTAATGAAATTCTAAATTGCTACCTTTCATAAAAAATTGTTAAAAACATTTTACATCAAAATTACCCTAATTTATTTTTTTTTTCGTCAAATCAAAATCTTTTGCTAAGCAATTTTCCACTCATAAAATCTGTACATTGAAAATTAATTATAATAAAATATTAACGTTTGTAAATAAAAGTAATTTTGTATATTCCTCACAAATTTCAAATTTAAAGATTAAAAACCATGCTACCCACTTAAATTAAAAAAAAAACATTTGACGTAATAAAAAGTATTTTATTTAAATATGTGGGAATTAGAGTAACACATAGGCTAATGACAACACGTTTGTAGTGACTCAGTTTGTAGTGACCCTACTTGTTGTGCCACCGGTCGCAGGTAAGTGTCCCTCTGGGGGCATTCACTTGTACTCCAGTCATGGGGGTTTATATTTATAATATATATGTATTTAAAGTTATATATGTGTAGTGTGTCAACTGTCTGGTATCCATAACACAAGCTTCGTAGCTTACCATGGAACTAGATGGTGTTGTGTGTTAATGTCATCTATCTAATAATGTGTACTAAATATCATCAAATCTGTCCAATCTGTAGATATTTAATATCTAGGCACCAAACCAAGCGAAGCAATGGTAAGTTAGTCAGATCACTGTACAATGTACATGGTAAGTTTGTTTGGTTGTGTGTATGTATGTTTGTCATTTCATGCTGAAACGGCTGGATAGATTTTGATGATATTTAGTACACATAGCTAGACTATGGCCTGGAATAACACATAGCAAAGCTATGAAATATGTACATACTATAAAACACCTAAGCAGCTGTTTGAGGAGCAAAGATAACTTGAAAACAAACGATAAGCGTATAGTAGAGTGGATGTATCTCAGAAATGAAAATTTTATTCTATAATTATTATATTTTTGTGTGTGTATATATTATTCATATTATAATATATGTACATTGGATTATGTTCTGAAATGTTAATTTACAAAAATCACGAGCGCAGTAATTAATAGTCGGCTTGGGACAAGGAGTTTAACATCAGGTGAGCGGCACTTGTTTGACATATTTTGTAACACCTTGCATATTTTATGAATATCACGTATGCAAGTATTTTTAATTATGCAATTATAATTTTACTCACAATGAATATAATTATAAATTAAATATTTAAACGCAATTTTGGCATCAATTCCTTTGTTTCAATTACTTTATATGACTGATGTGGTTTTCAGGCCATAACGGCTGAAAAGATTTGACTAAAATTATCTGTATTAGCCTAAACTAAACACTTGGATTAACTGGGTAGGGTTCTAGGGTAACTATGTCCAATCTTAGAATGCAGTCTATATCCTTACCAAATTTTATCGAAATCTGTTCAGCGTTTTAAGTGCTGCGTTTAAAGGTAACAGACAAAGATAGTTTAACATTTATATTATTAGTATGGATTTAGAATGATAGTATTGCGTAATTCTTTGAAAAATTATATTGCGTAATTTTTCATGTGACTAGGCTGACTTTTAAGCAGTTTAGTTAGTTTAGTTTAGGCAGACTTTTAAGTCAGTTAGTAATAAATGCTTATACTAATTGTTTACTTATTCACAGACTTGTTATAGTAAGAAAATATCAAATTTAACTTTACATAGAGAAATATATGAATTCAGACAGAGATAATCTACTTTGGTAAGCTCTTGCCGAGCTTTGATTCAAAATAACCAAAACGAAAGCCTCACTATTCTCAAAGTTCAGAACTACATTCAAATTTAATACGACGATAACAATGGCTAAAAATAAATATTAAACATTTAAACAATACAAAATTTTCAGAAACATTTTGCCAAAAACTAATTATCTTTTACTTGTTACATACATTAACACTACAAAACAACAATAGTCCGAAAATTCGGATTAAGAGAGACTTCTAAAGTTTTACACCCAGCCGACACCCACGCACATCGCTCGCGCGTGACTTGACTGCTGTTACAGTAACTCTGTGATCAGACCAGCCAAACCAATGATTTGCTCCACTGATGAGATTTAGAGTTCCCCAATGTATACATATTATATTGTTAGACCCAAAATTCTATAATAATATTTTTAGATTATCATATTACTATTATAAACATAAAGGTTTATTGTGTGTTTGTTTGTCCTTCACAAGTGGAAGGATTTGAGTAAAATTTAGTGCCAGAATCAACACATAGGCTACTGTTAATCACCTAGAGACGTATCAAACGAGGATAATTCGCTTGTACCCTAATAAATCAACACTTAACCCTCATAAAGTAGCAGCTATTACAACTTCTACAGCAGTTTTCATGGGTTTGATTCCGGTGAGAGTCATATAATTATAGCAAATTAGATAACAAGCGCTATCTACAGTATACCTAGTAGGCACACTGTCACAAATTTCCTGTAACAGATTGTCTCATTGGAGATATCCAGTATAATATCTATAAAAAAGATACATATTTTTATTATAAAACATTTATAATATACTCTACAAACCCCTTAGTATACCCACGGGCATATGCTTATCGCACTTTCAGAAACCTAGCAATACAGCTATACGGCGTTGTTAGACTGTTCGCCATAATAAAACCATAAAGAAGTTAGTAGGGTTAGAAACATAAAAAGAGTAATTTTCTAGAAAAAATATTACCAAAAACATTCTTTTCGTTTTTTTTTATTTTATGGTGTATAATATAATGTATACGGTTTTTTGTTTGTATAAAAACTTATTACATAATTAACCTATTTCAAAAAAGGTAGTGTAATTTTGCGTATATTTTACGTAATGTCTATTGCTTATTTCAAACCGATTTAAATGTGTCTTTATTTAAACATAATAATAATACCTCGTTTGTGATCTCTTCAACAACAAAAAAACAATTTGAATCTATAAAAAAAATTAACCACTAAGAATATATTATACTAACATGTAATGTACATATTATATACCGTGTAGAGATTATAAGTGCATTGGGAAAAGATATCTAGGCAACTTTAAAATTTCATATATTTCCAATTCAAATTCCATATTCCAATCCACATATCTGTAAAACCGCGAAGAAAACTGTCTCTAAAAGCTCTGGTCTGATACTGTAGCTCAATTCAATATTCATGTCACTTCCACCTTTAATCCATACAAAAATACAATGGCTTTGTACCGACACTCACAATTCTAAATTATATACAGCAATATAGGACGAATCCGTGCGTAAACGCCGAAATAAAAGGTACACAGCAACACATTTTGAATTAAGGAGCTAAAATATGGTATTTTCTATCTATATTTATAAAAAACTAGCATTTCCCGCGGCTCCGCCCGCGTTCAGATGACCAAAAAACAAATTCTTAGTCTTTACATATAAGTATACTCTTACATTACAGTTTTTGTATTTTTTCTCAGAAATGAGACGTTTTCCCGCGGTAAAAAGTATCCTATATGTTGACCCGGATAAACAGCTATGACCATACCAAATCTCATCAAAATCCCTCCAGTGCTTTTTCTGTGATGCGCTAACAGACAAACAGACAGACAAAAATTCTAAAAACTATATATTCGGACTCTGTATCGATAATTATGTCTATTTCAATTAGATTTTCCAAAAAATATTTAATGTACAGATTCGACTTAGTTACAATTTTATTATATGTATAGATTATTGTCATTTCTGTTGGTAATCTTAATAAATAAATAGGTTTTTTGCTAAATCGATGAAACAATGTAAAATGTACTTTAATTACGTCATCTCAAAACAGTAAATGGCAAATAAAAGCTCTAGGCTGATATTGTAGCTCATATTTGAATTAGTATAGAGATACTTTACGAGTATAAGCCAGAAAGTGACATGGGCTATATTTCATCGCGGTACATCTGGTGCTTTCAGTGAGGTTGTCATATTCTAGAATAGTAAATAATGCGTTAGACCTTCAGCGAAGTAAACTCGATCATTTCTCAACACAAACAAACTATGAGAAAGAACAAAATAAGTGACCAAATATGGGCATAATTTATATATAAATAGACAAAAAACAGTTCAGTACGTTTTTCTCCTCTGTTTATCAACTGATTTTCAATTTTTGAAGTTATACTTCTTTTGGCATGTTTGGAAAAAAATATGAGAGTAAAATCTTTACGATGCGCGCGCACACCGACAGCCAAAAAGCGACATGATGAAGTTCGCTGCATTCCTTTTACGAACAGAGAGTTGTGACATACGGGATGAAATCTTTAGCTATTTTTGTTCTGTTACGCCAAAGAAGTATAACTTCTTACGTGCGTACATAAGTACACACACACTTTTTTTATTAGCTAATGTAAAGCTTAGTGTTAACAATAAATAATATGGAAACAGTAAGTTTTTTTTATATAGATAGCTAAATTCTATTCATATATATTGTCCTAAAATTTCGAATTATGATTATAGTCGACGTTACGTGTGCGTGTATACACTACCTTAGGCAATACGTTGCAGTCATCAGAGTATTAGCATGTTAACTACATCAAATACTACGACTAATCATTGGTCATCAAATAGGCAATTTAAATTTTGTTGCCGCTTTTTAGAGAATAGTGACAGCTACAGTAACTAATGTTGGTGTCATTTATATAGCTTTCATTTATGTCGCGATATTATATCGATAGTTACTTTTACTGTATTTTACATCTGATTATTATTATTATTCATCCCCATTTTCACACCTTTAAGGGATGATTTCCGGGATAAAAAGTATTCTATGTCCTTCCCAGGGTCTCAAACTATCTTCTTACCAAATTTCATCTAAATCGGTTTAGTAGATACAGAGAGTACCCCCTACAACGTTACCTCTGTAATATTAGTATAGATGACAAAATTTGTATATATTATGTGTATGTGAGTTTGTTACGTTTAGAAACTGAAAGGGCTGGAATCATTTGCATGAAATTTAGTATACAGATATACTATAACCTGGAGTAATATAGGCTGTTATTCTCCTAGTTAAAAAAATATATTGTAAAAGTAAAAAACACAACTGCATAAAAGCTAACTAAAAATCTTATTCACAGCCTTTTAGATTTGCCAACAAAACGAATCTAACGACGTTTCAATCATCAAAATCGGCCCACGCGTTTGTTAAATATTATATATTATATACCCTCTGATAAACACATACCCTCCTTTGCGTCGCGTAGTCGGTTAAAAATAGATATTATAGATTGACCACCACAGAAGAAATATACAAAAGAAAAAATAAAGAAATAAAATAATATAATTTTATTACCCGATTTTATAAAAGAATACTGAAACGGTGAGCATAATAAGTACGAGGCGCTAGTCACGTATAAATTGAAGCCCATGAGAAATAATTCCCCGCTCTAAGCCTTGAGGTTTCCGAATCTGCATCATTTATTTTTCCATTACACACAAATTACTTTTTCAGGCCAGAGCTTAAACTGATTGTTCTATCTTCGGAACAACTCTGATTGCTCACTTCATTCGTTTAATATGGTTATATTTGAATTGTAACATTTTAATCTTGTTGATAGTACTTTTAAAAAAATCTATGTAATATTTACTGCCTTAAAACGTAATCGAACTTATAGGAAACGAAATCGTTACTTTAAACTTTTGCTAATGAGCAATAAAATCAATGGGGTTTTGCTAATGGGCAGTTAAAAATACGGTAAAAAATGGGATAGACGTAAAATTAAAGGAATTTGCAATAGGTACTTTAATTGGCATTTCTGGTGCAAAAACATATAAATAAAACAGAATTTGTTAATATTTTATACTAGCAAAACCCTTCGCTCGCGCTAAAACTTAAATATAACTTGATATAACTAATACCAAGTTTTAAGTAATTCTGATCATAAATATTTATTGAGACGTATTACAACGTCTTTTCCCGTGGGAAAGAGATAATTTCCCACGGTAAGAAGTAGCCTATGTCACTCTCCAGCCCGCCAACTATATCTACACAAAAAAATACGCCAAACCGCCAAGCCGTTTCGACGTGAAAGAAAGACAAACAAACAAACAAAAAAACAAACAAACAAACAAACAAACAAACAAACAAACAAACAAACAAACAAACAAACAAACAAACAAACAAACAAACAAACAAACAAACAAACAAACAAACAAACAAACA
Source organism: Brenthis hecate (assembly GCA_951806755.1). NCBI lineage: Eukaryota > Metazoa > Arthropoda > Insecta > Lepidoptera > Nymphalidae > Brenthis > Brenthis hecate. The sequence continues at coordinate 4,693,565 of OX638281.1, read as the reverse complement.
AACAAACAAACAAACAAACAAACAAACACACTTTCACATTTATAATATTAGTATGGATATTATTGTAAAGTTACAGTAGTTTTTGTGTACTAAGCTGTATAAGTTACTATAGTTTTTTGACTATCGCACGGGAAATCTTTAATTTTCCCCGATGAAAAGTAGCCGATTTGTTATTGTCATGTATGAACTATATTATTGTAAAGTTTCATTAAAATCCAATCGGTAGTTTTTGTGTACTAAGCTGTAACAGTTATTATAGTTTTTTAACTATCCCACGGGAACTCTTTAATTTTCCGGAGTGAAAAGTATCTAAGATGTTGCCCGAGAATATAAGGTACCACCATGAAAAATTTCATCTAAATCGGTCTAATAGATTCGGAGATTAGCCATTACAAACGGGATAAACAGACAAAGAAACAAAAAAATTGAAAAAAATCTGGATTGTTCTACTTGTCTTCTTACATCCCCCTGACTTGGTTTTTGGCATTTTTTTCTATGTACAGACATTCGACCTCTACTGTTTTATTATATGTATAGATCATTTTTTTAAATAATATCTTGTCTGTAAAGAAAATATTTTGAATAGTTATGGACAATAAATGAAATAAAATCGAAATATGTTTTAAATAAAAAAAAATGTTCTGGAATATTAAAATTAAAAAAAATGAAATTTTAATATATTTTACCTAAAATTTAACTAATTTCTCTTGGCTTATGGAAGCAAGTGTAATATACTTCTGAAATGTACTCGTAGTCCCTTTACGACAAAGTAAAATGACTCATTACGCGGCTGGATAGACATAGTTGCTGAACTCGTTCTGCGGCTGCCTAACCTAGCTATAATTATTTTAGTTTACTATGACATCTAATGAAAATGTTTTAAAACACATACTAACAGCTGTGTTTACGCCTTTTTGTACTATAATTATAGAAAGAAATCATAATGATTTTAATAATTTGCATTCTATACAGATAAATATATAATAAAATTGAAGTGACCGTTTGTAATGTCAAAATAACAGCTTTATACTAAATACATATGAAAGTAAATAAGATCAAACTCTTATAAGAAAAAAATAATTTCCATTTTTTGTCTATCTGTCTGTCTGTTTCTTCTGGCGAATCCCCAAAACGGCTGGATCGATTTTGACGGAACTTTCACTGGAATATAGCTGATGTTATAAGGTACTCCTTATAACATAAAGTAAGTTACTACTTAGGGACAAACTCGAACGAAGATAGGGTAAGTCGCTAGTTATAAAATAACATGCAAGATGATAACCGTTGAGCTCATTAACTTTTTTATTATTAAAAACCTTAAAATATGTCTTTCTTACAATGACGTTTCCACTTTTTGAATTATGTGAATAGTTATAAAACTAATTTAGTTTTAATTAGGAATTATAAACATAATTCCTAATAATAGGAACAATAACTCTCGGAAATCGAAATCGAGCCTTCACTGTCGAACACTGATGAAACGTGTACAGTCTAACGTGTACTAGTACATTTTTATACTACAGACTTATTTCTCACTTTGGGCATTGAGATTTACTATTGCTTCTCACTTTTCATTTATCGGAAAACTTCTGTTACTGCTTTGGCCGAAGAACATTTGGCGCACGTATTTATTCCCCACAGACCAAATATAGTAAGTAGTAAGAGAACTTTCTAGACTTTTCAACTACCAGCAAACTCATCCTCCTCATCTTTGGGTATATGACATATTATACACAAAACACTAGACACTATATAAACTTTGACGACACATTGGCTCAGTTTGTAGTGACCCGAGTTACTGTGCCAGTGGTCGCGGGTTCGAATCCCGCTGGGAGCATTCATTTATGTCATGAACATGAATGTTTGTACTTCAGTCATACATGGGTGTTTATATGTAAAATATGTATGTATTTAAAGTTATATTATATAACTTATATACCTATGTGTAGTGTATTAACTATGTGGTATCCATAACACAGGCCTCGTAACTTACTATGGAACTAGATGGTGCTGTGTTAATGTCCCAACAAATATTAAATGAATTAATTCATAAATTTGTGAAGTCTGATCTCACACGGCAATACACCGCTTTTTAAAGTGTTTGATAAATGTATTAAAAGCGAAACATTCACACGCTACATTTTCATTCGTTTAAAAAACGTTTCGTCGTGATTTTCCTATAGTATTCTCCCCAAGTAGACATTTTAGTTAATTCATATTATTGACAAGTCCAGTTAGTATAATCTATACATATAATAAAATTGTAACTAAGTCGAATCTGTACATTAAATATTTTTTAGAAAATCTAATTAAAATAGACATTATTATCGATACAGAGTCCGAATCTATAGTTTTTAGAATTTTTGTCTGTCTGTCTGTCTGTTACCGCATCACGAGAAAACCACTGGATAGATTTTGATGAAATTTAATATTATGATAGATGGTTATCCGGGTCAACATATAGGGTACTTTTTACCGCGGGAAAATATCTCACTTCTGAGAAAATAACAAAAAAACTGCATTGTAACAGTATACTAATAAGTAAAACCTAAAAATTTGGTTTTTGGTTGTCTGGACGCGGGCGGAGCCACGGGCAATGCTAGTATATTGATAAATTGATGAAGTAAACTACATGTAATTATAAGCCACAAAACTAAGACTTCAATTGAATTGAATAGATACTATATGTTAATAATTTGTTTTGAATAATTTTATTTTTCGATTTATAGAAGGATTTTATAATAAAAAAGTGACATTTTCAATGCAATGAGCTATGTTAAACATATTATAATAACTAGCGGCTCACCCTTGTTTCGCTCGGTTTCACCTCTATAAAAACAAAAGCAAATCTATCCCAAGGGAACTGTACATTTTTCCGGGATAAAGAGTCAAATTTCATCCAGATCTGTTCAACCGTTCTGGTGGGATTGAGTAACAAACATCTACCCAAACATACAAACATCTAAACTTTCACATTTATAATATTAGTAAGATTATTATAAATTTCAATATACTTTTAGGACCCAATACTTCATAAACTTCCGTAGATTATATGAACTTTCCAAACACACCAACTTGTTTGAAAAGCTTCAAACAAATTGTTATTTAATTTGAAATAAGTATTTAATTAAATTCGTGGTCAGCATTACTTCTGTAAAGCAACGAATTTCGCCCTATGATCCGAATAATTAATTTTCTTATATCATTTTCACCCATTCACATTTTGCTTTCCATTCAATCCCCTTTCAATTCGAGCCCTTGGAGTTCTTCTAAGGGTTAAAATACAAACAAGAATTGAAGAGTATTTGGAATTCAAGATATATAAAAATAAAATTTGAATTTAAAATTTAATTTTATCTACAAGGTAGTAAGTAAAATTAAACTTTTAATTTAAGCATGTAAATTATTAGGTATTTATAAAAGTGTGTTCTGAATAAAATATGTTAAAACTAATAGTAAAATAATTTTATATATATATATATATATATATATATATATATATATATATATATATATATATATATATATATATATATATATATATATATATATATATATATATATATATAATATATATATATATTAACTAATTAAATGCAAAGCATTGTAGTAACATTCATAGCTCTATAAGCACAAATGCTTTTGACTTTCCTGGACTAGAAGGAATAACACTTGAAATGTTTTTATGGATTTTAGTAAGAATAACACGACAATATTTTTATATGTTACGTACGTATATATATATATATATATATATATATATATATATATATATACATATATATATATATATATATATATACTGCCTCAGTGGTGTAGTGGCTAGCATGTACGGCTGCACACCTGGAGGTCCTGGGTTCGAGTCCCGGGTCGGGCCAAGTTCAGTTATTGAGTCTTTCTGTAAAGTAAGTCTCAGTAACAGCCCGGAGTTGGCAAGTTGGCGGTGCTTCACCCCCGTGCCTCGGAGAGCACGTAAAGCCGTCGGTCCTGCGCCTTAACTCTCACTGGTCATGTCTCGTGTCGTCCCACCGGAGTATGAAAGTGGTAGGAATAGAGAGTGCACTTGTGTCTGCGCGTACACGTGTGCACTATAATACGAGTATCTCCTGCGCAGTTGGCTAATCTCAATGAGATTGGCCGCCGTAGCCGAAATCGGCTAGGAGAACATCATCATCATATATATATATATATATGAAATTTTATTTTAGCGATCGTAACTCAAAATATCCAGGATTTTAAAAGATATTTTTTTTAAAACTTTTATCCCCTATTTTATCCTCTTAGGGGTTGAATTTTAGAAAACGCTGAAATACGTAACTCATTGTTTTTGCCGTACTATCCCCTATTTCACCCCTCCTGGGGGTTGAATTCTAAAAAATCCTTCCTTAGAGGATGCCTTCGTCATACGAGGAATACGTGTGAGAAATTTCAATTTTCTAGCTTTAAGGGTTTGGCCTGTGTGTTGATACATCAGTCAATCACTTTGCCTTTTATATATATATATATATATATATATATATATATATATATATATATATATATATATATATATATATATATATATATATATATATATATATATATATATATATATATATAAAAGGCAAAGTGATTGACTATTACATTACTTAAATATATATATATATATATATATATATATATATATATTATATATATATATATATATATATATATAGAAGATAAATTACATAGATATACTGAATTATGCCACAAACTGACGAATGCAGTATTTAGTCCTCATAGATCTTTAATAGTATAACTTCACTTCACAAAAGGTTATTTGTTTGAAACCTGTTTTAAAACACTACAGTTATATAGTATAACTAGCGACTCACCTTCGATCCGCTCGGGTTCGTCCCTACTTACCTTTTAACGTTTAGTATAGATTTCTCAGAGATGACATAATTTACGGCAGTAAAAAGTATCATATATATTGACCCAGATAACCTTCTATCATCATACCAAATTTCATCCAAATCCCTGCAGTAGTTTTTACGTGATGCGGTAACAGACAGACAGACAAAAATTCTAAAAACTATAGTTTCGACTTTGTATCGATATTAATGTATATTTCAATAAGATTTTCCAAAAAATATTTAATGTACAGATTCGACTTAGTTACAATTTTCTTATATATATATACAACTTCTATAACTCTTACACTTCGGACGATACTCTCACAGAAACAATCTATAAACTTTGTATTCACTTCGAGGAACAAATTGTAATGCCATACATTTTTATAGCCATACCTACTACGTTTCTATTCTATAAATATTGCAGAATTTAAAGTAGAGCACATGTGTAACTACTCTAATTTTAATACATTTAGACATTATAAAAGCTTTTTTGGAGAAAATAAAAGATATCTTATATATAGAAAATATCAAAAACATATTATATTTAAAATTAATTTAAAAATACAACTATGATTGACAAAAATACATTGAAATTTCGTAGATATTGAGGTCTAGTTCGTGTACCTATATATTTTCGACGACACGTTTGCTGTGGCTCAGTTTGTAGTGACCCTACTTGACGTGCCAGCGGTCGCGGGTTCGAGTCCCGCTGGGGGCATTCATTTGTGTGATGAGCACGAATGTTTGTACTTCAGTCATGGGTGTTTATATTTATAATATGTATGTATTTACAGTTTTATATGTGTATTATATCAACTATCTGGTATCCATAACACAAACCTCGTAGCTTACCATGGAACTACTAGATACTAGATGGCGCTGTTAATGTCCCAACATTTATTTATTATTATTATTTGTTACGTTACTTAGAATAATGATACCAGAAATATAACAAACGAATCGTTCAATTTCTATTTCAAACAAAAGTAATTGTTTTATACCAAAATAAAATATATCGCTTTATACGAGTATACTATAATTATGACGTTATTGCGCAGTGAGGCACATATTTATTTGGAAGAGCGCCAGACGATCGTGGATTCGATTTTAGTCTTGTGTTTGTACTTGGCTTTCCAATAGTTACTGATGTTCATTTAATTAAAGTCCATTTGAAGTACCAAGATAAAAAGTAGCTTTTACCACGTTTTAACTTATGACGTATCTCTATTCAATATATGACTTGATCTGTTACTTTCAAACCAACAAACATAACTTGGTAATTGTAAGTAGGCTTTCTATGTTTGATTTTTATAAAATTTCGAAGCTGATTGTAAAAATCTCAACTTAATAGACTATGTTTAGGATTATAATTAACTAACGTCATTCCCTTGCTTCACTTTACTCAAACTTGATGTTCTCCTAGCCGATTCCGGCCACGGCGGCCAATCTCATTGAGACTAGCCAACTGCGCAGGAGATATTATAGTGCACAAGTGTACGCGCAGACACAAGTGCACTCTCTATTCCTGTCACTCTCATACTCCGGTGGGACGACTGATCGACACGACCAGTGAGAGTTAAGGCGACTCAAACTTACAACTCCTATTTCACCCCCTTCATGTTTTACTTTCACGACAAAAAGTAACCTATCTTTCTCCAACGTCCCATATATCTCAATAACGAAATTTATCAAAAATGATTCAGTGGTTTAGGCTTGAAAATATAACAGACAGACAGAATTACTGACGCATTTATAATATTACTAGCATTGCGCGCGGCTCCAACCGCGTTCAGATGACCAAAAAGCAAATTATTAGGTTTTACATATTAGTATACTCTTACATTGCAGTTTTTGTATTTTTTCTCAGAAATGAGACGTTTTCCCGCGGTAAAAAGTATTCTATATGTCGACCCGGATAACCAGCTATCATCATACCAAATTTCATCAAAATCCCTCCAATGGCTTTTCCGTGATGCGGTTACAGACAGACAGACAGACAAAAATTCTAAAAACTAAAGATTCGGCCTCTGCATCGATAATAATGTCTAATTCAATAAGATTTTCCAAAAAATATTTAATGTACAGATTTGGCTTAGCTACAGTTTTATTATATGTATAGATTATGGATTTACAGTTTAATATAGTATGTTATTGGCACCTGAAAAAAAAATATTAAGTTCATTCTGCTAAAACAATAAAAACTTATAGCATCGTAAATTAAAAATTGAAACGTTCGCGTCCAGTATGCTAAACCAGCTTTTTTAATCTCGCGCGTCACTTGCTTAACAGATAGAAGTAATAAAAGCAACTTAATACGATTAACTTCGTTCTAATAGCTTTTGGTCTACAGAAAAAAGGCAGGATTAGAATATTTTTTATATATTACTACATAAAAAATAATAATAATAAATGTATACGTTGGGACATTACCACACACCACCATCTAGCTCCATGGTAAGCTACGAGGCTTATGTTATGGATACCAGATAATTGATACACTACACATATATAACTTTAAATACATACATATTATAAATATAAACACCCACGACTGGAGTACAAACATTCGTGTTCATCACACAAATGAATGCCCCCAGCGGGACTCGAACCCGCGACCGCTGGCACAGCAAGTAGGGTCACTACAAACTGAGCTAAACGTGTCGTCATAGATATACAAAATAAAGATTACATGATAAAAATGTTGCTATTTACACATTTTTATACCTATTTTATCACTTTTCAGTGGAATAAGTATTTACTACGTTTTTGAATTTATCTCACATCATAGAGACGAAAATTAGAATAACAGCAATTACAATTTACAATACAATTTTACGTTTTTTCTTTAAGTATAGTAGAGTGATAGAACTTTTAATTTGCTTCCAAAAAAAATTGTTTAAAATGATAATTTTCATCGCTATACTTTGTCTTACGTAAAACTATGCATATATATGACTAAGAAAAACATTTATCCAGACCGGGAATCGAACAGACTCTCCAATGTAACAGACATGGCCATTTATGTACACGTCATACTTGTTAATATCCACATTTACTTATAAGTTAGAGTAATTGAAGTCTTTCGCTATCGTGTGTTCTTTGTTTAGAACATTCGTGAGGCAATATGTCACGCAATATGTGGCTAAAGTTTTAACGAGTTAGAATAACGGTCTAGTCTCAGTGGAGTGCGAGTTATACATTTCACCGAGTTGACAACGAATGAAATCACAAAATAGTTTTAAACTAACCGATTTAACGTAAAATAAACAAAAGTAGGTAATTCAGTACAGAAGTAACTAAATTAAAACATATGGAATATTAAAATATTAATATAGTTTTTAAATATATTATTTTATATATAAAAGTATTATCAAATATAAGTAAATTTAAACATGATGTTCCATAATAGGAACGCGTTTTATTATGCCAACTGAGGTTAACACAAAGAGAGAAAACAAAATGGTGGATTCACTGATAAAAGTAACGATGTTGTTTGACATTCGTTGCGTGATACTGTCCCGAAATCAAGTACGATTTCGGCAATATTTTCGATATTTTATTGTTCTATATATTTCAACTGTAAAGTAACATATTTTCTTTGATATAACAACATTAGTTTCGGCAATAATTTGTTTTAACGCTTATAAAGTATCACGTTTACTTACTGGACACTTTAAAATAATTAAATTGTTACATAATCCAAAATTTTGAGTTATCTGTGTTCCTAGAATATATTTTATCTACTAATTCCAAAAATACCATAGGATATATTTGTTTTTACAAAAACGTACTACAAAATTGAATTCAAACGGTCAAATAACATTCAAAACGATAAGATAGCGGGAACATAAAATGTTAGTGCCATCAAAATCATATAACTAGAATATTCGTTTCTATAATAACTTTAAACTATTTTAAAAGATATTAGACATGTTAAATTAACTCTACAAATAAGTACTTACTTTAATATTGACGGAAATCGCAGATCGCTCGCAAGTAAAGGCGGGAACGCTTTAAGTCAGACGCAACAGGCGTAGAACTCACGCGTATCACAATCAATGAACAAGCATTTTTTCACACAGTGATTTTAACACGGAAATACAGTCTCTATATATATTAGATGTCGGAATTTGAGCAAATGCTGGCGCGGCGTTCGCCCGCCGCTGGAACGCGCACGTATCTGCCGCACCCCGCCACTGCCACCCTCTCGCTACCCTCGCACTTAAAACCTTCATTCGTTTAGTCTTCGCGCCCTTTGTGACACTTGAACCCATTGTTCGTGACGCTTCTTTTAACAACTCACTGTAGGTATACAGATTCGTTGTATCACACAGATTTTGCTGTAGCAACAAGTTTTTCTTCATCCCCTAATTTTCCATTCGTATTTGTATTATATAGATATAATTGTAAATTAAAAAACAATGGTAATTGATTATTTTCGCTTCCCAACCCTTCGAAAGATTTGATGTTTTAACTAAAATCAATATGTAGTTGACCCCGAAGGAAATCTTTGAGTTGAACATTTCAGTCCATGTACATTCATCAAACGTTTGCTTCAATTTCGTATCTCTTAATAAATAAGTAAATTAAAACCCGTAAGAAAGTTTGTGAAAACAATATTATAACACAAAACATTGTTACGTAGCGATGCTACGCCGTAGAACCCAAAGAAACTTGATATATATTTCAAAATAATATATCCAATTTTGTACTTTTGGACTCGTATTTTATCGTCTTTGTTTTCTCTTTTACAATTTATTTACTTTACTAACTGTTCATTCTAATTTTGGATGTCGATTTTACCCTAATTTAAATTTTTGTATCTATTTTAATCTTAGAAAGTATATTATAGTATATATAAGTAATCCGGATACGATAATTTGATACTATCGAGTGTACTAAGGATGGGATCTGAAGGTGCATAGTGTAGCTCTACAATGGCTACTAGTAAAATCTTTCAGATTGAAGAAATCAAACGGGCCTATTTGATTTCTTTAGTTCACAGGTTTTAATACTATACTTACTGACATCTTTTCTCTATTTCATTCTTAGAAGAAAACGAACTCATATTTGTTATTACAAAAGTTCTGATACGTCCACTTATTTTCTTTAACACATTAAAAATATAAGACATAAAAATATATTGAAGATGTTTATAGTAATACAAAAAACATTACGAGTATATCGTTGTCGTATGATATTTCTTGTCGCCGCCGGGAATAAATGACGAAGCTGAAATAAAAATAAACTTGACAGAACCAAATTGAAGACACATATTAATAATACTAGCATTGCCCGCGGCTCCGCCCGCGTTCAGATGACCAAAAACCAAATTCTTAGGTTTTACATATTAGTTTACTCTAACATTGCAGTTTTTGCATTTTTTCTCAGAAATGAGATATTTTCCCGCGGTAAAAAGTATTCTATATGTTGACCCGGATAACCAGCTATCATTTTACCGAATTTCATCAAAATCCCTCCAGTAATTTTACCGTGATGTGGTGACAGACAGACAGACAAAAATTCTAAAAACTATAGATTCGGCCTCTGTATCGATAATAATGTTTATTTCAACAATATTTTTCAAAAAATATTTAATGTACAGATACGGCTTAGTTACAATTTTATTATATGTATAGATAAGTTAATTTTCGCTCGCTGCTCTGTTCGCGTGACAAGTTCGTCTATTAAACGTAGCTTAAGTATAAAATCCAATACACATTATTTCCTACTGAATTTAACTCGAATTAAAAAATAGACTCACTCACTTTCTAACGTTTGGTTTTATAATATTTTTATAATGTAAAGTTGTACAATGTACATCAGATATTTGTATTTTTAGCATTGTAATATTTTGATGTCTATGTGGTCTCTGACTGAAGTGTCGAAGCTCCCAAATGAATCAAACCTCTGAAGGATTATTAGGTGTGATTTGGATATTTTAATGCCATATTTAATAAACTTTCATATCTGGATGCCAGAAGCTGGAAGAACAATATCTTTACTAATATTATAAAGACGTAAAGTTTGTGAGCTTGTGAGTTGTGATTTTGTGACGCCGTAGGGGGTAATCTCTGAATCTACTGAACTGATTTAGATGCAATTTGGTAAGAAGATAGTTTGAGACCCTGGGAAGGACATAGAATACTTTTTATTCTGGAAATCATCCCTTAAGGGGTTGGAAATGGGGATGAAAATTTGTATGGGGAATCAACCTAGGGACGAACCCGAGCTAAGCGAGTGTGAGTCGCTAGTATATATCTGTAGGTTTTCTTGTTAAATTGGAATGAAAGTTTTAGTGTATTAATATATCAAATAAATTAAAATTAACAAGTTAAATTACTTTTACACCTTATTTGAAACGGTGGAATTAGCTTAAAAGCACATAGAGCAGGTGTTATTCTGTAATTGTGAAGATAACACTTGTGCATGGCCCACATAAATTAGAGATTTTAATATATCTTGAAATAAAATTATATGTAAGCAAAAAATATTGATAAATATACAGTTAATATTATAATATTTACTATGTTCTTAATGTAAAAAATTATAATAAAGACATTATGATTTTTGATTCACGACGACGTTTGATTTGCATTTTTTACGGCAAACATCATCACGGGAAAGTCGCTCCCATAAAAAATGTCGACGATCATAAATCAAAATCAAACCGCTAAAAAATAATTTTAAAATTTCATAATATATACAAGTACATAAATCTAAGAAATTATTAAATGAAATTATGGTTTATGTTAGAGCAGTAAAAGCGTGCACAATGCACGTACCATATAGGGCTTTATTTAAATATTTTACCGCAACGCCTACTATATTACAAGTGGACTTTCTGGACCTTGTTTGCGTATGAAGAAAGGAAAATTAGATTTTTAAAAATACAACACAATTAGAACACTTACATATGTAATGATGCAGATTCTATGGCCTAATAATAAGAAATATAGGCCTTAGGTATCTAAATCTATACTAATATTATAAAGAGGTAAAGTTTGTGAGTATGTGAGATTGTGAGCTTGTGACGTTATAGGGGGTAATCTCTGGATCTACTGAACCGATTTAGATGATTAAACCGCTCTAGAAATCGTCCGTGAGTTCTAAGATATTCTATCTACTTTAACAAACAAATTTTACAGGAGGAATATAAAAACAATTTTCAATTAAAAAAAATCGTCAAAATTTTTGATAACAAATAAGTAGCTGGTTGGTATTTACATTTTTTTATGATATCATTATTAAATGCACATAGTATTAGGTTACTTTTGCGAAATGATGGCATTAAAATAAATTTTTGCGAAATGTTGTGAGAAGTTAACGGACTAAATGTCATTTACTCAAATTTAAATTTAACTAACTGCAATCTTCTAAGAACCATTATGGCACAGTTAGTTAAATCTATACGATGCTTAAAGTAAATCTTTATTAATTATGACGACACGTTTGGCTCAGTTTGTAGTGACCCTACTTGCTGTGCCAGCGGTCGCGGGTTCGAGTCCCGCTGGGGGCATTCATTTGTGTGACGAGCACGAATGTTTGTACTCCAGTCATGGGTATATTTATAACTAGCATTGCCCGCGGCTCCGCCCGCGTTCAGATGACCAAAAAGCAAATTCTTAGGCTTTACATATTAGTATACTCTTACAATGAAGTTTTTGTATTTTTTCTCAGAAATGAGATATTTCCCCGCGGTAAAAAGTATCTTATATGTTGACCCGGATAACCAGCTATTATCATACCAAATTTCATCAAAATCTGTCTAGTGGTTTTCTCGTGATGCGGTAACAGACAGACAGACAGAAAGACAGACAGACAGCCAAACAGACAAAAATTCTAAAAACTATAGATTCGGACTCTGTATCGATAATAATGTCTATTTCAATAAGATTTCCCAAAAAATATTTAATGTACAGATTCGACTTAGTTAAAATTTTATTATATGTATAGATATGTATGTATTTAAAAGTTATATATGTGTAGTGTATCAACTATCTGGTATCCATAACACAAGCCTCGTAACTTACCATGGAAGTAGATGGTGCTGTGTTTATGTCCTAACATATTTATTTATTTATTAATCACGATCAATTACGTTAGCTGTCTAATAAGCGTCTAGGTATTACGTATTATTTATTACACTTTAAAACTGGCGTGCTTTAAGCAGAAAAGAATATGGCAAAGATGTAAGTATCTAGATCTAGACCTCTTTCAGCCAACTTTCTGTAGCTAAGTAATAAAAAATGTGTTATAAATCACAGTTATTATTATTCAGAATCCTTTTTTTTTTACTTTAAAATAAAATCGACAAGAAACACTTTACACAAGTATATACTTAATAGTGACTTTGTGATCGTTAAGGCCTTTATATAGTACAATGAGAACCTTCGACATTATATTTTTATTCAGTTAGACCTATCAATTGTCGTAAAAGAGCAAAGGCGTACGTTCCGACCCTTGGGGAGGAATATAGTGAAATTTCTTAAGAAACGCAATAAGCCTGAAAAATCTTTGACGGTAATATATTTTAAATAGATTAATAAACTAAAACACCAGTCTGGAGCAATGCCTACATACTTCTAACAACAACTATTTATTGTTTGGCCAGATACATTAAAATCCTGTGTAATTTAACAACCACCAACCACCATAAAAAGCGCTGGCTAAATGTGGCTTGACGAACTGCATATTATGTATTTCAATAAAACCTCATAATTATCACTTATTATAAACGTTATTACAGATATTCAAGTTATTGCATATTCTTTTTGCGTTATTAGAAAATGTTAGTTATATTGTATTGAACACAAGATTTGTACCTAAAAAGTTCAGAAGCGTAAAACCCAAGGGATCCAAACGAGCACGTTACGTGATTGAGGTATACATTGTTGTTTTTGCAATGACTCATCAATAACAATAAAAAACCGACATACATTCGCTCATTTATAAACTTTCGCAATTATTATGCTGGGTACCGCTAGTTAAGTTGACCCAGTGGGAAGACGGTTTTTTATGTACCGAATGCAAAAAAGTATGATCGGTAAATAAAAAAGAACTGAATCTCACTCAACAATACTGCCTACCGATCTCTACTATAGCTAAATTGGTATATAGCGAACCTTTAAATAATAAGCAAAAAATCATCAAAATCGATCAAGCCGTTTAGACGAAAAATTAGAATCTTGTATATAAAGATGTTATATATTTTTTCATTGATAATATATTTAAATGTAACTTAGTTTCAAAATACGTAGTTACATCGTTTAACGGCTCAGTATAATGTTCAATGGTAGGTGAAAAGACAGGAAGAGTGTGAACTTTTTATTCGTAACGTCAAATGATTGATGTGAAGTGTTCAGTGTTCACGTCACACAATATGTAAGCGGTAGTCCAGTTTGGCCCACATACGACGTATATCTCTATTGTTGGCTCACACGCCATTTATTACACTTAAGTACGCTAAAAGACCTAAGCTAACAAAATATTAGACAGCAAATATTATACTTATTATCCAAGCTATAAGTCCATATACTCGTATGTAGTACATACATTTAAATAAATACCGAGAGCAAAAACATAGTCCACCACGCTCGCCAAGTGCGGGTTAATGGACTTCATATGTCTTTCGAAAACTTGTTAGATTCTCTCAGACATGCAGGTTTCCTCACGATGTTTTCCTTCACCGTAAGACAAGTGGTAATAATGTTAGAAATGATTCGCGCATGAAAATATAAGAGGTGCACGACCCGAGATTTGAGTCCGCTTCACTCATTTTTTGCTACGAACTAAAATCGAACCCAGCCTAAATAAAAATGTAAATCACTCGTATGCTTGGCTGTTCTGTGTATATATAATTAAAATACCTGTGTTTTGTAATTTACATATATAATTAAAATGTATTGTGCTCAATATTGTGTAATTATACTATTTTTAAATAATTGGGCAAGGCGGCCCGTAGTGATGTAAGAGTACCTACTAATTTTTAGAACGTTGCCTGTCAGTCTGCTAATTGCTTGTCATTAGAAAACGACTGAAGTGATTTTAATGCTTTTTTGCACGATATATTTAGATAGCAACATTCCAATGTCTATATCTATACATATAATAAAATTGTAACTCAGTCGAATATGTACGTTAAATATTTTTTGGAAAATCTATATCTAAAATAATGAAATAGTCATTGCTATCAATACAGAGGCCGAATCTATAGTTTTTAGAATTTTTGTCTGTCTGTCTATCTGTTTCTCTGTGACTGCATCACGAGAAAACCACTGGATAGATTTTGATGAAACTTGTTATGATGATAGCTGGTTATCCGGGTCAACATATAGGATACTTTTTACTGGGGGAAAATGTCTCATGTCTGAGAAATATATACTAAACGCTAAAACTAGACTTGCAACGAATATTCGGATAATATTCTGTATTCGGCCTATTCGGCTAGTTTTATGCTATTCACCTGAATACCGAATATCTAGATACTATTCGGCCGACTGCTGAATACTTCAGAATTAAGCCTGTATTAATATTTTTTAATGTAATTTTTTTGATTAAGGAAATAATTATTAAAGAATGCAAAAACAGGTGGGAAATTAAAATAGTTGAAACGCAACGCCATTGGTCAGAACGAATATTATGCCGTCAAAGTATAATTATAACAGAGCGATTAGGGGTTTTGCCGCTTTCACAACTTACAAATTGAGTCATCATTTTTGTGTATATCGTACTGTGACGTCACGCGAAATAGCGAACGTTTAAAGTATCCATAATAGTATGACATTTAAAGAAAAATACTAAATTTTAGTGTTTTTGGATCTAGACATATTGTTTTTTTATAATTCTATAACCATGTAAGCTGTTATATAAAAAAAAAACATGCATATTTCCTATTCGTAAAAAGAAAATATTGATTTTTTTTATAATAACATTTTTCTTAAAATCTTAAAGTAGTCAAAGTTGTATAATCACCGTCTTTATTACAAAAAATAACAAAAAAAAATCAAATATATATCTATGCACTTGCATTATCATATCTTTTAATAATGGAAGATTATGATGCAGTAACACTTTTTTTTTTGCATTTTCATAGTTTACTCCTAGACAATCCCAGATACAGCAAAATGACGCTCTGAATAAATACTACTTCCTGGCGCCAAACAAAAAACAACCACGTAAATACAAGTTTTCCCGCCACGCGCTGGCCGAATACTTTTGTCTAATATTCCGCTATTCGGCCAGAAAGCCCACCGAATATTCGGTATTCGGCGTATGGCCGAATATACTAGTCGTTGCAAATCTAGTTAAAACGTAACTAGGGACGAACCCGAGCGGAGCAAGGTTGAGTTGCTAGTATACAATATAAATAATTATCACTGACTTATTGGTTAAGAACGAAATCTCAAATATAACGTAGAATTATATATGAAAATGAAAATTTTGAAAATGTACCTACGTTTTAAGAGGTAAAAAGGACGTTTAACTTTGAATAAAACTTTTGCTCGCTCAAGTTACTTTTTGAAATCAGAAAAATTTTCAATAACAATGTCTTATATTTGAAGCTAAGATGAAAAGTTCTAACAAAAGGTGTGGCCATTTAAAAACCTTTTTCGCGTCGGAGCGTAAAAGAATATAAAGCCTTTAGTTACTAATAATATTCTACTATATATTCATTTATATAAAAACTCATTTGAATTTTTTCTTAAATCTGCGTTTTTTAAATGAAATTATCACTAGTTTTGACTTATTAGTTAATTTTAATTAAAGGTAAAGCATGAAAAATCAAAGACAAATAAGACATATACTCTACGTAACTATTAAAAGTGCGCACTCCCACGCGATCTTGACATTATATAAGGGGGATTACGAACAATGTACACTACATACACCATCGTTTCATTTACTTAAGGTCAACAAAGTTTACTATTAATTATAATAAATGAAATGCTCCCACGTAGAATGTAAAATTCAATAGAAGCTCATCGAAGTACTACAAATGCTAAAAATAAAAGTATAAATAAGGTCACCTACAAACCAGAAGAGATATTGAACGTATTCATTAAATCTGTAGAATATAAAGTTTATTTATATTATTATATTTTTGTCTTTAAATAAAAATGGTATAAAATTTGAATATGGTTGTATACAGCACTTTTTAACGTCCCGCTGCTAAGCACGTGCCTCTCTTCTCTAGGTGTCTTACGGTGAAGGAAAACATCGTGAGGAAACCTGCATGTCTGAGAGAACCTAGCAAGTTTTCGTAAGACATGTGAAGTCCGCCAACCCGCACTTGGCCAGCGTGGTGGACTATGGCCTGATAAATCTCATATTGAAGGGAGGCCCATGCCCAGCAGTGGGACGTTAAAAGGGGCTGAATACTGTACATGGATAACTCACATAAGTGAAGCCAAATAACAGTTGAATATCTCTTTTTACTGTACTTAACCATCAATAACTGAATCAATTTTATCAAAACTTTCACAAACAGTTAGATGATTTAGGTGAAAAGGATGTAACTATTTTAAAAATATATACTTTAAAAATGGCTCTCCAGGAAATAAAAACTTTTTAACAAAAAAATAAAAACCGACTTCAAACAAAAGCACTAAAAAGTAAAAAATAACTAATTGGTAGTTTTCATTTACTATACATACCTAATCAAATATATTCGAAGTCGGTGTGCTTTGCTTTGTATGGGCTGGGACCGATTTCGAAAATATTTGATTAGGTATGTATTTAATAGGTAGGCTTTAATTACTTAGCCAAAGCACACCGACTTCGAAAATATTTGATTAGGTATGTATAGTAAATGAAAACTACCAATTAGTTATTTTTTACTTTTTAGTGCTTTTGTTTGAAGTCGGTTTTTATTTTTTTGTTAAAAAGTTTTTATTTTTCCCTTTTTAGTGTAGACAGTAGTAGCAAAATACGAATTCTAACGTGTTAGGCTTGTCAAATCAAACAAAATAAGCCCAAACTCAAAGTATCTACTATTAGCCGTTGAAGAGTTCCACCTATCCACCTTCTGGCCTTACCATCAGATCAAGTCAACAATGCCGAACCACTATACTATCAACGGAAATAGAAACACTTGCAAAGTTTCAAGTCAATATGACAATTAGAAGTACGTTAAATTCATTATTAGCTATTTTTCCACCCTTAGGGGTGGTATTTTTTTTTGAAATTTAAATGGGACCAATCTGGAAGTATACCCTTTCAAACAAAACAAAAATTGTCCGAATCGGTTAATAAATGACGAAGTTCTGAGGTAACAAACATAAAAAAAATACAGTCGAATTGAGAACCTCCTCCTTTTTGAAGTCGGTTGAAAAAGATGAAAAGAAAATTAGCGGCAGTTTCGCTGGCGGACAGAGAAAACAGCCTTAAGTAGTACGTAACGCTACTTATCGTCCCAGAAATAGAAAAGGTTCCCTCGGGAAAACCATACGCAAGGCAGGTCACTAGTAACAATATATTTTTAAAGTAATCGTTCTATATACCCATTATATTTTTATTTTACGTTTATATACCACACATTTGGACTAGAATGGTAAGGTTTGACTGAAAATACAGAAAAGTTTATATATGTGCATTGTCCGGTGTATGCATTGCAATATTAATTTCATAATTAAATTAGTACCTAGGCGACCGAGCTCGGAGTTCTTTTTTGTTATATCGTTTCTAGTTCAAAAAAGAAACTTGAATAAATACAAAAATAAGACAAAAGTAAAATCTTTGTATCCGATCGGGAATCGAACCCGGACACCTATGAGTGTTAATCTTGCGCCTTACGTTTGAAAACTCGAAAACACGCGTTTTCCCAGATATAAGACTAATCTAGATTGATTTTTCTCACCCGAAAACCCCACATATCAAATTTCAGCGAAATAGAGGTGTTTCCGAGATCGCCGGTATATATGTATATTCTATACATATAATAAAATTGTAACTAAGCCGAATTTCATTAAATATTTTTTGGAAAATCTTATTGAAACAAACATTACTATCGATACAGAGGCCGAATCTATAGTTTTTTAGTATTTTTGTCTGTCTGTCTGTTACCGCATCACAGAAAAACCACTGGAGGGATTTTGATGAAATTTGGTATGATGATAGCTGGTTATCCGGGTCAACATATAGGATACTTTTTAATGCGGGAAAATGTCTCATTTCTGAGAAAAAATACAAAAACTGCAATGTATACTAATATGTAAAACCTAAGAATTTGATTTTTAGTCATCTGAATGCGGGCGGATCCGCGGGCAATGCTAGTAAATAAATATACAAGAATTGCTCGTTTAAAGGTATTAAATAGATATAGATTAATTAATAAACCGATGTTTGATTTTCTTAAACGATGTATAGTACTTTTTTGGTATATTATTTAAGAATTCTTACATTTCCTCACTTACAATTTATGTTACTAACATTTTTAATTAGTATTTTTGTAAAGTGTGCCCATCTTAGTAAAAAGCTAAAGAGATAATATCATCTACGAAGCGGATAAAATAGGAGCTTAGGTTTTATTAAGGCTCGCTCGTCCAATAATAAGCTCAAGGGAATAGGATGGTTATTATTTTTTACAGCCGAGAAAATACGTTGTCAAAAGCCTTGCTTATACACTTAATAAAAAACCTCAATTTGATTATTGTTGCCTATTCAACGATTTATAGGCAGTAGTAGCTCAATCGTAACACGCGCTTTTGGGAAACCTAGAAAAAATCGAATCCCGGTACTGTCACCTCCGATATTGGCATAAGAATCATTTTCAATATGACTGTAACCTGAGAGAACCTAACAAGTTTTTGAATGTATGGAGTCTACCGATCCGCGCTTGACCAGCGTCATAGATAATAGCCCGATCTCCCTCGCATTATAGAAAGACCCACGCTTAGCAGTGAAATGCCAAGAAGGGCTCTGTCTATCTTCTATAAAACATGTATATAAAATTCTAAGACCTGACTGACCGATTGATACATATATAAACGCTCTGCACAAACCATTAGTCCCACAGACATGAAATTTGGAGTGTTTGTTCTTTTGAAATGAAAGTATGCACTAAGAAAGGGTTTTTTGAAATTCCACCCCTAAGAGGATAATGGAGGATTGAACTTTCTGTGAAACTTTTTATTTTCAGTGTCGATTGACTCAAAAATTGGTACACATACTTTTCAATTAAAATTATGAGACACGTGTATCACAGTTTTTCTAAAATCATTCCCCGACAGTCAAGTAGAGCTTCAAAAATCCTACACGTCATGGTAGCGGGTGCATGGCGTAAGGGTGAGGTTGTTGTTGTATTAATTACTATTTTTTTTTTTTGTTTTAACACGAGCGATGTCGCGGGTTCTGCTAGTACATTATATTAACGATACATTTTGCAAGTTTTTTTTTTCTTTTGTTTTGTGTCTGCGGGGTATATAGAGACAGAGTTATTGCAAAAGTTAAATTAAATTATATTTAAATAACAAGTTTTTTCTTTGTTTCTGCCATTGAAGGGGATGAGTTTTTCCCTTCGAAGGGTTCTAAAACGCAGTTATTAAGATTCTTTAATTGAAATAATTAGAATATAAATGAAATATGTAAATGTAATTTTGAAGTTGAAAATGACATTTAACTGTACTTGTTACGTTCGTGTACGACGTTGCTATTTTCAAAGACAAGGCACAACTTTCCGTTTTTAAATCTTAATATTTTAAATCTTATCTTTATTACTTCTTTTATTATTTATCTCTTCGCATAAAATAAAAATGATTTTCTAAATTTCACATTTATAATATTATGCTCCCATAATTTTTATTTACAACTAGCGAGTTTCTTTTTCTAAAATAAAAGTAGCCTAAGTTACTTCTTATAATATTAGCAATCTGCTAGTGAAATTCCCGTCAAAATCAATCCAGCCTCTTCGGAGACTAGCCGGAACAAACAGACAGATAGACATATAAAAAAAATTTGTTTTTCTCATAAGTACCGTATATAATTTCATATGCGTTTAGCAGATAGACAGACAGACAAAAAATTAAAAAAAAAATGTTTTTTTTCTTATCAGTAGGTATCGAATAAACTTTTGTTGGCACTAACTTCTGGGTCGGCGATTTTTCAATAAAACACGTTACTTGTACTTAGTGAATTTACTCTCACGTTTCAACACTTACACAATCACTTTTCTTATTCCTTATTTTACAAAAGTTGATTAAGAACTGTGCTATATTAGGACAGTGTCACATTTTTATTAACTACCCGAGACAATCAATTGACTTAAAATAGTTCAATAACAGAATCAACAAAATCACTTTATTTAATTAAATTAGTTTAATATTTTTTTAAAT
This sequence comes from Brenthis hecate, assembly GCA_951806755.1. NCBI lineage: Eukaryota > Metazoa > Arthropoda > Insecta > Lepidoptera > Nymphalidae > Brenthis > Brenthis hecate. The sequence continues at coordinate 4,672,354 of OX638281.1, read as the reverse complement.
AAGTTTATAATTATTATCTATACCAAGTAATATTTATTATACATTCATGGAGTGATTTATGATATTACATATATTTTATGATATTACATTATTATAGGCCAACATTCGGCCATCCGACCAAATCTACGCGTCCTCGTGTAGGCTATACTGATTAATGTAGCTCATGTAACTTACATAGTTTGGACATATTTAACTTAATCATTTCCAATTATACATTGTTCAACAACTATATTATGTAAAAACAATAAATATCCAATTATTAAAAAATTACAAAATTGATAAATCAAACATAATGACAACTAATCATAAAAAAAAAACCTCAAGGGCCGCTTCTGCCAATAAAACTTTTATCATTACAATATAGAATACAATACATTTGTAACTATAAAAACCGTATTGATAACATTTATACATCATTTCATGATTAAATACATCAAAAAAAAAATTGACAACAACACATCAAAATCGTTAGGGCCGCTTCTACCCATTCAAATGTATCGTAACAGGCCGCTTCTGCACTGAATACTGTTCGAGTTAGGGTCCATACTGCCCAATTTAAATAATTAACAACAGATGTATGCTTCATAGTCTTTTAATAATTAACACAGAACTATCGATTAGTTATTCTAAAGATTTTCATTCATTTACAATTCTCTAAAAATATTAACTTAGCTCCTTAGAATACTAATATCAACAGTATAAAGGACATTTGACTTAGAGTTAACAATCAGAATTAGAATCTTCAATATTATCATCGTTACTAGATTCAATTTCATCAGGTCTGTTATAACTTAGCCACGGTTTTAATTTATCGACCGCGACTACAGAAGTATATTTACGATTGCCCTTACGTGTAAGAGGTGTATCTACAATCTCATACCTATCGTTCCCTAATACTGAGGCTATACGATATGGGCCCTGAAATTTTGGAACACACAACATTTGGTACACCTGGAACAAATACATCCCATTTCTTTTCATCTTGGCCGTTACACATAGCAGCCAACGCATCTAGCAACGTACGATTGTATCTTTCTACTTGCCCGTTTGCTCTAGGTGTTGAAACTGCGTTTAATATCTGTTTTATACCTAATCCGTGCAAGAAATCTTTGAATTTGTGACTTGTGAATGAAGATCCACGATCTGATATAATTCTATTCGGCATACCAAAAATACTAAAATATTCCTTTAATTTATCAATAACTATAGAAACTTTAGTACTTCTTACTGCTTTGATAATTATAAATTTAGTATACGCGTCAATGATTACCAATAAATGAGTGTTCCCCTTTGAACTCTTTACGAACGGCCCTACATGATCTAAATGCAAAGTGGCAAATGGGAGAATCTACCTTTGGGATCGGATTTAATGGTGGTTTTCTGTTGAAGAGGCTTTTACGTAAGCACATTCTAAGCATGACTCGACATATTTTTGACAAAACGGCGCATTTTACTGAACCAATAAGTTTCTTTAACTTTTGCTAAAGTTTTATCAAACGCGAAATGTCCGATATCGTCGTGACACTGTTTAAGGATTTGCCAGCGTACACCCTTTGGCAATACCCATTTATTACCCTGATCAGTCACACGAAATAACCTATTATACGTAATACATAATTTTTTGTTATATCGGCAATATGAATCGACCCTGGGTCTTTTAAAAATCGAAACTATCCGCTGTATTTCTGAATCAGATTCCTGTACAGTACTTAACCAATCAGATTCCTCAACTACCATAACTGTTTCACTATTTTCCTCATTCATAAGTGGCGGATTTCTACTAAGAGCATCAATATAACTCATCGTTTTACCTGGCCGATATTCTATAGAAAAAATCAAACTCTTGCATAGTTATCCACCATCTGGCCACTCGTGGTATTAAATCTTTTTTTAAAAATGTCGCTCGAAGGGAATTACAGTCTGTAACAACTTTAAAACTAACACGATTAAGTAAACACGAAATCTTTGTAATGATGCGACCAGAGCTAAAGTTTTCAAGTTCGTATGCTGTCATGTGCTGTTCATAAATGGTCGTTTGTCGACTGTAATACGCAACGGGTCTGAGTAGGTTATCTCTCCCGCGCTGCATGAGGATCCCAGCAATACCCAATTTACTGGCATCCGTATGCAACTCCGGTATCGTCACTAGGATCGTACAATTTTAAAAACTGGCTTTTGCAGTAAAATTTCTTTAAGAGTGTTAAATGCTGTTTTCTGCTCAGAACCCCATTTCACTTAGAATCTTTTTTAAAAGACTTGTCAATGGCTTAGCAATATTCGAAAATTTTTTGATAAACCGCCTAAAGAAACTACATAACCCAATGAATTGTCTAACAGTATGCAAATTACAAGGCTCTGGAAATTCTTTGACTGACTCAATTTTTCTTGATCCTGGCCTAATGCCTTCCTTACTGAGCTCAAAACCTAAATAATCTACAGATTTACTAAAGAAATAGCATTTAGATAATTTTAATGTTAATCCTGCGTTCGACAATAACTGCAAAACCTTTTCTAACTTACTTAATCCTTCTTCTATTGAATTTGAGGGTATAATTATATCGTCCATATAAGCCGATGTTATATCCCTAGCACTAGACAGAACTAAATTGATCATACGCATAAAATTTGCCGGTGCGTTAGCTAACCCGAAGGGCATCCTATTAAATTCAAACTGCCCATCTGGCGTGACAAACGAAGTTTTGTAACGATCTTCTTCGTTTATACTTATTTGGTAATAACCAGAAGCTAAATCAAGGACAGTGTAATATTGATGTCCTGCTAATGAATCTAATTGATCGTCGATCCGGGGTAAAGGAAAATTTTCTTTGTACGTTTTTCTGTTTAGGGCCCTATAATCGACACATAGGCGTACCTCACCAGTTTTCTTTTTAACAACGACTATGGGACTAGCATAAGGTGACGTCGAAGGTCGCACTATTTTGCAGTCGACTAATTCGTTAACTAACTCCCGCACTTTATCCTTTCGCAAACAGGTAACCTATAAGGTCTGTACACTACTGGCTCATCGTCTTTTCAATTTAATAGACATATTCACTAAAAATCAGTTTTTCCCAAGTTCCTGTAGACTAAAAGCAAAACACTGTCTGTAATTATTAAGCAAGAGTATTAATGAATTAATTGTTTTAGTGCTTAGCGTTCCATCGGACATTATTTCAGTACTGCTAATACTACGCGGAGATGTAGGTACGTCTATTTGGAGAACGTCAGGCTCATTATTATTACTTATTGGCTCAGCTCGAATACACCTAGCTATTACTGTACCACGTTTAATAATAAATGTTCGCGAACTAATCCCTTTCACCAATGCTATACCTAGACCATTGACAATGGTAAACAATCCTTGTACCAGATAGTGTTCTTCCCATTTTTGAACCTATTGCTGCTCTCAATATAAACATCGCCCGTAAATGAAGGGTCTGTGCTAACTTCTACTAATGTCAGTCCGTCAATCATCGTATCTTTGGAGCAATTAAGGTTATACTTAATACGTGTTGGTGCCATTTCATTTGAGAATATTTTCAACATTACATTATCCTTTTCAACCATTATGTGAGGTTGTTCAGTAAATGATCTACCAATTAGCAACGGCTCTTTCAGTACTTCATCCGGTACGATAACCCAGTTCTACCAAAGCACTAGCATGATCAATTTTAAACTGTAGCCAAGAATTTACCTATTGGTTTAAACCATTGAGTTGCCAAATCCTATCAGAGGTGGTATCGAATTATCAGGAACCCATTCGACATCTAAACTTTCTACATCTGACATTCTAATAAGACTTACTGCGCTACCAAAATCAATAAAGCATGTTTTTAAAATACCATTTACAACAGCCTCTTTATAATACTTATAACAGTTCACGTTAATACCAGCTACAAGCATGACGGAATTAGATGTAAGTTTACTATTGGTACTTACTAAAGTCTTGCTACCATTCTCGCATTTATCCGTAGTATGTCCGAAACGTGAACATTTAGTACATTTTATAATTGGGCTAGGGCATTGAGATTTATAATGACCCCTTTGTGAGCAATTAAAGCATATTATTACGCGATCCCGTCGGATATCAGCCCTACTTACACTTGACTCAGTATTTCGAACGCGTTTTCTATCATTAACATTACTAGTACCCCTAGTACTTGTAAGAAACGGAAGCAATTGTTCCGGTGTTTCAAATCGAGCCGATTCTGCTCCTAACCTTACAGTACGATCGTCAATTCCAAATACAATGCAATCTACCGCTTTCTTTCCTTCAATGCCACAACGATTCAATAAAACTACTTTGTCATAGAAGTAATCCTCGAGAGATTCGTTAAACCTAGCACGTTTGGCTAACATTGTCGAGAGTAGTCGCCCATAGTTATCATCGTTAGGAAAAGCCAGGCGCAGTTTATCTTGCCATTCCTTCCACGTAAACATTACAGTATTGAGACCTTCATACCACTTTTGAGCAGTACCCTTCAATTTTGGAAGTGCATAGTGAGTTGTCTCTTTGTCAGTCCAGTCATAAATAACTGCACACTCATTTACTTTGTGCAACCACATATCAATGGTCTGTTCTTTACGGGAGGGATCAAAGTCTGGAAGCGTATTTTGTGTCTGTAATCTATCATTACTATTATTTTTCCCTATAGTTTGTAATGCATGTATTAACTGTGTAAGAGTAACATTTCCACTATTTGACAAGGTTTCTGGCACTAACCTGTCTGGTGTTAAAACTTGTCGGGGAGACCTTTGCTGTTGTTGCCGTTGCATCTGGCTACTTTCAGTATGGCCACGCTGCACGGCCCTGCTGTGTCCAGGTCGGCTGCGTGAACGGTGACTGTTAGGAATTAGCGATCGGTGGCTGCTGCGGCTGCACGTCCGGTAGTTGGCACGACTGTGCCTGCGATGATCAGCGCGACTGCGTGACTGCACACACATACGGCTGCGCGACCGTCGGCTGGGTGAGCGACCACTGCGCGTCTGGTGATGGTGGTTCGCATGGCTTCGCACACTTCGACTGCTATCACCACGACGCTGACTTCTAGTGGACTTCAATCTACTCCGCGATCGCCGATCCACTGGCGCCTTGGGGCTCTCATCGTTTCCCATTTCACTGTTGAAATATTTTCGACACATCATTTGTACAACAATAATTTAAAGTAAAAATTTAGACTGACAAAGGTTATACACATTATACACCGTATCACGTATTAACAACGTTATTTTATCCAACAAAATAAACAGAAAAACGAAAAGTAATAAAAACGAAAAATTTATGTATATTTTCATAAAACACAATTGATACTTTTACTGGAATACTATATAATATATTTTTAAATTCATATAAAGTAACTTTCTAATTTTATATTATGTACAAATATTTGTAGGCTTGGCATGTAAGCAAAAGAGAAAAAAAAAAATTCTGTTACTCACCTTATCCCACTTCTGAAATGTTGGCACTAACTTCTGGGTCGGCGATTTTTCAATAAAACACGTTACTTGCACTTAGTGAATTTACTCTCACGTTTCAACACTTACACAATCACTTTTCTTATTCCTTATTTTACAAAAGTTGATTAAGAACTGTGCTATATTAGGACAGTGTCACATTTTTATTAACTACCCGAGACAATCAATTGACTTAAAATAGTTCAATAACAGAATCAACAAAATCACTTTATTTAATTAAATTAGTTTAATATTTTTTAAATAAGTTTATAATTATTATCTATACCAAATAATATTTATTATACATTCATGGAGTGATTTATGATATTACATATATTTTATGATATTACATTATTATAGGCCAACACTTTCATAAGCATTTAATAAAAAGCTGTTATTTTGACTTTACAAACAGACACTTCAATTTTATTTATCTGTATAGATAGGAATCCAAAGATATCATAAATCGAATTAAGTTTATATAATGTTTTTGTACATACAAAAGTAACACCTTTCTCTTTTAAAAAAAATGTGAAATATTGGGAATTTTATGGTTTATTTATAGCTATTCAATTTTTGAAGAAACAACAGTGTCTATAGTTAGTGCCTCATTGCTATCCATGAACTACTGCCTCGGTGGTGTAGTGGCTAGCATGTACGGCTGCACACTCGGAGGTCCTGGGTTCGAGTCGGGCCAAGTTTAGTTATTGATTCTTTCTGTATATTAAGCCTTAGTAACAGCCCGGAGTTGGGAAGTTGGCGGTGTTTCACCCCCGTGCCTCGGAGAGCACGTAAAGCCGTCGGTCCTGCGCCTTAACTCTCACTGGTCATGTCGAGCAGTCGTCCCACCGGAGAATGAGAGTGACAGGAATAGAGAGTGCACGTTGTGTCTGCGCGAACGAATCACAATGAGATTGGCTGCCGTAGCCAGAATCGGCTAAGAGAACATCATTTTCTATGAACGACAGAATGGCATATGTGAGCTCACTCATCTGAGTATAGATACTTTATGGAACGAATGGATTTAAAATCTTTGCTTCCCTCTAAACAAAGTATCACTGTAGAAATTGACTTTCAAGTTTTTTTTTAACTTCTTTACGAAAATCTATACATATAATAAAATTGTAACTAAGCCGAATCTGTACATTAAATATTTTTTGGAAAATATTATTGAAATAAACATTATTATCGATAGAGAGGCCGAATCTATAGTTTTTAGAATTTTTGTCTGTCTATCACAGACTGTCCGCATCACAGAAAAAACCACTGGAGGGATTTTGATGAAATTGGGTATGGTGATAGCTGGTTATCCGGGTCAACATATAGGATACTTTTTACCGCACGAAAATATCTCATTTCTGAGAAAAAAATACGAAAACGGTAATGTAGGAGTATACTAATATGTAAAACCTAAGAATTTGTTTTTTGGTCATCTGAACGCGGGCGGAGCCGCGGGCAATGCTAGTACGCTATATAACTCCTTTATTAATTAAGATAAAAGATTCACTGTTTATCGGAAAGGGATATTTATAATTAAAATCTTCGTCTTCTTTATTATTAAGCTTTGTTCTCGATTTCAAAACAGAATTGAATTCATTACAACTTTATCGCTACAATTACAACACGTATCTAATAAGAGGGTGTCCACTGTCATTAACCATCGGTATAATTATACTACAACAGCCAACTATTATTTTTCTCGCTTTAACATCGTTTCACTTACTCGTAGAACGTTCCACTTTCGATACGTATAATGTTACGTCTGTGCAAGAATTTACAAGCTAAAAATTTAATATAATAATAATGTATACTGTCTTACCTGCGGTACATCTCACGGGCTATTTGTGTATAATTTCTCCACTCATTAAGGGTTGAAGCGTTTTAGAAGTGAAAACCTCCCTGAATGGATAGGCTATTATATATATATATATATATATATATATATATATATATATATATATATATATATATATATATATAATTCAGCCTGAGAGATAAGAGATGAGAGATTGTATTGAGCCCTTTTTAACTTCCCACAGCTGGGCATTGGCCTTTCTTTACTGCGAGCGGGATCAGGCCATAGTCCACCACGCAAGCCAAGTGCAGGTTGGAAGACTTTACATGTCTTTCGAAAACTCCCTAGTTTCAGACACACGAGTTTCCTCACGATGTTTTCTTTCACCATAAGACAAGTGGAAATCTTGTTAGAAATGATTCGCACATAAAATTATCAGCGGTGTGACACCCGGGATTTGAACCCGCTTCACTCGCTTTCCCAAGCGAACGCGTTACCACCGGGCTATCACTACCTTCATCAAATACTTCCTGTATGTATGTATACAAGCTTAAAATTTAATATATTATTATTATATAGCATACATGCTTTTACTTACTCTTCTATCTAACAATGATAGTCACATCAAATTCAATTCAGTCGTTCTTAAAATTAGCGAGTAGTGGATACACATTTTATTTAAACATTTCAGACCATGGTTCCTTTAAAATTTTTATTATATAATATTTATTAATCGATTTGGAAACAGGATTCCAGTATATTTGCCTCAAGATTGGTCCTTTAAAAAACAATAAGCACCTTGGCATGAAATATTTTTTTTATTTTTCAGTAATATTATAGAAGTTAGTGTATTTTTAACCGATTTCAAAAAAATAGAAGGATCTCAACTTGTTTGTATATATTTTTAATTAAAATTTACTCATAACTTCTTTGTCTAAAAACCAATTTTAAAAATTAAGTACACATTTTAATTTCATTGGTATTAAATCTACATATGATAAAACATGAACTTTACTGGGCGAATATTGAATTTCAAAAGCACACATAAAAAATCTTTAACGAGTGGAACGAACGGAGATTAGCTATTAAATAATTTTGATATAACGTACTGGTTGAGTTGACTTTATGTACTATATATATATATATATATATATATATATATATATATATATATATATATTATATATATATATATATATATTCTCCAATACCCGGAAGAAGCTTAAGCGATTTGGGTAGTTTAGTTTGTTTCAAAGGAGATGGCGAAGTGGTATAATATCCTTTGGCATAAAGCATACTGCTTTCAAGGAATTTTCAAGTATAACCCCAACATTAAAAATGAGATAATAAAAACTTTTTCAAAATATATAATCAGATTTTTAAGCACAGAAAATGGTCTCAATGATGGAAAAAAAATCAACATTTTATATACATATTTTATACTAGCATTGCCCGCGGCTCCGCCCGCGTTCAGATGACCAAAAACCAAATTTTTAGGTTTTACATATTAGTATACTCTTACATTGCAGTTTTTGTATTTTTTCTCAGAAATGAGACATTTTCCCGCGGTAAAAAGTATCCATTATGTTGACCCGTCGTCGTCGTCGATATGTTATATATGTTGACCCGGACAACCAGCTATCACCATACCAAATTTCATCAAAATCCCTCCAGTGGTTTTCTGTGATGCGGTAACAGACAGACAGACAGACAGACAAAAATTCTAAAAACTTTACATTCGGACTCTGTATCGATAATAATGTATATTTCAATAAGATTTTCCAAAAAATATTTAATGTACTCGGCTTACAATTTTATTCTATGTATAGATAGATTAAAACTTTTCATTAAAAGAATCGATTAAATAAAATGTTTAATTGATTTTATTTATAAAATAAGTTTCTTATTGAAAAAAAAATTAACGCTACACGGGTTTATACTAAAGTAATTTTTCCGCTCTATTTGTTATATCGTGAAGTAATATAGAAAGCGAGTAAGTGGGTCATAATCGGCCCTACAGGCAGATAGCTAACGATCCTCAGTGAAAATTATTATAGTGATTGATTAATAGTATTGTCATGTTCGTTTGTGAATAATTGACATAGAAAGTTTTAGGTCGCGCCATCACAAGTTGAAATACATTCTTATATGCGCAATGGATTTATTGCGTAGTGGTACAAACGAACTCATATTTCTTCATTTCTGCGTGCGGCTTCACTCACAAGTGCGTTTCTATTTAGTAAGCAGTAAAAATTGTTTCCACTTTATAAGGACTGGTGTTTGCCCGCGGCTTTGTTCGCGTAGTTTAGTAGCGTGACATTTTAAGTTTGTTATTATTTTTATGTTACATATTTATAATATATGGACCTGGTGAAGACAACAAACACAAAATGCTCATTAATAAGTACTGAAATAGATTCTTTTTTTTTTTTTTTTTTTTTTTTTTTTCTCTTTATTTAAAGGAGCTTTATCACTCAGTGATTATGTCGCCCCCGTAATAAAAATTACATATTTTATTAACACATTCTTAATTACAATTTACACTATAAACCTATTCATGACGTTGTATGGCAAATAGCAATGTACAAAGCATCCTTGCTTGCTCCGATAAGGGGCAAGCCAAGATACTATTGCACAGACCTACTTGATAATTTTTAATAAAAATATGTCGACGTTCATCCGAGTTCCGTTCACATTCCATCAAAACATGTTGTATATCATCCATGGTTCCACATATTTCACAATTTGGAGATTCCGATAAACCCATTAGATATGTAAATTTGTTTGAAGGAATATGACCCGATCTCAACCTCAATAAAGCGACTACATATCTTCTTCCTATATTGTCAAACCACGGGTGACGAAGAGGCTCACTCTGCAACGTTCTATACCAAATACCTTTTGTAAGTGACCGCTCGTCAAAATATTCATGCCATGTTTGTCTGCATAATAACTTCACGTTTACCAGAAAGTCTGAAGGTAAAGGTAAACAGGTATAAGGTGTACCATCATAAGCTGCTTGACGAGCGGCGCAGTCAGCCTCCTCGTTTCCCATAATCCCTATATGCGAAGGTATCCACTGAATAACAACATTTTTATTCGTTTCACGTAGTCTACAAATTTTGTCTATAATAATCATGGCTAACGGGATGCCTCGACAATTCGAGGGTATCTGAGCCAAATGTTGGAGGCTGCTTTTTGAGTCTGTAAAAATAACAAAATTTCCTGCTTCTATATTAATTAAATATGAAAGTGCCTCAGCAATAGCTATAAGTTCACAATTCATGATAGAAATATTAACATTGATTTTAAATTTTTTTTGAAATATTTTCTTGAGGATCATAGAAAGCAGCCCCCATGCATGTTTTATCTCTAGACCCATCTGTATACAATTTATAGTGTGAACAGTATTTATTATTCATAAATTCCAAACATAACACTCTGAGTTCCATGACATTAGTTAGTCTTTTAGCAGTTAGTATTCCAGGGACTTCATTATATAGTACAGTTGATAAATCAATATTATTAGGCCACGTACTTAAACTAAATACATGGGGAATATGATTTGAATACATGTCTACTTGTCTATACGTTCTGTGTACATTTACTAACAATGGTTTGTTTTTATTTCTCCAGTAACCTCCTTGGCATAGGTCGGACAGTTCTTCTAAAATAGTGATAGTTACATTGTTACTTATAGTTTTAGATCTTAAATAAAATTTCTCCGCAAGAAATTGTCTTCGAATTGATAGAGGTTGGATGCACAGCTCACTCTCCATTACATGGATTGGTGTGCTTTTAATAAACCCTCCGACCACTCTCATTGCTTGATTCTGTACTCGATCTAACTTAATTAACTGATTCTTGGCACTTGAGTGATATAAAAAACTCCCATAATCAATCCTACTACGAATGATGCTTATATATAGTCTACGGAGATGTTTAGGATGAACCCCCCAACTAGATCCTGCTAGAATTTTGAAAAGGTTAAAATATTTATTGACTTTATCCCGGATTTCGCTAATATGCTTAGTCCATTTAAGTGAACAATCTAACCACATGCCAAGGTATTTTATACAATTAACTTGTTCAATCAACTTATCATTTATATTTAAATAGACATTTCTCCTAGTTTTACCCCTGCCAAATACACATACCTTTGTTTTCTTATCTGAGATGGTTAAACCGAGTTCACTAATTATTGCCTGAAAAGAGTTAAGAGCATTTTGTAGAAGCGTAACAGAATCCATTAATCTTTTTTGAGTAGAATATATAATAAAGTCATCCGCGTATTGAGAAATAAATACTTCTTTGATATTTTTACAAATTTTAATAGTTACCGCATTAAATAAAAGAGGAGATAATGGATCCCTTGGGCTATGCCTATTCCTGTAGACCTGCTGTAGGTTTTATCATCACTTGTTTGTATGGACAAATGCCTCTTGTGTAAATACTGCCAAAGGTAATTACACAACACAGATCCAATACCGAGGTCATCTAAAGTCGTTACCAATACTGAAAGATCTACATTATTGTATGCATTATTAATATCTATAAAGCAAGCAGTTGTTGTAAAACTTTTCGAAAAACCTATCTGAATCCTAGAAACCAATCTGGCCAAACCGTCATAACAAGACCTAAATCTTCTAAAGCCAAAAGTGTTTTGCGAGAAGTAATTGTGTTTTTCAAAAAACCATTCAAGTCTACGTGTTATAATTGTATGAAAAATTTTACAGAGGCAGGAAATTAATGCAATTGGCCTGAAATTTGTGTTCGAATTATTGTTCGAATCTGATTTAGGAATGGGTACTATTCTTATGTTCCTCCATTGTTCTGGAACAAACCCAGAGGTTAAAAATTGATTATACAAGGAAGTCAATACTTTTATACCAACGTATGGAAGGTGTTTGATCATAGAATACGATATATTATCTAAGCCCGGTGCAGTGTCTTTACTTTTAATAGAATTGAAAACTTCTTGTACCGAAATTAGGCCGCATAATTGTGTATTGACAGAGCTAAAACTAGGTGTAGGTGGACTTACATAATCTGGTGTCAAATTCATTAGCAATAATTTAGCTTTTTCATAATCTATATTACATCTAACTATCCTATGACCTTTAACCCACTTCATTTGTGCCCACATATCAACTGCATTTGTTACATTGTCGACTTTACTACAAAATTCTTGAAACGATTTGCAACTACTCCGCCGTATATTTCTCTGAGCTATACTTATTTTATCCTGCAACTTATCGAGATTTTGCGGTGTTGGATTTCGTCTAAACATAGCCAAAGCAAGCCGTCTCTGTGCGACTGTATGTGATAAGTTTGGTTCCCAGTACGGCTTTGGTTTAAATTTTTGTTGATGAAGAGGATTTTCACAAACTTTAACAATTGGGATGTATTTATCTGCTGCCATATTAACAAGGCCTATGAATTTGTTATACGCTGTTTGCGGATCTGAAGGAAGAGTAAAGTTCACAAGCTCTGATTCAATTTTACACATATATGACGGCCAGTTTGCCTTTTTGTAATTTCTTCTCTTAGTATACCTTCTTGGGCATTCAATTTCAGTACTTACTTTAATTAACATATGATCACTGCCTAAATTTTCGTTTATAACTTCCCATTTGAATTTTAAAGCCAAATCTGTACTAACACTAGTCAAATCAGGAGAAGTTTTTTGAATTACACCATTGACTAATTTAATACGTGTATCTGTTCCATCATTTATCGTAATAAAATTATTTTCTAATATGGAATCAAAAATTTGATTTCCTCTCGGATCTTCTTTGGATGACCAATTAGGATGATGCCCATTAAAATCTCCTGCTATTATCGTTTTGTGATTGAATAAAGAAAAAAAATAATCCCAATCATTTTTTGATGTGCGCACTGATGATGGGCAGTATATGGAAATTATGTTTTCTATCTCAGCACAATTTAGCAGTCTTACATGTACAGCTTGTATTTCGGTGTTTGTAGAAGTCAGATTACATAAAGTTGCCTTTATGGACTTATGAGTTAATATAGCAGTTCCTCCATAACCATCGATGCGATCTGCTCTAAAAATACTATAGCCATTAATTCTAAAAGCATGTTCAGGGACTAACCATGTTTCACTGAGAATAGCTATATGAACCTTATGCTGACTTAATAAAAGCTCAAATTCTCTTTTTTTCGGTAATAAACTTCGACAGTTCCACTGAATTATGTTGATTTTTATATACTCGTGTCTGTTATCCATTGTCTAAATTTAGAGAAGAGTGCCAGTTGAGATAAATAGTTCATTGCAAAATATGTGATTGACTCAAAAAATATTTTAACACAAGTTTTAATTTTTTCTTCTAGGGTTAGCCTACTATCACAGATTTTTTCTTGCATTTGTCTTAATATTTTCATCCAACTAATTTTATTTTTGTCTTGTCTAGCGTTTTGTTCCTCTATTTTTTGAGAATTCTCAGATTCGCTCTCTGAGAAAAAATCAAAACTCTCGCCTTGTACTGCTTTATCTTTATCAATTGCCTTTTTACTATTCATAGGTTTCTTCGACTTTGAGCGTTCCTTTTTTTCTGGCTTCTTTAGTATTTCTGCATATGTTGTCTCCCTTTCTATAGCGCAACTGTCTGTTTCTTTATTTATATGTCCACTCGAAATTTCTTCCTCTTTGTCTCCTTCCTTAGAGCATTCTGTATTATTACACAAATATATAGGCTCTGGAGGTACATAAATAGTCTGTGCTCGTTTGTATGAGCAGTTAAATTCTGCCATCAACTCTCTTATTCTCTTCTCTTTCTTATACATAGGGCAAGTTCGAGCTAATGCCATGTGTTTTCCTTGACAATTATTGCATTTAAATACTATAGTATCACAATTAGCATGATGACCGGTACATTTAGGGCATATAATTTTGTTCGATGGACATACCCTGACAGAATGACCGTATCTCCAGCATCGAGCACATTGTGTCACAGGATACAAGTAAGGAGTTACCGAGCATATTGTATCAAAAACATATACCTTTGAAGGCAATGAAGAACCCTTAAAACAAATTCTCACAACCTCTGACGGTTCCCATTGGCCATTAACACTGTTTCGTCGTTTTAATCTTTTAACTGCTATTATATCCATTTCACATCTTAAACTTTCCAATATTTCTTCTTCCGTTGAATCTAAATCAATATTTTTTATAACTCCAAAGGTTTCTTTCATATCTAAAGTCCTTTGGCATTTAAATCCATTTTCTTGGAAATATTTCGACTCCATTAACTTGTCTGCACTGTCTTCGTTACTAAATCGTATTATATATGCACTAATAAATTATACCTTATATGCACTAATAAATTTAACTTTTGTAATATCTTGTATATTTTCTGCTTTTAATATTTTCGCTAATTTAAACTGTTTAGGTATTTTCTCCGACGATTTACTCGTAATATTTACTTCTATATTATCTTTCGTAATCCTAGTAGACTCAATGTCCCGGTGCTCCCGAGCCATCCGTTTACCTCGTCTAGTGACGTTCGTCCATATTTCCTCCTCGTCTACAGGCCTATCTCTCTTAGACGGCCTTGATATATCACTGTACATGTCATTCTCCATATTCCCATACATAATCTCAACACTTTCACTATTACTCGTCTGCTCACTATTTCTCATTCTCTCATAATACTCGTACTCACAACTCGCAGATGTCTCCTCGGCTATTATTTCGTTAACGCGCTCATTGCTATCCATTGAATAATAACATTTTAATGTGAAATTGCAACGGAAAGATTACGCGAGGCAACGTCAAACCGGTTTAAGATCGAACAACAAGCGCGTACTGCAACAGCGAGCGACAGATCGCGACTCCAAAATAGATTCTGTTGCTTTAAACTGATGATGTTATATAGTCTTAAATAAATCTACTATTCAAAATATAATTTAAAGACTTTTCTTACTGGTATTTCCAGAGATTAGCGCGTACAAACAGTTGAAAGAACAAACTTTTCATATTTATAATATTAGTATAGATTTAGGACTCGCAAACTTAAAATGTGGAAATTATACCTATATTTACCGATTGAAATGATGATACTTAGGTAACTAACAACTTAATGGTCTGTTTTAACTTATAATTCAATATGAGTCTTTTAAAACTATACCTATACATATATATAAAAATCAATTGCCGTTCGTTAATCTCGTTAAAACTGAAAAACGGCTGGACCGATTTGAAAAATTATTTTTTTGTTTTATTAGGGGTGTGCCCTGGCACAACCTATTTTTTTTTATATTTAAGCCCCTGGGTTTAAATATAAAAAAAAATAGGGAAAAAAAACAACTGGAAAATCGAAAAGTTCAGAAGAAAATTTTGTACTGATGTATATATTATATAATAGGTATATAGTCTATTTATTCTATACTAACCATTAAAACGCTTCTAGGGATAAACCCGAGCGAAGCGAAGGTGAGTCGATTGTGTTATTTAATAATCAATAGCTAATCAGGCAAAAATGAATTAATATATAAATTTGTGTGAGCTTTTCCAGGATGCATAAACATACATATAAGATCAATTCTATCAAATTATCTACCACATTAGCGAAGCCGCGGTGAAAAACTAGTTTTATTATACACTAAATAAAATAAAATTTAATTAAATATTTTAAATCATAGCCATATTATTATACGAATAATTCAACAATGTTACTAGCAAATTATGTGGTATAGGTAGATTTAACACTTCCTATCGCCCAAAGGTCACGAGTTCAAACCCGCTCCTAGCATATACCTATCTATATTGAATATTGTATAAGTCATAAAGTTGATTGTTAGAGCCTTAATAAGGTAACATGACGTATGAACAATAATAGAATGCCAACGCTATAATGAAAGCATTTTACGCCATCATAGATTTGAAAAATAAAATTAGAATAGTTTAGTTCTAAGATAGCTAATACATATAAAACTCTGAACTCTAAGATTATGTAGAATATTTTTGCATAATTTTCTATCACAGTAAAAGTGTATGTGAGGTACAAAAGACAGTGCCAATTTACCTTTTTTCAGACAAACGACGATATCGCGTGCTTTTTAGCTCCTAACCGACTCATCTATTTAGGACTATCTATGTTATAGTGTAGCGCCATGGCCACCCCATGGTAATGTTAGTTACAGGTCAGGCCAACCTTTGACGAGATTGACCTATATCGAATATGTCGCGTCTCCCTATGATTTTGAATGTTCAAATCAAATCAAAAAATACTTTATTCAAATAGACTTTTACAAGCACTCTTGAATCGTCAATTTTATATTTTAAATTTAAATTAAGTGTCAGTATAGTCAGTCCGTGAGGAAGCTACCACCAGCTCGGAAAGGCAGTACTGCTGAGAAGAATCGGCGAGAAACTCAACAGAAGCTCTTTTAAAATAATAATTGTGTACAATATTGTAATACAATAATTTTTATATTTATTATATATATATATATATAATATATATATATATATATATATATATATATATATATATATATATATATATATATATATATATATAAATACAAGTTTACTCTAATTTCCTAATATAAGATAAGGTAAGCTAAGTTTACTTAATAAAATATTATTTCTATATAATATTTATATAATTTAATACAGCAATTTGTAAAAATTATTTTCTGTATTAACGGTAAATATAATAGACTGGAAAATGTAAGTATAATTTAATTTTGTCCAAAAGCACGTGTATAATTTAACTTTATTATACTTTATAGGTACATGTTAAAAAAGCTTTCTGCGTGCTTATTTAGTACCTACATTTTTTTATAATTTATCTTTCCTTTGACCTTCACATTTTTAAAGTAAACATGTAACTTAACAGGCGTTACAGATTAAAAATTATTTCATCTGATGCATTCCATAGAGAATTGCTTGATTAATGCGTAGAACAATGAATATTTAAATTAAAAAAAATCAGCATTAAATAATTACACGTTTAAGTCATCATTTACTCACTAGTTTAAAATCATATATATGGAAGTTTAGATAAAACTGTAGAATGCAATGTAGATAGGCTCAAGAGCTCTTGTTATGTGGCGAGAGCAAAATAAGTCTTTTTTAAAACTAATTTATTTATTAACACTGAATTTAACAAGATTTAATATAAAGAAATTGAATTATTAGAAATCGTAATAAACTTATACTAAAGAAACAGAGTAAAGATCTTGAAAGGAGTTAGAAATAGGAATCTCTTTATTTGGGGAGTATTTATATGGGTTTGGAATAGGAGGGGATAATTAGTGGTGAGAATTACTTTATTTACATAACAAATTTGTTAACACTACTTAAGGGCTAAAGGTTGTTAAGATAATGATTATTTACTAATGATCTAAACACATTATAGAAGTACACAGTAGATAAGAGATTTATATAATATACTAGCGGACCCGACAGACGTTGCCCTGTCTACACGTCTTTAATTTGAAAATTTCAAACTTTTTGGACAAAATTGTGAATCTAAACCATTCCCAGATCCCCTTGAACACACACAAAAAATTTCATCAAAATCGGTCCAGTCGTTTGAGAGAAGTTCAGTGACATACACACTCACAGAAGAATTATATATATAAAGATGTGAGTACATGTCTAATAATAGGTATAGGTAAGTGCATATGTAACACTCCGCTGGTCTATCAAACGAGACTGCCCGACTTCGCTTATAACCGGTAAGACATAACACAACACCCAAATTTTCATTCTCTATGTCTTTCACTCTCATTTCACACAACTTCTGAACTCAATGCTGTTATAAAGAGCTTGCGAATCACCCTCGCTCCGCTCTGGTCCCTTCATACGCAGATTTTATTCACAATTTCATGGATTTAAATTTTTTGTGTGGATACATAATTCTTGTTCTAAAATAAAAGTATTCTAAGCTACTCTTTATAACATCAACTATCTTCCAGTTAGAGTTACGTCAAAATCGGTCTAGCTGTTTCGGAGATTAGCTGGAACAAACAGACCGATAGATAGACAGACGCACAAAAATTTAAAGAATTGATTTCTTTTCTTATATAAGAACCGAATATATGCTTCTTATATAAGAACCGATAAAAAGCTGTTATTTTTACATTACAAACAGACACTTCAATTTTATTTATTTGTATACTCGTAGATTCATAGAGTACACCTTTAGAACTGTCTATCTTATAATAACAACGTTTTCCCCAGTAACTCTTTGTTATAACTACCACTCGATGTAGGTACTTGGATTACAAAAATGGCCTTTGACACTCTCTGGCTCACAAAGCTATCTCTACGCAAGAAATCATGTAATCATTTCCACATTGTAATAGGAGAAACTAACATAACTCAAGGTGTAAAAGTAACGAAAAATAGCGTACCCGTATGCATTCGTTACTATTGCATCAGTACTCGTTACTTTTGAATCGTTACTCGTTACTTTTGAATTTTGATACCCGATAACATACTCGTAGAGCATCGCATCGAGTCGTGTTACGTATGTATTACGTACGGTATAACGTCGCGTTGTTTTCTGTGGAATAATACAGGATCAGCAAACTATTTCAATTGGAAAGTTACATGATATCCAGAACCCAGAAATTTTAATTATTTATAAAGCTATATAATTTTTAAAATTTTACTAACATTTTTTTATTAATATTTTTTTAAATTAAATAATAAATAAAAAATAGGCAATTTAAAAATGAATAAGTAACGCCATCTATCACGTTAGTGTGTCGTCGTAAAGCGTATATTATTTAAAATCAATTGCGCGAACGATTTATCAAATCATAATCTGTATGTATTACACATAATCACATGATCATGTCTCACGTAGGATAAATAGATAATTATTGTATTACAATATTGTACACAATTATTATTTTAAAAGAGCAACTGTTAAGTTTCTCGCCGGTTCTTCTCAGCAGAAAACTGCATTCCGAGCCGGTGGTAGCTTCCTAACGGACTGACTATACTGACATTTAATTTTAATTTAAAATGTAAAATTGACGATTCAAAAGAGCTTGTAAAAGTCTATATGAATGAAGTATATTTTGATTTGATTTGACATAATCATTCAGTAAAAATTATAAGTATTTGTTGGATAAAAAACTAAAAATGTGTTCTAAATATAATGGTTGTTTCTAATTGAAAATTGTTTCTAAATAAAATTTATATGTTCTGGAAATCATACAACTCGAAATAAATAAATAAGCTCTCTAATTTACTCATCAATGGTATTAACTGAAAGTTGTATTTTGTTGAATAAAAAATCAATAAAAACATCGGTACCAAAATATGTACGGAAAATGCGAGTAACGAAATGCATTCGTGAGTAACGTTTCGGTACTCGGTACTAGATGACGTACCCGTTACTCAGTAACGAATACATACGGTTTGCTACAGCACTAAACATAACAAACACATTTTAGAACTAAATGTACAATGTACATGGAAACTGAGATTGACAAGGATGCTTATAGTTTATACATACATATTTTATGCTGGTTCTCCAAAAAACTAGCCTGCTTCTTCAGATTTATTTGGGATAGAGGTTGATAGGATATGATTGGATATTACACATCATACAATGATGATAGCCACCATTTATTATTTACATAAATTGGGAACATTAACACACATCACCATCTAGTTCCATGGTAAGCTACGAGGCCTGTGTTATGGATACCGGATAGTTGACATATATAACTTTAAATACATACATATTATAAATATAAACACCCATGACTGGAGTACAAACATTCATGCTCATCACATAAATGAATGCCCCCAGCGGGACTCGAACCCGCGACCGCTGGCACAGCAAGTAGCGTTACTACAAACTGAGCCAAACGTGTCGTCAAATTAGTTTTAATAAAGCCAACTAAATGGATATATTTAGTAATTAGCTTCGGTATGGTGCTGTTCAATTCGATGCTGACCCTTCAATTACGTAAGTCTATTAGCATAATCATTTTGTATAATTACTGATGTCCATAATTACTAACACACATGGTTTTATAGCTATTTTGCGCAAAGTATGCTTTTTTACAAGCTTTTATTTACCTTGCAATGTTTGTATGAATGTTTGTTCGGGTCAAACTAAATTTTAAAGCAGTTATCCTCAACTGATTGAGCTGACATTTTGCATATACGTTTAGTTTGGATGACAATTCATGGTTAGATAGTGACATCATTCTAAATCCAACATGGCGGACTCCCAACGATGGCGGACTAAGTTTTTTTTTATGCACCCCCATGATATGGGATGTCAAATGAAAAATTTATATGTTATAAGAGTTTGTTTTTAAAAATATATTTTTTTTAATATTAATTTATTATTTAGGTACTTTCAACGGCAGGTTTGTTTTCGATAAACTCTTGATAAAACTACTATGTTCAATCATGAACTTGTTTCCATCTTTAATTCGTTTTTTATGCAGTCCGGTTTTTAAAGTTATACTTCTTTTGACACGTTTGAAAAAATGGAAAAAATGAAAAAACCGGATAAGAAGAAAAATAATACGTATTTATTTTTATTTACTACCTTCAAAACCGTAACGTACAACTTAACAGTGCAAATATACATATGTGAAATGTAGCTTACAATCCAGTATCAAATACGGCTCAAAACTCATGAGAATATATTTGCCATGAGGATTCTCGCTAACAGTATTTGTTCAATCAGTATGCACCAATCAAATGTAGAGCGCAATAAATGACGATCCCCTTTGAAATTAGATTGCATTGGATGTATATAAGAAAACGTTTGAAATGATGTGTCATATTAAATATTTTGTATACTTGCTTAACACACAGAGAACGTATATTATATACATACATATTAAAAAATATTTTCAAAGCCTTTGTAAATCGGGTATACAAATGTAATATTTTACAGTAGAATCTGTGAAATTGTACTAGACACGTGTAACTAATTTATATGTTCTCCGACCGCCATGTGTAGTGTATGTAGGTACATTCCCACGCAACTATGCGTCCAATAAAATATCCAAAACGTAAAATCGGTTGAATACACAGTGTTTTTTTTTCTTTATACAACTAGTAGAAACGTCCTATGAAAAATTTTCAGTTACCCGCCATTTTTATCGCTAATTTAATTAAAAGATTAATTTATAATCTGTACAGATTAAAAAATAAAAATTTTAATCTATACTTAAAATTAAATTGTAACTGAGTCGAATCCTGTACATTAAACATTTTTTTGAAAATCTAATTGAAATAGACATTATTATCGATACAGAGACCGAATCTATAGTTTTTAGAATTTTTGTCTGTCTGTCTGTTTGTTACCGCATCACGGAAAAACCACTGGAGGGATTTTGATGAAATTAGGTATGGTAATAGCTGGTTATCCGGGTCAACATATAGGATACTTTTTACCGCGAGAAAATGTCTCATTTCTGAGAAAAAATACAAAAGCTGCAGTCTAATAGTATACTAATATGTAAAACCTAAGAATTTCTTTTTGTTCATCTGAATGCGGGCGGAGCCGCGGGCAATGCTAGTAGTTTTAATAAAACAAACGTTTCATATCATTTATGTTTAAAAAAATATATAAAATCTTTTAGAACGATTTTTACTTTCATTTATTCAAAAATTGGACATGATTCAGTAAATTATTAACTCTTTACAAATCTTATTGAAATCTGAAAGGTTAAATTTTCAAACATGATATTTTATGTATGGAACGGAAAATATTACAATTTAAAAGATATGTGTATGACCATAGAATATTACATACGCTTGTCCCTACTAAATAATTCATTTTCGTGTTGAACCTTAATGTAGGATACACTATGTACAGATAGATGTAAGACGTGTACGCAGGATGCCTCCTCATCAACATAATATTAAAATATTTACTATCTTCGTGTATGTTGGACACTTTAATTATTATTTTTTTTTATAGGACTAAGGGGGCAAACGGGCAGGAGGCTCACCTGATGGAAAGTGATCACCGCCGCCCATGGACATCTGCAACACCGCAGGGCTTGCAGATGCGTTGCCGGCCTTTAAGAAAGGAATACGCTCTCTTCTTGAAGGTGGCCAGGTCGTAGTCATTTAGGATGTATGGTTTAATCGTTTGGTTAAAGAACTAGTTATTTATCTATACTAATATTATAAAGAGGTAAAGTTTGTGAGGTTGTAGGTGGTAATCTCTGGATCTACTAAGCCGATTTAGATGAAATTTGGTAAGAAGATAGTTTGAGACCCTAGGAAGGATATAGGATACTTTTTATCCCAGAAACCATCCCGTAAGGGGGTGAAAATGGGGATGAAATTTTTATGGGGAATCAACCTAGGGACGAACCCAGGCGAAACGAGGGTGAGTCGCTAGTAAGTTTATAAATAGGCAAAGACAAAAAAATTTTTTCCTCTTTTTGTCAATAAATTTGTTTTTGTTTAGTAATTATTAACGAGTCTCAATGTTATCAATAAAATCGTAGTATATAATATCGTAATAGATAAAATCCTAGACACCCAACGGACCATTTTAGAGTTTAAGTGTGGATAATTGAGTCCACCCTACATTACGTTTTCAATAAAAAAAATGATTATGATAGAATTTTGACCACTTGGCGAATACTACTAAACTAATATTAATACAAGAAATTAAATGAAAAATTTCAAAAACACCCCATCACGATGACCTAAATTATCAGGCCATTGAGGCCATTTCAATGAGCCTAAGCAGATATCTCTGCAGTAAAGAGTTAAGTATCTCGCAGATTCCAGGTGACGCTGCAGCACCAGGCCAAGGTTACCATGCCGTTGCAATGTCATTGAAGTAACGGGATGCTAAGTGTAGAATGGATTAGATTTGTGGAAGTTGCTCATATGAGTTCAAACTAAATAAAAATAAGAAAGAAAAAATAAATTCCTTTATTACTACTAATTTGCTTGTCGAGGGCCTACATGTAGAACGGTAAGTGACAAAATCAACAGAATGGTCTTTTCGATTTTAATAAGACGAAAAAGTTCGTAATTTAAAAACTCATAATCCGTCTGTAATTTAATAACTCTAATACAAAGTGACAAAATAAATAAAATATTCCCCAGATCACCTTAAGATTTGTGTACTGAGCGTAAAAGTGTCCTATATAGATAATACGAGTACCTACTATCTATTATATTCGGGCCTTTTTATCGTCCTACAGACAGACGGGCACGGCCTTCTCATAATGCGATGGGAGATCAGACCATAGTCCACAACGCTAGTCAAATGTAAATTTGTTGTTTTTCGTACATTCAGGTTGCCTCGTTGTTTTCCTTCAGGTATCAAGTTGAAAATGCGTTGCATATAAAAATAACAGACGTTGGAAAACAAGCGACTTGAACCCGCTTCTCTTGGTTTTCACCACTGAGCTATTACTGCTAAAACAGGTAAAAGTATTATTAATGGTAAAATAAATCTATACATATAATAAAATTGTAACTAAGCCGAATCTGTACATTAAATATTTTTTGAAAAATCTTATTGAAATAAACATTATTATCGATACAGAGGCCGAATCTATAGTTTTTAGAATTTTTGTCTGTCTGTCTGTTACCGCATCACAGAAAACCACTGGAGGGATTTTGATGAAATTTGGTATAGGTGATAGCTGATTATCCGGGTCAACATAGGTATAGGATACTTTTTACCGCGGGATGATAACTCATTTTTGAGAAAAAATACAAAAACAGCAATTTAAGAGTATACTTATATGTAAAACCTAAGAATTTGGTTTTTGGTCATGGGACGCGGGCGGAGCCTCGGGCAATGCTAGTATTAAATATTTTCATATTAAAATTATTTAATCCATTTCACTGAAACACTGTACGCTAAAGACAAACAAATTCAAAATAATAGTTTTCTATGACTCAAATGGTGTCAATATTGATTCTGCTGTTAATGTTCGATGAAATTATCGAGTCGAAAAACATTATCGTTGTCAATTTCAAACCAGCTGTTAACTTTTAAATAACACTTTATGTTACGACACTTTGAAGTGTACACAGAAGCTATAAAACTCACTAAATGTACAGACTTTACTTCGATAATATTTCTTTAAACATAACACAGAATAATAATACACTTATGTATGTGTTGCTACACTATAAAAACTATTCTTAGATCTTAGACGACACGTTTGGCTCAGTTTGTAGTTACCCTACTTGCTACGCCAGCGGTCGCGGGTTCGAGTCCCGCTGGGGGCATTCATTTGTGTGATGAGCACAAATGTTTGTACTACAGTCATGGGTGTTTATATTTATATATTTAAAAGTTATATATTTATAACTTTTTAAAAGTTATATATTTATAACTGTATGTATTTAAAAGTTATATATGTGTAGTGTATCAACTATCTGGTATCCATAACACAGGCCTCGTAGCTTACCATGGAACTAGATGGTGATGTGTGTTAATGTTCCAACATATTTATTTATTTATTTATTTAATTATTTATTTATTTATTTATTTATTCTTGTTTACTGACTTATAACTGTTTACTAACTTGATTTATTTCTGGGCATGCTTTATAGATATTTAACTAGTCCAAATAAGAACCAATATATAATTCAAAGGACCCCAATTCAGTATAAATTAACAAGGTTATTTTTATGGCCACCCTTTTTATGATTTGCGTGACTTTATGTAATCATTTAAAAAAGAAGTAAATTACTTTCATTAATATTGTAAGTGATTAATAATTCTCTATAGTAGTTGTAATAGTATCTAATATCTAATTTATTAAAAAAAAGAGGAAATACGTCTAATCAGAAAATATCTTATGTAAATACAAAATTACAATTAATTATCTTTATTAATATATGAAATCGAATCAAATTGTAACGGGGCTTGTAATTAATATACATACATAAATATTATTAACTAGAGACATATCCTCGTTTCGCTCGAGAGCGCCACTAGATGCTTTTCTATTGTTAAATTAATAAAACGATGCACAACTTCAATCAACCATTTATTATAAAGTTTTCATTTCTCACATACTATTTTAATGTTTTAACGATTTATACTTGAAACCTTTTAAGTTTTTAATATCTCCACGAAACATGATGCCGCTTTTCTATTACTTTTACTAGTACAATTACACACAGATTAAAAAAAAACATTATTTTATAAAATACAACTACAGATTATAAAAACCGAACTAAGTAATTGTGTTGACAGCAATACGATACAAAATCATTATTTCAACATCTATTCCTAGCGACTTGCCCTAGCTTCACTCATATATGTTACCCCGATGTGTTCATCATGTCGCTTTCAGCTAACTTCATTACGTCGCTTTTTGGCTGTCGGTGTGCGTGCGCATCGTAAAAATTTAACTCTCATATTTTTGTCCAAACGTGCCAAAAGTAGTATATGTAGCTTCAAAAAAACTAGCAATTGGAGACGCAGAAAAAAATTATAAAAATTTAAGTATGATCTTGTTAAAATAAATACTATTTACTCTACTACTTACATTGAGAAATAATAATAAATATTAAAAAATTATTTACTTATAAATCAATATATATACGAACAGACAATGTTAAAAGTTAACATATTAAATAGCCTAAGTAAGATGCAGTTGTCGATCAAGTACCGTTTAAAAAGTGAAAGTCGTCTGTAGTCGTAAGGTAAAACAAGTTCCGTTTTGGCAATGTACCGAAAAGCCCAGTAAGCGGACGTTTTAAAATTGAGAAATAATGAATAAGCATATTTTTCAAAAGAATAAAGAGTGAGTGATTAACGTAGTCTCACTTAGTTGTGACCTATTTTTTACTTATGATGTAACACAAAAAAACAAGATTATAAATATACTAGCGACTCACCTCGCTTCGCTCAGGTTCATCCCTACCTTGCTTCACAATACAAACTTTCATCCCTATTTTCACCCCCTTAAGGGATGATTTCCGGGATAAAAAGTATCCTATGTCCTTCCCAGGGTCTCAAACTATCTTACGAAATTTCATCTAAATCGGTTCAGTAGATCCAGAGATTACCCCCTACAACATCATAAACTCACAAACTTTACCTGTTTATAATATTAGTATAGATAAGTGTTAGTTCAAGTTTACGAAGACACTTGAAATTTTATTATATAGTAGTTTTAGTCCGCGGACGTACCGCAGGGTATGTCCACAAAATAACCTAATTCAATTAATGGAAATCAATTAAATGAGATTCTTGAAATTAGTTTGGTACTATAAAGTTAAGTATATACAAACAAACAAATCTATTTCTTTGTAATAATGTAAGAAAAGAGTTTTGATACTTATTAGCCATATGTACAGATTATATTAAATAGATGTGTGGTTCACACGTGACTGTACCTTGGGAACTGAGTGCCAAAATATGTACCTGCCTGCGTGAAAGTAGTTGTCCAATGTCTTCTGAGTACTGAATGGAAAAGTGAATTGTCGTATCTTCTATTCTTACACTTCAAAAGATATACAAGGTGTACATATTCCATGATGTGTTTATATATATATATATATATATATATATATATGGGTGATTCTTCAAAATTTGGTTAACTTGGTGTTAGCAGCAATTTTCACATATTTATATCTATTTTATTGAATATTTGCAACTACTAAGCAATATTATAAAGTTCATGTATTTTGGTCACTCACTTTGATTTATATCACAATATTTTTTATTTGAGAAAATCGCTTCTTTCTACTCCAAATATCAGGCCCTAGCCATGTAAGATCTCCCAAATTTAGCAAGCATTTCATTGTTATTGTAATTCTCTAAATCATACTTTGATTTAACTCGACTTAAACACGTTTACTATTACATTATTAACCTAGTCATTGCGATTTAATTTTTAATAACAATAACTTTTATCATATTATTTCAAGTTAAAAAGTGTAAGCGTTAAAAAATATCAGTCCCCTAGCTATTTGCGAAAATCGAAAATACGTGGCATCTAAGCTTATGGCGTTTTTTCAAAAACTTACTCAAGCGAAAGCATCGATGTGAAGTTAAATGTAAACACGACCAATGCCGCATCAGCTATTTCGTTTTTACTGCAGTCGCCGACTTTGTTACGGAAACACGTGCTGTGCCAGTCAAACTCTCAGTCCCTAGGTAAGTCGTTTCAAAGATAGTTAATTATAATTGATCTCATTACTTATTGTAAATTTGAGCTTTGTCTGCCTTGTTATTTTGATCACCTGCTGGTTGTTATGTTTATTTTAAATAATAGGTTATTTTTGATTTTGCTTTGATTCGTCAGTCCCTAGACCGTCAGGCCCTCGTCGTAAAAGTGACTGACCTGATGGCATACCTAGGGACTGACAGTTATACTGCGTGATCCGTGGTTATAATAATAAAATATATGTATTTGTTGTAGAATATGGCACCTAAAAAGAACACATTACTTTCCAAAGAGGAACTCGCCAAAAAAACTGTGAACAGGCAAAGAGACGTTTGGAAAAAATTAAAAAAGACCCTGTTTTGCTAGCAGAGTACAAAGAAAAAGAACGACATAAATATCCAAAGAAAAAAGAAAAAGGACAAAGGAAATGTGTCAAGGACATGACACCGCGTGAGCATAGAAGAACCACGAAACAGAAGACTGAAACGTAAAATGACGAAAAATAAGAAAGCACTTACACTAAAAAGTAAAATTGAAGCCATGGCTAACGAGCCTAATCAAAAAGCTGAATTGATAAATGGCACAGAATTTCAAATAATGAGAATGATATCGCTGACGTGCCTTATGAAGAATGTTTTAGAATAACTGCCAGTTTCCTAACCTAATAGGGTGGAACCGTGTTTTCACAAATTTTAGGAACATGTTGTCGGCTTACGAAAAATAGAACAAATAAATAGTGATATGATAGTATTTGTGATTAATTAGAGAAAGAGTGTTATTACGTTCAAATTATAATTTTGTTACTTAGAAAAGCTAATTTTTCAAGTATTGTTTAATTATTTAAAGATTTTTAGTTTGTAAGTACTAAACTCAAAGTACAGTTAATAAAGAAAGCCTATGATTGTAACTTTTCAGTTTTTACTCAGATTTTATAAATTTTGTTTACTGAAGAGATAAGTAGGTAATAATAAGTTTTCACTGATTTAAAAAATAGCTTGTCAAGGTAACATAAAATTGATTGTCTACTTCATACATTGAATATTTTTTTGAGTATGATACTAAATTTAAGATTGTAGGAAGACAATTCTACTTGTTATATAAAATATCTTATATTTTGACTGTTTGTTACAATAATTAATAATAATATGCAAGTTATTTTATTTTGTTAATGTTAATTTTGCTATAAAAATGTGATTAAACACATTAACCGTCTTTGGCGTCAGTCCCTATCATGTCTCGTCAGTCCCTAGATAACTGATTTCAAAAAAAACTTGAATTTCTCTTAAAATACATTGTAAAGTGACTGGCCCTTTTAGATGCAACAAAGTAAATATTATATCCACAGTATAGAATCAGAAATTTACTGATAACCATCTAAAAAAACCTTTGTCAAAATTAGGCCATAAGTTAACCAAATTTTGAAGAACCACCCATATATATATATACACATATATATACACTTATATACATTATACATACAAAAAATATATAATTACAATTTTCCACTTAGTACGTAAAATAAAGAATAATTACTGAAAAAAATTAAGTACAGGCTACCATAGTTAATTTCTAGTTTACCTTTAATTTGCTGATTTTTCTTGTAGTTTCTAATAATATAAATAAAACTTTCCGTTTTGCAAACGCGTCCTTAATTGAATAAAATTTCGCTAACTATTATATATTTTAAAAACTTATAAACTCGCTTGATTGATATATTATTTTTGACCAAATTGTTTTCAAGCCTACGAAGAGGATTAAGCTATAGTCCTCCACGACAACCGAATGCAATACTTCTCATATAGAACACTAGTGAGGCTTTCTCAAACAATGCATGTTACGATATTTTCGTTCACTTTAGCAGCAAGTAATAGCCATGTTGAAAGTTAGTTTTATATATTATGAACTCTTTAGAAGAAAGAGACCCGAGATTTGAATCGGATTCAATTAGTTTTTCAAGCAAGCGCGTTTCCAATAGGCTACCACTGCTTTCATCCGAATAGGTAATACTTTCTATAATAATACTTTGAAATTTGTTTAGTCATTCAGCAATTTTATTAAGCAAACTTTGTCAAAGATAGATATTTGAGAGAATATTATACCTATATGTGTATGTATTGTTGGTCATTTTGTTATTTGCGTTATGCACATGTTTTTTATTTAATATGTTGGGACTTCAACACACAGTACCATCTTAATCCCATGGTAAGCTACGATGCCTGTGTTATGGATACCAGATAGTTGATACACTACACATATATAACTTTAAATACATGCATATTATAAATATAAACACCCATGACTGGAGCACAACATTCGTGCTCATCACACAAATGGGTGTCCTCAGCGGGACTCGAACCCGCGACCGCTGGCACAGCAAGAAGGGTCACTACAAACTGAGCCAAGCGTGTCGTCGTATGTTTTTCGATGATGTTTTACGATAATGACGCTCATATAAAATGTCACTTCAGAATAATTACTTTGTAGTGTATATTTCTATAATTTTATTTATTTATCAGTAGATGTCACTGAATTGCGTATAGCAAATTATAATATTTCACCTGAGGTTATCTTGTATTCGTTCCATTATCCGAGCTACTTTTAAATGAAACCAATTTACAATAATGAAAATGGGCGAAAATTCAGCGTAAATTATAGCAACTTGTATTCAAGAGGGTATAAATCTCAGTGTAAAGGGCCTAAGGGTGCGGTAATACCAGGCCCTGAGGGCCAATACATTAATTCTATTGTTAAGATAATTTAGCTATCCCACTTTGAAATAGGAAAATCTAGAATATCTTTGGTTATCAAACTAAAATATGTTCAATTATTTTTTTGTCGTTTTCCAATAAAAATAAAATCGAACAATCACATGTGGATATTTAGAAAAAGGTTTCTATATCTTTTTTTTATGTATTTTCCTTCACGTATTTGAAATAAAAACTTATCGTGGCTATTATTATCTCACATTGGCTCTAAAGGTACCTAATCCAATTTTATCTTAATCTAACATTACTTGAAAGGTTTTACGTTTACTAATTAAGCAAAAAGTTCTGTGTAAAAGGTTTTTTCAACAGGATTAGGTATTTTTATTAGATAAAGAAGTTGTAAAATAAAAGATTAAATGTTCGAATTAGCTTATTGAAGTACGAAGTATTATAATATCGGTCCACTTAGGCATACAAAAGTAAATTTAAAGTGAATTTTCTCTTTATAACATAACTCTAGCGATCCGCTGACAATTAGAAAACATCAACTTTCTATAAACATACGAGTAATATACACATACACATAATTATAAATTATAATACACCAGCCTGCCGGAAGAAGGTACCTTAAAGATAGTGAAAACCGTATCAAAAACAGTTGCTTAAGTACTTTAAAATAAATAATCGCACAAATAGTTAATATAGATATAGTATATTTATATTTTATAACGGTTATGTAAGTATGGAATATGTAGACTATATATATATATATATATATATATATATATATATATATATATATATATATATATATATATATATATATATATATATATATATAGGTACAAAATAAAGAGTTCTGACATTTTCGATTTCTCAGCTGTTTTTTTTGGGGATTTCCCTATTTTTTTATACTTAAACCACCCTTGACGCACCCCCACATAATAAAAAAAGAATTATTCAAATCGGCCAGGCCGTTAACGAACAGAAATTGATATTTATATATATAAATTTAGTAGTAGTCTACTTTACACTTTTACTTATTTTTACTGAATACCAACGATAAGTAAGAGTGCACAATTCGACACTTTCACAGTCGTTGATAAAGGTACTCATAATCAAATCATTTTTTGTAGCTCTGTACTGGCTGAGTTGAAAAATATTAACATGGAGTTTGGAAAGGAAAAAGCAAGAAAGAAGAATTTATTCGAATAAATTGTATGGAGTCTTTATGGTATTACACCATCAATTAAACAATATTTGGAACTTTTGGTAATGGGACTTTTACAGAAAGAAAGATTTTGTGTGGTTACATATAAGGTACGTTTTATCCTAGAAATATTTAGGGTTCCAGCGCAAAATCGAAAATACTGAAAATTAAGCATTTGAATTTACTTTTCTAAGCTGCCAGGAAATAATGTTACCTTTCTAAGTGACCTACACTCAAGGTCAAGGTCACACACTGAGGATTTCAAACAAAGCTATAAAATAAATTACCAAAAATTGGCTTAGGATAAGTTGAAATGGCACTAGTGAACCCAACGTCTATTTAATAAAAATATTTTCGTAAAATAAAACTTATCAAGGTGTACTATTATAATTTAATTACTATACGTTAATTACCAAACTACACTCGTTACCGAATATACAAACCGTATAATACACTTATATATTATGTATGTGCATATATTATTTCCGGAAAGTACATATATATAAGGAAATTTAATTTTACGAAAAAATCATAGTGCCATTACATCATAGTCAACTCTTGAAATATCATTCTTATCGAAAACGGTATAGTTACATCGAATTTCTTTTGGAACTGGAGAAATAAATGGCTGGCAGTCGAAAAATATGTATATACCTATTTACATTACTTACTCGACGTATTGAGCATAACATTACTATACCTTTTACTGTCATATTTAATTTCTATACAAAAAGACTACAGACTAAATATTTATGTTGTTTGTAAGTTTAGCTTCTGACCGCAACTTTGCGTGTTTATTTTTAACTTCCGATGCATAACGGAGGATTATAAGTGAGACGCCATGTCAGTCTGTGTTTGTTTTTTTTTAATAATGGATCATCCGGCTGTTTTATTAGATAGAATCTAGCTGGCACTGGTAGCCCAGTGGTATCACACTCGCTTGGGTAACCAAGTGAAGCGGGTTCAAATCCCGGATCTCGCACCTGTGATATTTTCATGTGTGAATATTTTTCAACATAATTACGGTAAAGGAAAACATCGCCAGGAAAGTGAAGTCCGCCAACCCGCACTTGGCCAGTGTGGTGGACTATGACCTGATACCACTCGTATGGAAGGAATCAGCAGTGGACGTCAAAAAGGGCTGAACACAGAATCTAGCTGCTAGATGGCTATGAATCCTTTTCCAAAGTGATATGAGAAGCTTTATACACAAATAATAATATTTTTTTCTTAACAACTGGCTTGGTAAGTAACAGTCCAATCCTAATATAACCGTGACTGATGGTGCTAGTAGTGTATTTATTCTACTCCATAAAGATTAAGGTTTAACAAAATGTTTAGGCTTATTCAATTAGCCCTGATTGTTAGCATCAATACTCTCATACATGTTTATAATATATTTACAATAATTATTATAGAGAGCAGTTCAAAAAGTAAAAAATAAAATTTAAATTATAAATTAAAAAAAACTCATTACATTTAAATGATGTCTAAAAGTAAAAAATAATAGCTTATGTCATTGTTAACATTTAATAGTGTCAGAGAACCGCTAACACAATGAAATAGACAGTTAAAATTCAAGTTTTTTTTTTTTTTTTATTTTACCCTATATTGTTCTTAGCTTCATAAATAATTCTAAGACATGGAATATATGCTTACAAAATAAAATAAACATCTTCTAAACACAAAGATAATTTATCCATTCGTCATCCATTGTAAAGTACGCGTAACATGATTAGTGTGAGCAAATATTTATTTCCTATAAAATGAAAATACAACAATATTGCCATATGTACGATAAGTGACGAGATAATTTATTAAAATATAATAAAATCAGGTTCAGAAAAAACCATGTTTCTTATTACAATTACTTGCTTATAATTTAATACTTTTTTTATACCTCTGATATTAACAAACACAAAACTTTAAAATATTAACGTAATAGAAACAATTTGCCAATAGAAAACCTCGCACTGGGCAGATTATGTACTAAGACCATACTCTTATGGAGTTACAAGAACACAATTATGTATTACTATTTTGTTTTTACATACAATGTATACAGATAAATAAAATTAAAGTTTCTGTTTGTAATGTCAAAATAACAGCGTTTTACTCAATGCATATGAAATTATGTACGGTACTTATAAGAAAAGCACAATTTTTAAATATTTTGTCTGTCTGTCTGTCTGTTTGTTACGGATAATCTCAGAAATCTTTATGACTTTGGAAGCATTTGAGCCCGTGGGAACAAAGAAATTCGAAAATACCCATGCTAAGGACCGCCCTAAATCGTACGTATATATTTTAGGTAGCATGTGATGTGAGAATAACATGGTCTTCTTTGCTCATTCAGTTCATTTTCTAATATCCCGCAATGTTTATAATCAAAAGTTATCGTATTTATTACAATTCATGTTTACATAATATGTCTGTATATAATATTTAGTACCTTGGCGACTGAGTTTAGCTAGGCGTTATATTTTTTTTTTGAAGAATTGTATTTTTTTTTCGAAAAAGATATAAAAACTTATTTTTTTTTTCAAAACAAACATCTACATAGATAATAAGTTCAATTAAAAGCAAAAACTTATCTAAATACAAAATTTGATCCAAATCGTTAGAGCCATTTCAGAGATACACGAAATAATATATATATATATATATATATATATATATATATATATATATATATATATATATATAAATTTTATTTAATAACTACTGCTACATCAATAAAAGTCGTATTTAATACTAGATATTGTATATACGGTACAAATAAACTCGATTTTACTCTCTATTAATTTAATTTGATTTATTTTATACATAGGTACGTGTTGTAATTCTCAAAGATATTATTGACTGAAAGCTTGTTTTAAATGTGTTGCCCATATGAATGCACGCAAGCAATTTGAATATTAATTATTTTGAGCACTTTTATGTAAGCTCATAATCAATATGTTCAAGTGTTCGCGTAAATGTTGAGAGAAATACTTTTTTTAATTATTTGGTAAAAAATTGAATAACCTTTTTGTCTTTTCACTTTAAAAATTGAATAAAACCTCTTTTCTTCAGCCCTTGAATTTATTGAAATATCGTACTAGAAGTTTAAAAATTTCAAGCCACGGTAGCTCCATTGGTGTAGAATAGATTTTAACAAACGTTCTTCGGTCGGCTGCAATCACAGTCATATCACATTCCAATAAATAATTGACCTATATATGGTAACAATACGATAATCAGTCTTGGTTTAAATTAGAAAATATTCTGGTCCTACATAGGAACCACATTTGGGAAAATCTGCAGGAGCTTGGACGAAATTTTTCTGATCACCAACTTTCAACACAAAATCTAAGCCTCGTGTCCAATGAGCAGATTTCTCATCCCTCATCATCCAAACTCCAGGGTTATCAGCCTTAAAACGTAAAGCAGCTACCCCGAATTTCGGTATAGTAATAGTGTCTTTGATCACTGGATCTTCAACGTTTTTGTTAGGGAATAAACTTCCCTCGACGTTCATTCGCTCGATAGTTTCTTTGTCTAAACTAGCGTTGAAATTTCGGATGCCAATTACATGGAAGCTGTAGCCGTGAAGGTGGAATATGTGATCTGATTCGCCACCTGAAAGAAAACCACACGTTTAATATAACGTATTTTTTACAGTTTAACTTATATCCTAAATTTATCTATATCTAGATTTTATTTTTGCCTAGGTACGTTTTAACGGTTAGTAATTAGTATAGATTTCTCAGTGATCAGGTATTTTCCCTCAATAAAAAGTATCATTTATGTTGACTCGGATAACCAGATATCATCATACCAAATTTCTTCAAAAACCTGTCCAGTGATTTTCTCGTGATGCGTTCCCAGACAGACAGGCAAAAAATTCTAAAAACTACAAATTCAACCTCTGTTTCGATAATAATGACAATTTCAATAAGATTTTCCAAAAGGTATTTAATGTACAGATTCGACTCAGTTACAATTTTATTTTATGTAGGTACAGATAAGATTCTTCAATTAAAAAAAAACTATCAGATGTAGAACGTAAGTATGCAATGGCCTGATTTTAAACTATTAACTCATATTTATGCGCAATATAAAACTATCATTCATCAGATTTAATATTAGTAAGTGAAATTTAAATATCTTGTAACTGAGAAACTACTTTCTTAGGAAGCTTATAGTCCACGAAAGAATTATGAGAAATTTTATATATATAGCAACACACGTTTGTACAATGGTACTGAAAGTTTAGTTGGTATGGCGAAATTAAACAAATAAAGGAGCCGTGACTTCTCGTGAAAAGTATTTGTATGTTCAATACAAAAATATTTTTAATACGTTTAATCAATAAAATAAGCCCTTAATGGAAAAGTATTTAAAACCCCTAGAGCAAGTTTGACTTATACTCAGCCAGGTTGAAATATTCGTTGCTTATACTTTGGGGTTACACTATAATTATATTATTATGTGTATATCACCGTACTTGTGTACATATAATTTAATGTTTCTTATAGATTTACAATAGACGGAAATCAATTTTTTTTTTTACTTTTTTCGTTTTTTCTTTTTTTTTTATTTGTTAGGTTATTTGCGATATTGACATATTCAAAGTATCAAACTGCCGATCTAAATTTAAATAGGTAGACAAATATTCTTCCCGTATTACAGCAATACACGTTTCACGCGTAGCATATTGCGCCCCAAATTTTAAATTAAATGATTTCTAAATATATGTAAACTTATATATATTTAAACTTATATATATATATATATATATACTTCACAACCACAACAACATTTTAACATACGTAAATATTATTAATGACAGGAAATAGACCGCCACTGAAAGGCATGATTTAAAATATATTATTTTAATGTTACCTTGGTTCTTTTAGCTATTGGCATCCAACTTCACCGTGTGTCGCTAACATTATTTTTCTTACATTAATATGTATATTTTGCATTAGCATTGAGTATTGACATAATTAATTTCAAGCAGACGCTATTTTTAAATGAATTTTCTTTTGAAAAAAATATATTTAGGAAATATGTGCGACACCTTTTTTGTTAGTCGTAATCGGGAATGCTCACTCTGACATGAATAAATCGAGGTAATTATTTTAATTTTTTTTTTTCCAGAACATTTAATAATGATATATTTAGGTTTAACAACTCAGATATACAGATTATAATAATTCAAATCAAAATATATAAATATATCAGTTCAAATGCAAATATTTTTAAGCATTCATCGATTGTTAAATCAAACCAAATTATAAATGCAAAAGTTTGCGAACGTGTGAGTGCGTTTTTATTACTTTTTCACGTTATAACAGTAGTGTACGGATCAAGTGACCTTTAGAATCGAGGTAGCCTCCTCGTTTGTTAAAGGACTACGTTTATTCAACGTATCATGTAATAATTATTAAGATTATATTTTAATTGACCACGACCACGATAATGTTACAACATTACCGTGCCATGACTTTGCAGAACCCACGTCGTTTTATTATATAGTTGATATTCAAAATGTATTGTTCAACGAAATAAAAACAATATTTTTTCACTGGACAGATTTTGATGAAGTTAAGATGATAGCTGGCTATCCGGGTCAACATATAAGATAATTTTACTGTGGGAAAATATCTCATCTCTGAGAAATCACTAAACATTAAAACGTAACTAAATAAAAAAAATAAAACTTTAATTTTAAAATATAGATACTTAAAAGAAAGAGACTTCGATGGACTTTTAAGGACTAATAATTTATTATACTAAAAAAGAGCATATCAAAAGTTTTTAAGACACACCAAAAAGTTTTATAAAGAGAATGATGGCAATAAAATAAATGAAAAAGGTATATAGAGCTTGACACTTTACTCTCCCTGGCAAACTGCATGTGGCATAGCGTGAAGATATGTAATCAAAATCATTAAAAATCAAACAATTATTTATTCAGACTTTCATAACGACTTGTTTCGTTAGCTATAGATATATTTAATCCCTCAACGACCGCGGACACGCCGGCGTTACAGTTAACAATAGATTTCTTAGAAAATTAATTAATTTCTTAGAAATTTACCTGGAGGTGTTAAGTTATTTTATTCATCATAATAATATGGTAGCGTATACTCGTAATAATTTATGTGCTAGAATACTAATACTACTGTTTCATCCAAATCATTCCCTAGTGCATCTTCAGTTTATCTTAAAAGCAGAATATGAGAGGAATATGTTACATAATATATGTATATTCTACAACTGCCTGTTGCTAATTTCAGTTTGCTCACCAGATTGTTAGTTATTACTGTCATATATTTTAACGGTACGTATATGCAAATTGCCAAATCGTTTTATTGGCTAGCTGAGAAATAATGGCGTATCATAAAATATGAAATTATTGCTAATAATATAAATGCGAAAATGAATTTGTTTGTTTATTTTTAAGTAGTTTATAGTATGGGAATAGCATGATTCTTCATTAGTATACTTTAATATTCATGACAGCTTCAGCTTTATCCAAGAAAGGGTGTGATACATAGACTACTAGAGAATTACTACTGCGCAAATAAATTTCGTGGCCGAAGCAGTTCAGTACTTATAAGCCTGGAAGGTCACATGTTCGATTCATTCGATTCCTTGATTATAAAAAAAATTAAATACGTTGCGGGAAGCAACTTCTTTATAAATGATATATTTTCTTAGAAAGTGGACAGTAAGTTGTAACACAATAGATATACAGGTGTTCTCTTTCAGTGATACCTAATACGTATTATGAGATGCAAATGTATTTCCGAGATTGCTCGGTAGATTTTAGATATTAAAATTATTTTTTTAATATGCTTCAAAAAGTTTAACGTAAATAATTTGAAAGTTTCATTGATCGGCATGCCCCAAATTAGGATTCGGCCACTGTTTACCACGCTGGCCAAATATGGGTCACCGGACTTCGTAAGTCTTTTGAAAACTAATTAGGTTTTCACAACAAACCAAGTTTTTCTTTATACTGTACAGTTTTACTCCGCCAATGATAACTTCTATTTAAAACGCTAGGCAACTCAGAAAATAAACAAATATCGAAAAAATGTAACTCGCGTGTCGTATACGACATACGAGTATACTCAATTTCGTCTTTTCACTCCTCAGTTACAAGTGGAATGTCACTCCTTTTTTTTGTTTTCGTAATTTGACTTTACCGCTATCTAGTGGTTCACATGAAACATTTCCACGACAAGTTTCCGTGTAAAATGGTCGTGGAAAACGGAAAAAGGGATGTGGCAACACTATTAGGGTTCTATTTTTGCCTTTTTAATTATGAAACTTTATAATAATATTAATTTACGCTTATATTATGAAATTGTAACAATTAATACTTTCTCAAATTTACGCAAACATTTGACATTTTAATTAAAACCATTTTTTCGGATATTTCGGAGAATATTTAGATTTTTGATTCCCGACGTTTCGAATATTTTATAGCAATCAAGGTCACGGGGGAGACTAAAGTTTTAGATGTCTCGAAGATGAATTGCTACAAGCCTACTCACAAAATTATACAATAATTTTAAAATTTTGTGGGTAGGAAACGATAATGTATGTTTTATACCTCCAGATAAATTTCTAAGAAATTAATAAAATTTCTAAGAAATCTATTGTTAACTGTAACGCCGGCGTGTCCGCGGTCGTTGAGGGATTAAACAGTAAAGCTTGTCAGTTTGATTGTAAGATACCTCCAGAACTACTGATCTAATTCTGGAAATTCTGCCACTAATAAGGAAAGAACATTATTCCTAAATAACCTAATCTACTTATAAATACCAGGTGATTCCCGTGGGATATTAGTGTAACGCAAAGTTATTGAGGTAGACGCGAAGTGTAACCAGAGTCTGATTAAAGCGAACACAGGTCACTAGTCGTACATAAAAGCTTTATTTGATATTAGGGATGACTCGGTAGAACCAGTTATTGTGTTTTCCCGTGGGAATTAAAGATTTCACTGTAGTAAAAGGTATCCTAAATGTTGACCCGAGTAATAGTTATCACTATACAAAATTCAGTTAAAATCGGTCCAGTACTTTTTGCGTGAAACGCGCACATCGATGTAACAAATGATCATCAAACACGTATAAAATAACAATTACTTACAAAATTAATTTTGCATTTTTCTGCAAACACATCATGCATATACAAACAAAACTTAATATTACAAAAACGAGATTTAACCTACGGTAATAATCAAAAACGGCCTTTATCTATTAACAATAACTAAAAAACAAAAAAAAATGAATAATTAACAATAGTTAATTATTCAAACCATTTGATTTATTTTTTTACGTAGGGTTTCGATAAGTTACTATTTTATTATATGTATAGATAATAAACACCTAACATATGACTATTAAAGTAAAAGCTTTTAAGAAGTAAGTAGATAAAACTAACAGTTTTAGAAGACGAGGCACTATACTGAGGTATCTCTATACCAGTATATTATATATTGTGTAAAGGCTAAGTGTAGTGAACAGAGCACGCAATTAAGTTCATCCTGAAAATACTTTTTGCTCCACAATTTTCCCCAGCAGCTTCAGTTTTACAGCTTTTTAACACAACGGAAGAAATAGTACAGTTAGAGATACCTCCAAATTACTTTCAACTTGCTCTATATTCTTAATGAAATTTATTTAAGTACCAGTAACTCGGTACATAAATAAATTTAATTATCTATCTATTCAGCCCTTTTCAACGTCCCACTACTGGGCATGGGGCTCTCTTCAATATGAGGGGGATCAGGCCGTAGTCCACCAGGCTGGCCAAGTGCGGATTATAGTAAGTGGGTGAAATAGGGGATAGAATTTTGTATGAAACTTTTTCTTCTTTGGACATATTTGCATGAAATTTCGTGTGAAATGAGTACGGCAAGAACAATGAGTTACGTATTTCAGCGCTTTCCAAAATTCAACCCCTAAGAGGGTAAAATAGGGGATGAAGTTTTGTATGAAACCTATCTTTTTATTAGAGATTTTATTTGTAGTTTTAGCGCGAGCAAAGTTGCGGGTTCTGCTAGTATTTAATAGATTATATACCTACTATTCTTAGTGTCGGTGCTAGCTAACGCAAAGCAAAACAATTCTATTAACATATGAATACATCACTTTATGTACTGTATTTTAATTATAATTATGACTAGCATTGCCCGCGGCTCTGCCCGCGTTCAGGTGACCAAAAACCAAATTATTAGGTTTTACATATTAGTATACTCTTTCACTGCAGTTTTTGTATTTTTTCTCAGAAATGAGACATTTTCCCGTAGTAAAAAGTATCCTATATGTTGACCCGGATAACCAGCTATCACCATACCAAATTTCATCAAAATCCCTCCGGTGGTCTATAATGCGGTAACAGACAGACAGACAAAAATTCTAAAAACTATGGATTCGGCCTCTGTATCCATAATAATGTTTATTTCAATAAGATTTTCAAAAAATATTTAATGTACAGATTCGGCTTAGTCACAATTTTATTATATGTATAGATTAACATTTGCATTCATACATATATAAATGAATTCTTCGTTTCTATTTGCATTTTGTTAGCTGGCACCATAAGTGTCTAATTTAGTAAACACCTTTTGTAAATCCGATTGTTATTACCTGTAATCTATTCATATATTAAAATTCTGAGTCGAATCTGTACATGGAATATTTTTTTGAAAATATTCCATGTACCGATTGTCATTATTACACAGAGATCGAATATATAGTTTCTAGAATTTTTGTATTTCTGTCTATGAACGCATAACGAGAAAACCACTGGACAGATTTTGATGAAATTTGGTATGATAGTAGTTGGTTATCCGGGTCAACATATAGGATACTTTTTACTGCGGGAAAATATCCCGTCTCTAAGAAATCTATACTAAACGTTAAAACAAAACGTAAGTCAGTATTATATATTTATAAGCTTATATTTACAAGCTTTCATACCAGACGTACATCGAGTATATTACACTTAAAATAGGTTACGAACCTAGTTTCAAGAGAGAGGTATAATCAAAAAGTTTATCGCTATAGCCCGAAGCATCTAATCTTATAATTTGTGTACATGAATAATGCAACCAAAAGGTTTCTTGAGAAAGCAACTAACGTTCACGATTACCTGTCATAGTAATCAACGTGAAACGTAACAACTGTTGAATAAGTTGATTATTTTTAAAATATAAGACTTATTTCTTTAATTGTTCTACATTGACTAAATCTTAAATCTCATGTTACATACTTTGGCAAAATTATTTTAGGAATTCTCATCGGTATGAAAATATTCAAATATATATTTTTTTTATAAAGTAGGTCGTAAACAAATTTTGAAAGTATATTCATAATATAGTTTAATAATGTTCATTCTCTAGGGATTATTTATAAAGTGTGTCTGTTACCTGAGAACGG
This sequence comes from Brenthis hecate, assembly GCA_951806755.1. Taxonomy (NCBI): domain Eukaryota; kingdom Metazoa; phylum Arthropoda; class Insecta; order Lepidoptera; family Nymphalidae; genus Brenthis; species Brenthis hecate. The sequence goes on along the minus strand of OX638281.1, from coordinate 4,630,615 downwards.
TATGAAGAGCCTATGGTCTAAGATCCGATTGCAAGATTGCTACGTTCATCGAGTATTTATTTAAAATCAATTTTTCATAGATAATTATTTTAATAACAAGTGAATCGATTTTATTCCAAAAAGTCAATTATTATTAATTTAATTTAAAAATACTACGCGGGTCCATTTTAATAGGCAACTCGGCCGAAACATATTGTCCCTTTTATTATTATATATAAAAAATTGATTTTGATTAAATACTCGATGAACGTAGCAATATTGCAGTCGGATCTCGTACGACTACTACCTTACAACCCTTTCACTTTACATATGTATTTAAATATAGAAACTTATTTAGGTCAATAGCTCAATGTGTCAGCCAATTAACTGTCAGTAAAATTTAATCCACTTAAATCAAGTATTTAAAAACCATAACAACTTTTTTTAATATAGGATTATTATATATTTTTCAAATAACTGTCAAGTTTTAAAGTGTATGAGAATAATTTTATATTACAACAATGGAGAACTGCTCCAGTCGCACCGGTTCTTTAAGATATCATATCTTTTTGTATATTTTTTTTTAGTTTGAGTCTCTGTTTTAAATACCATGTTCCTGAGCTTTATAATCTCAAACTGTATACAAAATTTCAAGCAATTAGCAAATCACTAGCCAGATCTATCTAAATATATCTAAATAAATAAACACTAGATATGTTAAATAAATAATAATTTGGTAAATAAATAATATTCGTTAACATCATATGAACACCATTTAAGGTGTGCTAAACTTTACCGGAAACATGTTAGAGTAAACACATTAGTAATTTCCTATGAATCTTTAAAGTCATCTCGCTATTGTATGAAGTATGCAAATATTGTGACATCTTCTGACTGTTCGAGTACGGAAACTTACATATAAATGAAGTTTCTAGCTTTCAAGTGAGGAAAGTCTAAGCCTTCTGAGTTTCATTTGTACAATAACATCTGTAGCGAAAGTTTTGTGAGTATTGCAAATCTAACGTCGTCGATGATAGATAGAGATAAAATTAAATGTCACAAATATTTTCTTATATTTTCATTTTCAATTAAAAATTAAATCGATAAAAAATTCACAACTGATTTCCAACATAGTACATATCCTGATCTGATGAAATATAGCAAAGTTGTGCTCTAGACTAGTAGATTGTGGAAGATGGAAGCAATGTATAAATCCTATAATAAACAAAACAAAAGACTTTGATTTGTATATATATATATATATATATATATATATATATATATATATATATATATATATATATATATATATATAATAAAGGTAATTAGTTAAGCATATAACAATTAAAAAGACTTTGTACACTCATTTACACTTTGTACACTTTCAAGCAGGTTTATAAAAAGCGCTATAACGTCACCGAACATAACATTGACCAAATATTTGCGCAATATATACAAATATCTAGCCAGCGATAACCAACTTATAGAAATTGAAAAAAAAAATGAACAAATGTTTCCGATATACGAACAAACATTTAAGTGTCAATATTTACGTTGCTCATATACAAGATACGCTACTATTTGATTCGGACAAATAAAGTCGGCATGGCAGACTCTACTAAAAGTTCCCAGGCATATTACACACGCAGTATATGAATGTTTTTTTCACATTATAAAATTCATTTACACACCACCGAGAGACATATATGTGGTTATGTGATACTCAACTCAACCGACTAGAAAACCCTGTACTACCCGCTAAAACCAACAGAACCTTTCCCGTCGTAATGGGACGTCGCAGTACTAATGAAATACTCAACCACGACGCCCCAACGGTTAGCCTACCGATGTAAATTACAACAGCCGAAGGGTTGCTACTACTGTCCATTCTACTATTAAAGAAGTACCAGGAGCAACCCACCACTTCCCAGTGTATCTCTTAGCTTCACGCCCGGCTGGATTGCCAGACGCTATCAGTTATGTATAAATGTAAAATGGACTCGTTTTCCGCACTTAGACTCTCTTTTGGTCCGTTGTGCGTGCGTCAGTTATGTATATAATAGTTTAACCTGGTATCTAGTACTAAAAACTTCACCTTCAGTTTCACCTGCGCGTGTGATTCTATACATACCAATAAATATGACGTCTCTATACGACCTAACACGAGACTTGTATTTCTTATTTCTTAATTAACTACCATACCTTACGTCGTCTGTACAACAAAAGTGTTATTGAAATTCATCCAACTGTTTGAGCGTGAAAATAAATAAGTTATTTTACATATATACTACATATATAGATGGTCTTCACCATTCAACGCGAGATTGGCGAAGTAAATTGTCCGAACACGCCTAACACTCCTAGAAGCCACTAAATCAACAAATTGTGTTGAAATATTAAGCTGATGCATAACATGTGATCGGTATTTGAATGGTGATTGTTTACGCTTGCTTTGACCTAATACGTGACGGAAATAATACATAGTAATGAAACATGAACAACAACAAGAACACACGAATACTAAAAACGAATCCATATTAATCTATTCATAGTAGTCAGTAATATTATCAACTAGCGAAAACAAAAACAAATCTATCCCTCGGGAACCGTATATTTTTCCGGGATAAAAAGTAGCCTATGTATTATTCCAGACTATAATCTATCTTTGTATCAAATTTCATTCAGATCCGTTCAACCGTTTTGGCGTGAAAGAGTAACAAACATCCATACATACTCATAAAAATTTATAATATTTATGTATACAGATTATACAAATGTGAAGATTGTGTATGTGTGTGTGTGTGTGTCTTCTTCACTCTGTAATGGCTCAACGGATATGAGTGGCATTCAGTATAGAGATAGTTTATATCCTGGTTAACATCACGTAGTCACATATCCTAGATTAGCACATAGGCATTTTATAGACGAACTACTCAAGCAGAGCCGCGCGGGTAAACTAGTAAATGGTAATATTTATTATTTTCTTAGATTTACGCGAATATTTGACATTTTAAATAAAACTATCTTTTCGGATTTTTTCACAGACTTATTTTGATTTTAGGTCTCCGACGTTTCAAATACTTTACAGCAATCAATATTTTGTGGATGTTGATGAGTGAGTGTGTTTATTAATTCATTTGCACCATAAGAGTTCAAGGGATTTAAAGTAAATTCGGAATGGAAATATCTTATATCTCGGATAAGGACATAGGATACTTTTTATCAACATGCTTACATAATATTAGCAAAAATAAATAAGCAAAAATTAATTCCGACTATAAAACAAAACAATCCCAAAAGTCATTAATGTGAATCCACCGTGTAATCCCTTCCGCGGCTCAGTGCGGCTGCTGTTGAAATTATCGAGAATATTCTCGGCCGGTACAAAATTTAAGCTAACATTTTATAAGCCATATTTACCTTTACCAAACATAGCTGAACAGTAAATTTAAGTGATAAAAATATACTAAATATATACGTGTTATTTGCTAACATTTCGCATTTCCCGGGATTTAGAAACATTATTATAATTAACGAATGTTATTTATACGTTTAAAGCTTACGTAGAATTAACTAACATAATTAGGTTACTATGAAAAAATAACAATGTGTCATTATAGCAACATTTTTCAGTGTTAATTTAAACTTTGAATGTACTTTTATTGTAGTAAACTTATCGTTCTCACGTAGTTTAAAACAACACGGGGCTCTGAAGAACAAACATTTGTACGTGCAAACTATTTTTCTTTACTTTGACACCACTCACCCCTTAAGGGTTAATTTATCAAAACGACAAAAAGAGATAGAAGAACATAAGAAAATTCTATTAATGTTATAAATATAAAGTCTGTGACGATGTTTGTATGTTTATTCTTAACCAAGTGTTCATCATTTAACAGATAAGGATGAAACTAATCATACAGATAGTTAATATCCAGGACTAGCTTATACAATAACAAGACTTTTACCCCGGTTATGTGTTCCAGTGTCATAGGTCAACTTTAATATTATTAATAATACTTTAGTTCAGTATCTATTAAAAATGGCGACCAATAGCATTGAAAGATTTTTTTACAGAAGCAAAATCGCGTGTAGAAATTAATATATATGTACATGTAATGTTTACCTTGATCAAACATAATTATTTCCACTGTAGAATGCAATGGCACGTGCTTTACGTGGACGCACTCTTCGCCTTGACCGGGCTCCTTGGGACATATATCTTCAGGAGCTACATCAGCACCTTGTGTCAGGAGAGGTGAGGCGGGATACGTGAAGCGGTGACCGTCAGTTTGACCCCAACTCTCTGTAAAATAATATAATTAGAGTATTATAAACACAATGTTATATACATACATATAATATCTACATTCAATTTTGTTTGTTTTGCATAATTTAGAGACATTTCATTTTTAAGAATAAAAATTGTAAAGATCAATAAAAACCTATTTAATTAAAAGTTTTTTGCACTAAGATAATTTAAACATACTGTCGAGCCCAGCCTTGTCACCGTACAACATACTATCTACCCATTCACTTTTCGAGAATATTCTAGGACATATTATATGTCTGATCAATAAAATATTAGTGTTTAAAGGTTTTATCGGAACCACAACCTCGTTCAAAGGACAGTGTCAAATGTTAAATGCATAAAATACTCGTATGTGTATATCTTTTCTAATATTACAGATGCAAAAGGTTGTTTATCGGTTTGTCCTTTTTACACCCAGCATTTACCATTTTTATTAATATTGTTTATACAAAGGCTGCTTATTTCCCTAAATTATGAAGTAACTACCGTGGATTCCTATGGGATATTATTGTAGAATAAAAGTGTTGATCGATAGCAATATTGTAGAAATGAGCTGGATGTACGTGAGAGAGTAAGTGAACGAATGAGTGAGAGAATAATTGAAGAAAGTTAAGAAACAAGATGGAACTTTAGACAAAACGAGTTGCCTGTCAGTAGCTAAATAGCTTAAAAGTAAAGACACAAAATAATTTTCAATTGAATGTGTAACCAGTTAAAAACCTTTTTAACAAAAAATAAAAACCGACTTCAAACAAAAGCACTAAAAAGTATAAAATAACTGATTGGTAGTTTTCATTTACTATACATACCTAATCAAATATTTTCGAAGTCGGTGTGCTTTGCTTTGTATGGGCTGGCACCGATTTCGAAAATATTTGATTAGGTATGTATTTAATAGGTAGGCTTTAATTACTTAGCCAAAGCACACCGACTTCGAAAATATTTGATTAGGTATGTATAGTAAATGAAAACTACCAATCAGTTATTTTATACTTTTTAGTGCTTTTGTTTGAAGTCGGTTTTTATTTTTTGTTAAAAAGTTTTTATTTTTCCCTTTTTAGTGTAGACAGTAGTAGCAAAGTAAGGATTCTAACGTGTTAGGCTTGTCAAATCAAACAAAATAAGCCCAAACTCAAAGTATCTACTATTAGCCGTTGAAGAGTTCCACCTATCCACCTTCTGGCCTTGCCATCAGATCAGGTCAATAACACCGAACCACTGTACTATCAACGGAAATAGAAATACTTGCAAAGTTTCAAGTCAATATGACAATTAGAAGTAGGTTAAATTCATTATTAGTTGTTTTTCCACCCTTAGGGGTGGTATTTTTTTTTTAAATTTAAATGGGACCAATCTGGAAGCATACCCTTTCAAACAAAACAAAAATTGTCCAAATCGGTTAATAAATGACGGAGTTCTGAGGTAACAAACATAAAAAAAAAAAAAAAAAACATACAGTCGAATTGAGAACCTCCTCCTTTTTGAAGTCGGTTGAAAATACGTGTGCTGATTTCCAGCTCTGGGGTGAAGTGTAAAGTACAGTGTTATATTGCAAAGTGCTTTTGAGTGTTAGGGGTGTGTATGGGTTCGTAACATTAAAAATTGATGATTAAGAAAAATGAATGAGATAAAATGTTTTGCTTACATTTATCTATGTATAACTTTTCGCTTCGGGTTCGTTCTTAGACAAAAACAAATCTATTAAAACCGTACATTTTTTCGGGATAAAAAGTAAGTTATGTGCAATTCAAGACTAATAATCTATCTCTGTGCCAAATTTTATCCAGATCGGTTAAGCCATTTAATCCATTCACACAAACTTTCACATTTATAATATTAGAAAAATTATCGTCGATTAGTATAGATACATAATATTTATTATATTCATATAGTTAAGAATTTTCAAGAGCTACAGTTAGCTGGAGATAATTAGTGTTTACGAGCACTTGCACAACTCGGCAAATGGCGTACGAACTGCACTACGTTACTTGGAACATAAAGCTGGTATTACCTCGTATTTTACTTGAGAAACTTAGCGTTCATAATATGTATTGTGTAAAGACATAATATTACAATATGATGAACACATATCTCCCTTCCTAATGCAAATAGACGTCACCTCATTTTATTGGGAAATAAACTTAAGTAAGAAACTATAATAATGAATAATCTATACAAAATTCGAATATAAAAAAAATTTTTTTAGGACGTCTATAATAATAAATAATCTATATAAAATTCCACTAAAGTTTTTTTTCCCGTTTTGACCATTAATGTTTTTTTTTGTCATTTAGGACGAAGTGAATACTAAAATATTTAATTTTTATCCGTTTTCTTCTACAGATTAAAAATAAAATACGAGTAAAGTCAGAATTAAAACTGTGGCTTAATTTAATTTAAGTTTTCCAACTACTTCCAACGGTATAAGCAGAAGCTCTTGCGCTATAAAAACGATTAGGTTTGGTAAAAGCTCCAAACGAAGAAATGCAACAATATTAAATTTAATTAAGTAATAACTAAGTGTACATTTGTTTTGTATATATAATTAAGTATGTTTGTAATTTTCTTTATTGTAAATAAACTGATTACTTTAATATAAATTTCGTATAATGGTTTTTTTTATTTATTTATTATTATATCCTAAAATATCAACTTTGAATTCGCACCAGCCACAAGGCCCGGTCACGTTTTATATCTGCTTAGAACCTGACTGCACTGACTAAGCGCTAGACAAAATATTTTAAAATCGTTGTGGTTTGAAACTTAATAAAACGGAAATGCGCCACGAGAAAGAGACAAACATATAACTTATATATAGGATTAAGCCGACGAGTGAATGAGATAGAATACGTTACACAGAAAGTCAAAAATAATTCTGAATAATATGTTATTAAGTATGTTAATTAAAATGTAAAATAACTTTTTAACTGGGTAAAAAAAACCAAACTTATAATAAGAATGAATATTTATTACTGTGAGCTAATCGTTACCATATTAACCGTTGTTATTGTCTGACAAATATATAATATTCTTTCCGTATACGTACTATATTTTATAAATATATAATTGTAATAAGATAAAATACGCTATGCCTTATTTTATTATTGTATGTATGTATTCAGCCCTTTTTAACGTCCCACTGCTGGGCACCGGCCTCCCTTCAATACGAGGGGGATCAGGCCATAGTCCACCACGCTGGCCAAGTGCGGGCTGGCAGACTTCACATATCTTTCGAAAACTTGCTAGGTTCCCTCAGACATGCAGGTTTCCTAACGATGTTTTCCTTCACCGTAAGGCAAGTGGTAATCATGCTAGAAACGATTCGCACATGAAAATATCAGAGGTGCGAGACCCGGGATTTGAACCCGCATCACTCGGTTGCCCAAGCGAGCGCGTTACCACTGGGCTACCACTGCCTTTATTATTGATTTGTTTTAATTTCATAGCGATACTTGCCAAGAAGTTTCACTTCTACCACGGTAACTATGCATAACATTACCGTGCTTCTACCGTGAGTGAATTGCATACACACACACTTTTAATACTTTTTATCAAATATGGAAGCAAATCCGTATTATAAAACTCAATTTATACTAATAGTATCGAAGAAATATCAGAAATCAGAAATATCCAAAGCAACAATGAAAGACAAAATACGATGTGAAGTCGATATCTACCTAAGTATCTAAACTCAATACTCCAAGAAAAACGTAAAGCATAAAAAAAGAACGCAGATGAATGTTTTTCCATTTCTATGTTATTTTTCAATATCGTACCAACAAATTATAGCTTGCAAACACTCCCACTGCTTGGTAAATGATATAGGGATACTGCACTTGACTACGATGAGCTGTGAACTTCCATATGTACGCATTATCCCGTATTCCTCATTGGAATATTACATAACTCACAATTTTAGCTTCGAACTTAAATTTTCGCATTTAAATTTAAAATATGTAAACATTACGTTTTATATTGTCGCCAAAATTTAAAAATTTTTTTTTTTTTTTTAATCTATTTTTATTTAGGGACTTCTTAGCAACAGAGCTAAATGTCAGTCCCATCGTACCCATAAGACATGTATACCACTAATAATACTAGTACCTCTAATTATAACTTATTTTAACTTAAATTGATATACAGTTTTGGCTATCTCTGAGTTAGGTTTAGACAGTGCGCTTTGAAAAACTCCCACATCATTCCAGCAAACGTTAAAACGGCGCATCAACTCCTGTCTCCTATCCGCGTTACGAACACATTCCACTAAGAAATGATGCACATCTTCCTCTACACCGCATAAATTACAATTTGGAGAATTAGATTTTTTCATTAGAAACATAAATCTGTTAAGTGGAACGTGTCCCGAACGCAGCCTAAGAGCCATAACAATTTGTTGACGCGTCAACCCTGAGTCGCAGAACCACGGGATACGAGGAGGCTCACTTTGTATAGTCTTATACCATATTCCCTTAAGTTTTGATCTTTCGTCAAAGTACTCTTTCAAGCGGTTTACACATTCTTGTTTATATTTAACTAAAAAATCAGAATAATTTGGTCTTAAATTTATAACTGTCCCTACAAGAAGTGCTTGTTTTGCAAGAATATCAGCCTCCTCGTTTCCCGTTAGTCCAATGTGAGAGGGAATCCATTGCAATTTTAAAGACTTTCCGATAGATTGTATTTTAGTTAATTCATGTAAAATTTTGTAGGCTACAGATACTCCCCTTGTTCCTCTTACGCAACTTATAAGATGCAGTATAGCACTTTCGCTGTCTGTAAAAATCACAATATTATCTCTATACACATCTCTAGAATAACGTAAAGCCTCCAAAATAGCAACAAGCTCCGCAGTCATTATTGATGTATTAGCAGTTATTTTAAACATTTTATTAACATTACAATTTGGATCGTACAAAGAACAGCCAACGTTTGTTTTATCTTTAGATCCATCAGTATACAGATAATACCACCCAAAATAATTATTATTTATTTCCTGTATAATTTCTTGTCTTAATATATTAATATCATAACTATTTTTCGATCTTTTTATACACTTTAATTTGGAGTTGCATACATTTTTAATATTAATATTTGACATCCATGTATCTAAATTAAACATCTCTGAAGTGCTAGATGAGCTGACATTTTCATTTTTTGTTTCTAGATATGTAACGCTTAATAAAGGCTTCTTTTTATTATTCCAATACCCTTTACCCAAAGATAGACTCAAATCAGATATACATTTTAAAGTTTCATTTTCAGACCAAGACTGACATTTTAAGCAAAATTTCATAGCTAGATATAGCCTTCTTATATCAAGAGGTGGCAAACAGAGATCACTCTCCATCACATGAATAGGAGTAGACCTAATATATCCTCCAATAATACGCATAGCTTGGTTTTGTATTTTATCTAACTTGCATAAGTGAACATTAGCACTATTGTTATATAAAAACGAGCCATAGTCCATTCTACTTCTTATCATAGATGTGTACACTGTACGCAAATGCTGTGGATGTATCCCCCATCCAGGACCGGCTAGTGCCTTAAGCAGTTGTAAAAACCTTTTAGTTTTTGAACATATTTCATTTATGTGTGCTCCCCACCTAAGAGACCTATCCAAATGAAAGCCTAAATATCTAATACATTCGACAGTCTCCAAATTCAATCCATTAATAGTAATATTTATATTATGTTTACAATGTCCTCTACTAAAAACACATATTTTAGATTTAGTATCCGATAGTTGTAAGCCTAATTTATCCAATAAATTAATTAAAATATATAAAGCATTTTGTAAATTTAAAATAGTATCTTGAATCTTTGGAAGACTAGAATATAAAACAAAATCATCAGCATATTGACTCAAAAAAACATTCTGAATGGACCGAGATATTTCTATTGTAACAACATTAAATAACAAAGGGGATAGTGGGTCTCCTTGAGCCAGACCTTTACTTGTCCATCTCTCATAAAAGGAGTTATCCTTATCACATCTTATTCTTAAATGTCTTTCATTTAAAAAATGCCACAAGTACTTGCAAATCAAAGATCCGCCTTCATAGTTATCCAAGGTAATTACAATATTTTCAATAAGAACATTGTTATAAGCTCCTTCTATATCTAAGAAACAACCCACAGTTTGAAGATTATTTGTGAAGCCTAATTGAATATGAGTGATTAGGCGAGTTAAGTTATCCAGACACGATTGTCCCTTTCTAAATCCCGTTGTTCTTGGCGAAAAAAAATGGTTTCTTTCAAAGTGCCATTCCAAACGTTTATTAATCATGTTGTGAAATGTTTTAGTTACGCATGATATAAGGGAAATAGGTCTTAATTTACCATTATCGTCTCCAGGCTTAGGAATGGCTACAATCTGTACTATCTTCCATTGTTTTGGGACATAACTGGAGCTAAATATAAGATTGAACAATTTTAATAAATAACGCTTGGCAATACTAGGTAAATTAACTAACATCGAGTAAGAAATATTGTCATCTCCAGGAGAACTATTTTTTTGTTTTAAAGTATTGTCCAATTCGGAGTAAGTAAATGGAGATTCTAATGCTTCATTTTTTGATCTTAATAATGGTATGTTAGGCGATACAAAGTCGGGAGCCAATGACTCTAATAATTTCTGTTTTCTCTCATCTGATGTACAAATTTTAGCCCTTCTCAAGCCTTTCATCCATTGCATCTTACGCCACATATCCATTACAGTTGTATTTTCATCGATATCACTACAAAAAGAATGCCAACTCTCAGACTCAACTTTAACTATTAACATTCGGGCCTCAGTTACTTTTTGCTCTAATATATCTAGATTATGAGGGGTTGGATTTCTTCTAAGATTTTTAAGTGCTAACCGCCTCTCAGCAACTATTTTAGATAATGTTTGATTCCAAAAAGGTTTGGGAACAAATTTTCGATCTAAATTATTACAGTACTTTATATATGGTATAGCTTTATCCGCAGCTAAATTTATTCGCTGAATGAACTTATCATACATAATTTGAATATCATTTGTTTCAAAATCAAATTCATTAAATTCTTTTTCTAATATATTTTTGTATTCTATCCAATTAGCATTTTTATAGTTCCTTTTTTTAGTAAACGATAACTTATCTTTATAACGGAGAGTATACTTTAACATTAAATGATCGCTGCCTAAATTTTCATTAATAGTTGTCCAATCTAAATTCATAGCTATATCTGTAGAGCAAAAAGTAATATCTGGTGCCGATTGTTGTAGTGATCCGTTAACAAATTTAACTCTGGTATAGCTTTTATCGTTAATAGATATAAAACCATACTGTAGTGAGCTGTCGAACAATTGATTTCCTCTAGAGTCTATTTTATCAGACCAACTTGTATGTTGTCCATTAAAATCTCCCGCGATTATAGTACACTTGGAAAATAAAGAAAATAAGCTATCCCAATTGGCTTGACTTGTATTAACACTAGAGGGGCAATAGACAGAAACTATATTTCTCAACAATTTACAGTTCATAATTTTAACATGCACTAATTCAATACCAATATTATTAACATTAATAGAACTTTTAAAGGTTTTAAGAGACTTATGTGTAATAATTGCTACACCCCCATATGAGTCAACCCTATCATGTCTATAAACATTATATTGACTAATATTTAAATTTGAGTCTTGCTGTAACCATGTTTCACTTACTATGGCGATATGTATATTTTCTCTATAAAGTAGAGCTTTAAACTCTGTCAGTTTCGGCCTTAAGCTTTGAGAATTCCACTGTAAAATATTTACAGAGCAATCCTTTATCCTTATATTATCCATCAAAGAAGGATGACATTCTCTTAATCACTTCACCTACTTTTCTCAACGATGGAAATGAGATACAAATTTCTTCTATCACTAAGTAGAATGCATCACATATCTTTTCTTTAAAGTCTCTCTTCGATAAAATAATTTCTTTCAGCTTCCTGTAAAAATCTTTAAATTTATTTAAATTGTCTTTCTCTACATCCTGGTTATTGTTCAATTCTTTAGAGGATGCTGACTTCTCGGTGTGTAGATAATTAGTGTCGTCAGTATTTACATTCTGAACTATAATTGAATTCTTTTTTCTATTCCCTTTTTTTTCACTACCTCGCGAACTACATGGATTCTTTGAATAACCTTCAGTATCATCATCATTCATTTCTTCTACATCATTTGACATATCTTCGTGCTCCTCAATACTTTGCATTTGTTTTTTGGTAATTAAAACATCTCTATATGATCTAGTCTCTAAAATTTTATTTGTATTAACTAAGACACTGTTATGCAAATCATTTTGTATTTCTTGTGTTTCTGTCAATCCCACTTCCTTACTTGTATGCTGACAGTAAAATTCAAGAGCCTTTTTGTAAGTAAGACTATTCTGGCACATTATTTCCCTAATCTTCTTTTCTTTTACAAACATAGGACAATTTTTATCCAGAGCCATATGGCGTCCTTTGCAATTTAAACAAATAAAATCTTTAGACTCGCAGTTTTCATGATCTTGTCCACATTTTGGGCATAGGATTTTTTTCGTCGGGCAAGATCTACTCAAATGGCCAAACTTCCAACACCCAGAACATTGTGACACTGGAAATGTGTATGGCTCAACCTTAAACCGACACCCGTATCCTAAAATATACGGGGGTAAGGTAGAACTCTTAAAGCCCAACCGAACTGTTGTACTTAAAACCCATTCATTTTTATCATTTAGTCTCCGCAACCTCCTCATGCTCACAATTTGAGAATCACAATAAAAATTGTCCAATATTTCCTTTTCTTCCGTCTCTAAGTCTACATCTTTAACAACACCGTAAATAATTTGAACTTCACTGGTCGATTGACATCTGTACTCTAATTCCACCAATTTTTGGCAATTTATTAGTTGGTCAGCATCATTTTTATTACTAAATCTTATAAATGCCTTGTAGGGACCTTTGAATTTAATACTAAGAATGTTATTAATGTTTAATGATTTCATTAGCTTAGCCATACCTATTTGTTTAGGTAAGGCCTGTTTGGAAGATAAGCACACTTCATATATTTCATCATTGCTAGACGAACTTCTATGTATGCGTTTACTCCGTCTCTGTACCGTAATAAACTCTTCATTTTCATTTTCCGTGTCGTCACTGTTTTGTCTTTGTCTTTTCTCCACAGGGCGGGATTCCGCCATACTTGTTGCCACTACTTCCTTTTCTACTAGTTGCTCACAATTATCACTATTCAACATGGTCTCCTCTTCAACATCACTTGAACACAATAAAATTATGTTACTTTCGTTAAATTCATCCATTATCACAATATTCCAACATGGGGGTAGAATTACAAAAATAAAACGATAAGATACTATTGACGCTTGAATAGACTGCCAACGAACCGTGCACTAGCGACGAATATCGGCGCGTGAATGAAATTTAAAAATAAACTTTCGAATTCAGATATGCCTCGTATATTTTTACCTTATTTCTCCTTAGATCCTCCGTTCTGGGTTTTTATCAAATAAGCTTTTTTTATAAAAAGATTAACCAACTAAGGTCGATATAATGATTCGCAGGGGTGTTGTAGTGTGTGCGCAAGCGATCCTGCAACACCCCATTGCACTGAGGCGATGGGTTCCGCTGTGGGTTTTAGCGAGTAGAGTCTCACAGTACCTTGACGTTATGACGGCCGGCAGGGTCCCCATGATGGGTTTCCCCAGCGAAAACAAAAACAAAAAGGTAATGATTGCTAAATAGCAATTACGTTATTTGGAAATAATTACATATATTTATCATTGGATATCTGGATGGTAATGGCATCGTTACGGATAAAGCTATACAAACCTTTAGTCTTAAATGAAGTATAGTTATAAACTATGAATAATTTGGTTTCAAAATGATATAAATTAATCTCCTTTATAATATGGACTTCATCCTTCCTTATACAGGATGGAACAAATCAATGGGACATGTAAGAAAAGTACCTTAAATATTGAAGTTATCAAGATTTACTCAAAGTAAACGTTTCTTTATTTTTTTTAAATAATAATAATAACAGCATTATTATTTTTTTTAAACTTACCTGAACCGGGCATCGAGCCAAATAAAAATGCAAAAAAGGCCACCATCACTATTTTATCGAATTAATCGATAGAATCTATGGGAAAGATAAAATCTCTAGAACAAATATTGCATCTTAGAATTGAAGAAAACGATGATATCTTACAAATTCTACATATCGACTCTAACATCGTGGAACAAACGCACAAGAGATGGAAGAAAAGAGTCTTACGTAAATAAAATAGTTTCTTCTATTTCAATTTGTACATTCTATTAAATATTCAAAACGTACAAGTCATGTTTTAATTCTACATTTCATTACAGCGTACACTAAAAATGGAATCTGTTTGATGTCTAGATCGTAAAATTATTTAGCTACTTTCTTAAGCCATTTACGTAGTTGAAATTTTAAACGAACTGCGTAAACGGGTCGATATCTATCGCTGCTCTGTAATTTCTTTCCTGTTCACTCTTATATCGTAGTATAAAATATTCATTTGACGACACGTTTGGCTGAGTTTGTAGTGATCCTACTTGCTGTTGCCAGCGGTCGCGGGTTCGAGTCCTGCTGGGGGCATTCATTTGTTTGATGACGAATGTTTGTACTCAGTCATGGGTGTTTATATTTATAGTATGTACGTATTTAAAGTTATATATGTGTAGTGTATCAACTATCCAGTATCCCTAACACAGGCCTCGTAGCTTACAATGGAACTAGATGGTGCTGTGTGTAATGTCCCAACATATTTATATTTATGAAAGTTTATTTCTAATCTCATATAAATAAATCGTTTAGGAACGATGGATATTACATTATTGCTTCTATAATATGTAAGAGCTTTATTACTGAGAATATTATTCTATTAGCATCTATCCATACATAATATTTATATAAATTTATTTGTAAAACGGCTCTAACGATTTGGATCAAACTTTGTATTTAGAGAAGGTTTCGCTTTTTAACTTTATAAATATCTTTTCTGAAAAAACCGCAAATTTTTCACCAAAAAAACCGCCAAGGGAAATCCCGTCGCCCTGACTGACTGAGGACTTTATTTTAACACGCAAACTCAAGTTTACGGATGAACTTACGTAAAGAAGAATGGGCGCAATGTTTATGAAGTGTTATGAGACGTAAGTAAATATTATGTAATATCTATTGAGAAAATTTTCGCACAGTTCGATCCAAGGTCCCGGAGAAACTGTTTTTCAAAACAACATTTACTGTTAATGATGGTCCCAGGGTCATCAAAGAATAATGTAGC